>VZRV01007598.1:2249953-2326606 GCA_013398115.1 Falcunculus frontatus
AAAAAAAAAAAAAAAAAAGAAAAAAAAGAGATTATACAGTAAGACCGTTGAAGTCCATGGCAACATATTTTGAAGATTTATAATGCAAGTTAAAGATTTGCTGTAGACAGAATGGAGCATTGCCAGGTCAGTGATACATTTGCTATTAAGGAAATTGCCAGGTAAATCAGGATATTTCAGTACTTCAGTGAAAGAATTTAAATATTAAATGACACTGGGGAGCTATATCACAATGACAGGTACTTACATTACAATTGGAAGACCCATCAAGTGTCGAGTAAGAACCATCAGGCCATTCTGAAGCATCTACAGTGCTCGACTGCCTGTGCTGGGCTTCATACTCTTTCAGCTGAAATTTGAAAAGACAGAAAGAACATTTTCCAGTAACAAGAAGGTATTAATCTACATTAAAATAGCAAGAGTTAATGTAATTTCATTATTTTCCCCCTGTATCATTGTGGAACTGGGAAAATCTGAACTTTTGCACTGCATGTCTCACTTATTCAGAATAAATTGTCTTACAACCAGAAGTTCTAAAAATGAGTTGGTTTTGTTTTCATAGAAGGAAATGATCTGTAAATACTGAAATTTGATAAGCCATTGTTAGTAAAACATCAATTACACATCCCCATCTCAGAGGCACAGTTTACAGCAGACAGACTAAATCACAATGACCTGCCAATTTCCTTCATAAAGAAAATGATCTGCAGTAAAGACTAGGAACCATCCTTGTAATTAAAAAAAAAAAATCTCTCCCATTTTCCAATAAAAGGCTTCAGACAAAACCAATACTACAGGAGTCAAAATGTTTAAAGGATCAAGAACTCATATTAAAAAAAAAAAAGGCTGATGCTAGTAGCTCAGACCACTAGAGGGAAACTCTACCAGTTCATATATGAACTGTCAGATTAGGTACAACCCTTTCACCCCACAAAATTTTAACAGCAGAGAAGAAAAATGATTACCAATATTCCAAAACAGTAATTTTAAAATGTTGCATTTTTTTTGTTATATGATTTCCAGCAAAGCAATATTTTCTTCAGACAATAACATAAATTTATATTCTACAATCATCTATTTCACGATGTAGTATGTCAGTAAAGATATTTATCTGACTGCAAACCGATCTAAATGATGTTGTGTCTAACGGAGCCCATACAAAATACCCTGTGTTCCATCACAGTATTTTACACAAAGGTTGCGTTGAAACTTTAACCCTCTTTTGGCTCCTGAGCAATTAAAACCTTGGCCCTATTGCTGCACAAATGCAGTAGCTCATAGTTCTTTTTCTTGTGGTTTATTAACACTTAGAGTTTGTAAAGAAACCCTCGTGACAGCCACCACACTTACAAAAAAAAGTATCAGTGTTGTACATCTGACATAATGTCATAGGTCAAAAATGGCTAAATATGTTTTCTTGAAGGTTATTAAAGTAAAAAGTCACCTTTTTGATTAAGAAACAAGCAGAAGAAATTTTAGCTTAAAGGAAAATAGTAAAAAATCTATGTGTGCTGAATCAAGTAAGGCAAGCTCAGCAAAACCCAAAGCATTTCTATTAGTACTTAAACCTATGAACATACTCAATAAATAAGAGCTAGTACTAGTGAGAGAGATTCCTCTCCCTCACTTTAGACAGCTGCAATGAAAAAGTCTACACTTAATCTTTTCTCTGATTACCATCTTTTATTGTTAAGGGAGAGAAGCAATGCTTTTAGGACTCAATTAATTTACCATGCACTGAACATCTATTTCTGGTTGAGTTAAATCTCAATAAACAAAGGAATTGCTATCTAATTTATAATACCTATTGCAATGGGGTAAACAGGCAACCTTTCTCCACCTTCTCCTATGTTTTGGGAACAAAGTAAAACTCCAGACTGATATATCCTACATTCCAAAACATGTTTGTCAAGGAGATTGAAGTATGCATATATCATACCCTAGCAAGTGCTTCCTCAATGGTGATCATCTTCTCTTTCACCATCATCATCAGCTGGATCCGTTCCTCGTCACTCATTGTGATCTCACTGGCCACATAACCAACATCCTCTCCTGCACAAAAAAAGCAAAAGTATTTTAGACACATGTAAGAATTCATGCACAGAGCAGGGTACATTGAAACTGGATTTTACCCAGCGCTCAGAAATCTGGATGCCATGTGGATCTGGCTGGCCAGAAACAGACTTTCCCCAGAGCAGGCTCATGGTATGATTTCAAAGAACTGAATGATTTCGAAGTAACTGAGCAATAAAAGGAAGCAAGTTAGAACTAAAAAACTAAGTTTGCTTTGACACTGACAGCAAGCGAGCACGAAAACGAGAAATAAAAACTGACCACCATCATCAGGGTTATTGACCCTGAAAAACAAGAATTAAAAGAGAAAGTGCTAATGCTGAAAAAGTCCAGCACTCAGCTGCCAGGACCTGCCTGTTCAGGAATGGTGCGCTGGGCCCTTGCAGCTCTCTGCTGTGGACTGCCCACTGCTTGTGATCTATCCAGACTATATAATCACACACTAAGCTGGCACACGGTGCCAGATGTATTGGACTCTCCTTCTGGTACTGATGCCTTAGGTTTTAACTTTCATATTTTTCAAATCCTGTATTGCCTAGTATGTAACTCTGAAGTTTCTAGTAGCCTGCTAGTTGCTGTTCTCTTAGGCCAGTTAGACATAAAGCCTCTCAAAGCCTGCTCTCCAAGGACACCCAGACTGTCCTAGGCCCAAAATGCGTAAACCAACATCTTTAGAAGGGGGGTAAGCTTAGGGAAATTACATCATTAACTAAAGCTTTAATTGGAGAATTAACCCTGATATGAAAATGAACCAAACTTACAAAAGTGTGAAGAACTCAGGGTCCATCTTGGGTGTAGTCTTTGGCCTGCCCAGGGTGTACCTTTGAAGGCCCTTCAAACAAATACCTACCTTTGTTCCCTTATTCCTGTCTAGTCTCTGTTTTTTTAGGTAGCCACCTCAGGCACCAGTATATGCTTGATATGCCAGCACAGACAATTAGAACTTGCCTCGAGAACCAGCAAGGACCCACACTTAACTGAAAGTGTGTCCCTTTTGGACCTGCTAAATGGGCTTTTGTCATCTTTTACAATCCATCTGAACACACACAGACATAGAGAAGCATCTGTTTGCAACATAAGAATCTAACAGACACACATGGGGAAACAGAAATTTTCTGTGTGAAGAGACATATTTAATGGAATCCACAGCTGCATCTTATGCAGAAGAACTAGAGAAAGACACCTGACAGTTCAAGTGGAATCAATCCTACATTTGCACTAGTCACCAGAGGCACTTTCACTACCTTCTTGAAGTGTCTTCTACAATGAGAGGCTGGATTCAAGCCCAAAGCAAACAGATCAAAGTAACAAAATGCCAAAGAAAGGAGAAATATCTTTCTACTTAGAATAGTATTTCTCTTATCAAGTCAGGACTAGGGGAAAAAACAGGCATCTTGTTTATTTACATATATTACTTATAAATATATATTAACTGCATCACTTTGCACGTGTGCCATCACTGACAGACAGGACCCAAGGCATCCCAGCCTCATGTCTGCAGTCTCAAGAATCTCACTCTTCTTTCTGAGCACTGTCATGATGAACCAAACCTTCCAGAGCCACAGACCCCAGCTGCCATACTGTAACAAATGCATTTTATTCCTTTGTGATGCTGGCTCCTTACATTTTATAGGGATAGGATGTGCACCCTTGAAAAAGATTTACCTTTTGAAGTCTGCCTCATTAGTCCTTTCTGGTTCTTTCGGAAATTCTGCCAAAAAAACTTATTTTTCTTTTTCCAGTCTGCTTTCCCTAAAAGGAAAGTGAAGTGGGAGGATGAGGGGAAAGGGAAAAAAAATTTTAGAAAGAAACATTAGTTAGTAAATTCTAGAGAAGCTTTCAAGCATTCCATTGTATTTTTAAATGAGAAACAAGAATAAAAACCCCTCAAATTTTCTGGTTTTCTTCATTTATCCTGTACTAGAACGATGTTGATGTAGCTATTGCAGGGAAATGCACATTCTTTTATGATTGCCAATGCTATAGAGGACTGAGATAAGCCAGTAACTTAGATATTTTTAATTATAAACAGAAAATATTTTACATTAATTTTGATGTCTGTTGAGTTGTTAATGTCAACTCTGGAAGTGTTTTTGAAGTATTTTGTTGTTTTATTCTCTTTAACTGAATCACAATTACGCAGCTTAAGCCAAAACTCAGACAAGTGACTTTCTAGTATGCCTGTGCATATCTATAGAGAAAAGAAATAATTAACATATATACACACATGTGCACACACATGTTCTGCTACTTGTCATGAGATCATCAGCTACATCTGACTCCTGCTCTCTATATGCCTGGACTGTACAAGGCTGGGTCTCCATGTCTACTAGTATCAGATCTCCATATGGATTGATGACCTCAAAGTAAATAATTTGCTCTAGAAAGAAAAATGAGGTTTAGCTCAAGGTAGGGCATATATAACTGTGTTCTGTTGAATTAACCAGGGCACATGCTATAAAGTTTATGCCACCTGCAAATGAACATACTGCGCCTGATCTGGCAGAAATGCTACTGACAAAGAGCTATTAGTATTTAGGATCTTGCCCTGGATGACCTAGAGCTGGGCTTGCTGACTGTCTGAAAAACTGCTTAAGTTTAGACTGTGTGGAAATATCCCTAGAATACCACTGAAAGGAAACAAATGAGAAAAACCTCCCAGTTTTATTTTTCTTTTTCAATAAGCAAAAAAAAATTCAGAAACAAAGAAAGAGACTCTAGCATGACATGAATAGAAATAACGAAGAACCCCCTTTATTTACTGGTGGTGGTAATTTTTGGAATACAAAAGGACAGGTTAGCAGTGATCTAACATGCAAACACTTTCATTACAATATAACAAGTAAAAAGATGCATATTTATCACACAACAATGCTGGCTGGGCAGTTTTAGTGATCACTGAGACGCTCAGCATCAAACTGAAAGCTGCTGAGACTCGCCCTCCACACACACAAATGCTGCTGACTTCTGCCAGCTCTTCACATCCCAGCACAAGCAAAACTCAAAAGCTGTTTAAGAATTCCACAGGAGTATCAAATAAAATGAAATATACTGACCTACAGAGCCTTCTTCCGAACTTGATTTATGAATGGAGAGCCTAGGACAAAAAAGAGAAATGGACTTATTGATGCAGGCTTCTCACATTTCAGGGGAGCTGCCTGGTTACAGTAAATTATAGTTTCCAAACAATATATCATGAGCTGTTTTCTCTTCCCTTTTCTCCCCAACACAGCAAGTTGGAAACAAAAACTGAACCTACTGGTCTGACCACAGTAACTGAGTTTCCTTCTTAAATGTGCCTTTTGTGACCAGCACAGAAAAATATATACTGACAGAAACCAGTGGTTAAGGCAAAGGATTTTGCCAGGGATTCCTCAGAAAAACAATTATTCACATAGTTTCCCCACTTGCATTTGCAAAACAGTAACTTTGCTGCCTTAGAAACTGTAGAATTGGGATGCTGCACTTGTTTAGCTGTACACCAATTTTCAGCCTATTTGGTTTTATCTGACAATGCTTTATAAATATGTGCTCATTACACCTCCAGAAGCCACCATGTGGAAGACAGTAGTAGAGATTTAAAGACAAGGTGAAGAAAGTTTGTCCAGACCCTATGAAGTGCAACCGTCGCTGACTGGAGACTCCAGTTTCTTTCTCCTAAATCTCTCCTGTGTGCTTTCTCACCAGTGTATGCTCCCTTCCTCAACAGCTAGCTGGAGAGACTTAGTCAAGTCCAGAACATGGGCTTTACAAACAACCCACTAAAATAGTAAATAAATCTTTTGTTCTTTGTCTTTATGCTCATTGAACCAGTTTTCCAGAATGGATTCCAACTCAGTGCCAACAGCTCATTGTGAGATCTCTGACGAGACAACACCACCCCGCTTCACTGCCTTTTTTTTCTGTCTGCATAAAAGGAGCCAACAGAAATTACCAAACCTTGCGTTCTTCTTTGAAGCCTTCCTATGGGAATTGCTATTTAACCATGCTGCGGCAAGCCAGGGAAATGACTTCTGCCAGCATCAAGGGCTTTGCTGGAGGCTCCATGTGCAAAGCATCACTGCGTTTGCTGCGGGCTCGGCCCCGCGACATGCCAATGTCCCATTGTGTGGTGGCTGTACTGCAGCCATGCGGGATGGGAACACACACATCCCAGCATACCAAGGAGACCTCGGGCCAAACCGTTCTCTGAATGAGGCCATATAATAACATACATATGACACACTCTTGTTGCTGTCCACGCATAATTGTCTGCATGGGCTCCTTCAGCTCTCTCAGACCCCCAGCAGAGGGCAATAAAGAGTTACTGATCAATTCACTAAACCACTTGAAGGGAAATTATAGTTCAAGCCAGGTCGGTGTTTAGAAGACGTAAGCAATTACTGGCCAACGTCTTGTAAGCAGGAAACACATGCTCATCAATTTGCAAAGATATCATTAATGGGGAAACGAGACAGTATGAAGTTTCAGTGTGATTTAGTAATTAATCTAGACAGGGAGGATCTGGCATAGTGAAGCTCTGAAAATGCGACCTCTTTAAAACTCAGACTGATCAGAAATTTAATCCAGCACAAACTGCAAACTAATTAAAGCAAACAAACTTCAGATTTTTAGTGCACTAGGAGGAGGGAGACATTTACTATTTTCCTTGCTGGTGTTTACTCTCGAAGGGGAAAAGTCAGTAATATGCCACCAGATGCTTAATTTTTAAGAAGCCTGGTGAAAGGTGAAAAATATAAACCCCATACTTCCTGGGTAAAAATTTCCAGAAAAAGCCCTTCAACAGGGCCAGGAATTCATCCAGACACTTGAAAGTAAAGTTGACAGCAAGTATTTTTCTAAATAAAGGTAAATCAGATAAAAAGTATGTGGAATTGTATATGGAGACTCTTCTTTTTATGAAAGCCAAGCTCTGTTGGAACTGACAGAATTAATCCACTACATGTTTTGCACATGAGCACAGACTCCACCCACCAAGCAGTTATTCTATTTATTTTAAATGAATTTAGTATCCATGAAATGTACCAAATCAACATCCTTAGAAAATGAAATCTGTTAATGATCAGAACTCTGCCTCACTAGTGAAATCATCCCCAAAGTGGACAGTTTCTAAGGCAGTCTCTTGTGCTCTGTGGCCTCCAAATCCATTTTAATCCTTTTCTTCTCTTGCACAGTTGCCAACAACGATGCAAGTAAGCAGCAGGTGTAGCGGCAGTGTTTGTGATGTGGACATCTGTTCAGTAGGCATTAGCCTGAGGCCACCAACTTATCATAAACTGGCCTCCAAAGAAGAGGAAGGGCAGTAGGAGCAAACCTCTGATGTGCCCAAACCAGAGGGGGTGAGAAGAGCAGGATCCACAGCAGGCAGACCACCTTCTCATTTATAACTGATTTAAGAACTATGCTGAGTTTCATCAGAGGATGCAAATTCCAATTATCATTTCACACATTCTTTAAAGAGGAAATCTTCCATGCCTGGGCTGACCTTGAAAATGCTAACAGCTGCTCTGAAGAGATGGAAATGCCAACAAAACTTACCACTTCCTTTTTAGGTCCACCAGACAGTTCTGATGCTTAAAAATCCTCAGTGAAATCAATCAAGCATTTTACTTCCTAGATGACTGGTGAAAAATTCCAGACTACCTTGGAGTCACTGTATGTTTGATTTGCAAATTACACTCCCTTACTCCGTTAAATCTGCAGCGCTTCTGTGAACGTGCACTGAAAGTGATTTGTGTTCTTCCATTCATAGACTGATAACTTGTACTGAAAGTTAATGATGCAGTGACACTTGGCAGAAGTTTCAGCACTGTGTGTCTGAAAGGGAGCCAAATGCCATTGCTCCACCATGGAGGCCTTCATTTTTGTTGTGGTCTGATGTACGACTTCATTAGCAAGCTTTCACATGAAATGTACTCTGTCACTGCTTAAAGCAGAAGAAATGTATGGGTATATGTTCACACAATGAGGAAGAAAACAAGATTTACAGCCAGAGGGAAGGAGTATTTTCTTATCAACCCATAATCTCTGGAAGTGGGCAGCAGATGGGGTCAAAACTTTAATTCATTAATCTCACAAATCCTACGCCATCTCTAGGCCAGTACTTTGTGCCTCTTTGAGCCAAAGTGCTGAAATAAACAAATGAGAAAAAAAACTCAAAAAAACCCAAAATAGAAAACACAATGTATAATCCAAAAATGGAGCTACTTTTGAGAGTACTCAAACATTACTGCCTTAGAGAGTTGATGGGTTTGAGCAGAATTTAGTAAATTACATCAGGCCACTCAGTGATCAGTGACACAAAATTTAGTAGCAACAGCTGGAGCGGAGAACCTGGACAAGGAACTTGTTGATTAGAAAGACTGGCTTAACAGAAATGAGTTTACATTCAACACTAAAATATATAAATACACAAACAAGACAGACACAGAAGTCAGTCTTTCAAATGCTGGAGGTCTGCAAATGACAGAGTACCTGGGGATACCATGTGGAAAAGGATGACTGAGAAAAAACCTACACATTAATCCTAAAAGGCATAAGGATGGGAAATTCCAATGGCAGCATGAAGAATACGAAAACCAAATATATATGGGAATGGCTATACAACCATCATTATTCATGCCCAAGAAAGATGAGTTCAAACTAGATGTGGTAAACAGAAAGCTATTAGAATAGCCAGGGAACTGGACAGCTTATCTTACAAAAGAAAGCCAGAAAAGTTTAGCCTGTCAAATTGGAAAGCTGCAAGAAGATTAACTTGCTGCCTATTAATAAATCAGGCACAGGAACAGACACATGCTGTAAAAAACTAGAAAAGAGAAGCTAACATTTCCTAACTATTTGGACAAACTTCCAACAGTAGGTAGAGAAAGGGAGGACAACTTCAAAAACTTAATGAACTGCTTTTATAGGAAAGCAGTTGAAAGATAAGAGACCAGACCAGACATCTTAGACACTGAAGACATCGTCATAAGGATTGCCTCTGGAGGGCACTTTTGGTTCTTGTTTTGCAGCCTGGGGGCTTTGTAAGAGCAAGGTCAAAGCCTGACATCTAAAATGGTCTCTGAATCTCATCTTTCCATAAAAGTGCTGCAGTGGAAATGCAGTGCA
This sequence comes from Falcunculus frontatus, assembly GCA_013398115.1. Lineage (NCBI taxonomy): Eukaryota > Metazoa > Chordata > Aves > Passeriformes > Falcunculus > Falcunculus frontatus. The sequence continues at coordinate 2,259,137 of VZRV01007598.1, forward strand.
TTGTTACACCTAAGCAATACCTTTGAAACCCAGAAGTGGTCTCCAAAACTTGGTACACAAGGAAGAACCACTGCACACATCTGGGTCACAAGCCAGCTAAGCCGGTCTGATTATGAAGACTGGTTTTAACTAGGCTACAGTTTTCCTGTTAACTCTGGACTGATTCTGATCTCAGACAGAAAAACACTAATTTTCAGACAGAAAAATGCTAATCTTGCACAGAGAGTGGTTGATTTTACAAGAGACACAGTCATACGTGCCCCAAGAACGTGCTGGTACTCCAGAGAACTGGGAAAGGAAACAAATGACACCATGAGCTGCTTTCATGAATGTGCCTGTTGATTTTTGAAATCTCATCATTCTCAAAACAAAACAAATCTGGGAACTGAGAATGATGGCCGTTTATATTTTAAATGCAGATGTTCTTTAACAAATGGTCACTTCTCATTTATGGACCATAAAATCCACAGGTGCATAGCACCATATGATGATGGAACCACTACTGCTATCATCTTCCATAAACTGACAGTGCCCCTCTCATTCCTTACCAATGATTATTTATAGAACACTGAGGAAAATGGTTTAGATGGGATTTTTAGTATACAAGTATTATGCATATTCAGAGCGGTGAATAAACCAATGCAAAAGCCCATGCTGGCTCTGCTGCAAAGTCATTTGGTTATCCATGTGCATTAGAAATGGCCCACTTATATAATTAGTATGAAAAACTGACAGACTTGTAACTGCTCCTGACTGAATACAAGGTAATTTATCTAACTGGAGCTGGCACAGGGAAGAAAACGAGCCTTTGGTATTTTTATCAAATTTGCATGAACCTGAAGAGAAAGGAGGCCTGCAAGGTTCTGACCTTGCTGGCACCAGTGTGAGAAAGGGATGGAAAGCAAAGAGGTTTCATTCAATTATCTTCTCATTAGGTTTCCATAGCAATGGCTCTTTAAGCAGGTCAAAACTTTCTCAGTGGAAACAAACACTGAGCTGCTTGTGGGCCGTGCGTGTGTGTGTGTACTCTGTAGCATCACCAGCAAGGAAGTCACCACGCTGGTCCCACGGGCTTGGTCCGGCGACTGGCAGCAGGCAGGTGGGGGTACGTCATGTATTTAATAACAGAATGCTTGGCCCCAGCCAGGGGGCAGATAATTGCCAGCTAAAAACTCTTTGAGAGCAAAGAGCAGGGCCCAACGCTGCAGGCAATGCTTCCCTGCTCTCTGTGTATTGCTCACTACGTGCCATCTCAACTCGCTGTGATAAGTCAGACTTTCTCGTGAAATGTGCCCTTCATACTTCCTTGTGCAAAATTAACAGGCTTGAAATCCTCTTCCAGCCGCTCAAAGGCACACTGGTTTCCCTCCTCACGTGTCCCAGGCGGCGTTTGGCTGGCCTCTCACTTCCATTGTGTGGGTTATTGTGGGAGTTTCCTGCCCTACTTCTCTTGAGGAGGCTGTTTAAAAGCAGCATGAATAATTTGCCTTTGACTAAATCAGGCCTCAAACAAGTAAAAACAGGGCCGTACACATTCACTGATTCTTTTCGATTTCTGCAAGAACAGGGTATAAAAAAAATGTATCTTAAGTGCAAACATATCAAGTACAAAAAACTCTTCTTTTTCTTCCAATATTCTTTTCCATTTTTAAACTATTCAAAAGGAAGAATTTATTCTCTTAGCAATTAAGTGCAGATTTTAGCTACCTCAGTTTGGGGGATTTGTTTGTTTTTTGCTTAGTTCTTCTCAGTTTCTGCTCTCTCTCTGCCTCACATCCTCTTTCAGACCTGCACTACTCTTTCTTCGCAGATGAGCTTACAAATACCTGCCAGAATTAATCTGGGCATCTGAGAAGTCTCCAGAATCTAAGCTGACAGAATTTAAGCCCCCCCATCCATGACTTGGAGGGATGATTTAGTAACTCCTACATTCAAATCTTGACCTGCAGTTTGGATGCTGCAGGGAAAGAAGACTAGGGAATCAAGTGTTAAAAACTACTGGCAAAGGCCAATAGATTAGTGTACCGAAGGGGGCAGAACTGAGGCTTGCATTAACCTTTCTGCAGCTTTCATTGACGATCATTGTGGAAGATGGGAACACTGAAATGTAGGCTTTCTCCCAGCCTTAGGCTGATACGGACTTCCAGTTTATACCATGGGACACTGAATGGCTGTACTATGGCACATTCATTGCAAAAAATTATTAAAAACAGATTCAATCAATCGTCTCTTCTTCAATGACAACAGATACAATGCAGATAGCAGCCACTTGAGCTGTGGCCTCACTGCTTGCCTGCTGACAACCTCAGAGAAAGCCATAATGCCTGAGGAGCCTACAGCTCCAGCTGTGACATTCCCAACAAGCCATCAGAGATCTGGCCAGACTGTATGAATGTAATGTGTGAGTGGCTCGGTACATCCTGCGCACACAGAGGGTCACAGACATTCGCCCTCAGGAGCAGCTGAAGTAGGGAGTTGAGGATTCAGCTGCCAGAGCACAGCAGCTCCCCCGCACCGGGGGAATGCAAAGCCCCTGAGCAATGTTGTCCTGTGTCACCTGCACACCACACATGCCTGCTTTTCTCCTTCTGCCTGACACATATGTTTCTGGCCAGTTCCCTGCTCTGGCAGATATCTGAGTAAAGGTCTTGAGTGTCACAGGGTTAAGAATGTTTAAACTATACAGAGCCACAGCCTGAGGAATACAGCAGGATGAATTGTGGCACTTGATATGAAGTGCGACCATTTACTGGTCAGGAGTGTGCTTCAGTGGTACAGTTCAAGAAAGTGCAGGTGATTCACACAGGAGGTGACAATTCATAACACCTACTGCCACACAAAGTTGGCGGGAATGACTGAAACATCAGATACAGGACACAACTGTTACCTTGTGCACTGTTTTCATCCTTTCTTTCTCTAGCAACTGTAAAGAAAACCATTAGTATATAGGAATGTCTGTACCTCATCCTATCTGTATGCAGTGCTCTTGGGTCTCTCGCCCACTTCCTTTTCTTTCCCGGCAGTTCTCAGATACACATCTGAAACTCAGCCCAAAGGCTGATGGAGTAAACAGTGACAGCAAACAGATCTATTTCCAAAGAGGGAAAACACAATTTCCTTTCTGCAACATCCCCCCAGTCCTTCTAAAAACAGGATGAGAGTCAGGATGCAGAAGCCTGAGTTCAGGGGACTGGGTTTAACCTGGATTTCCTGGCAAACATGCAGAGCTCATCATTCTGTCATGTAGACTTAAATGCTCAAAAATGGGAATAGGCTAAAAGTTGGGTTACATTGTTTAAATGCCCTGTTTACAATTATGAGAAAACCCTGCACAGTCCCTATCTGAGTAAACATCCTTGGGGAGCTGCCATCACTTCGAAATAATAGGAACTGTATATACAATACATCCCCAGATGAACATGGTATGGGGTTAGAGAGGTAACCAGTAAATGCTATTTTCTACACTGATGATTCCTCTAGCAAAAGCAGAAGTCAATGTGTCTGTATAGAAGCACCAGTGGTTCATGGGAGATTTTTGTTTAAAATGAATAATATCACTGTTTAAGATGCTGTTGCCACTTTACTGAAGGCACACTGAGAAACAGCAAAGTTACATTAGCACCACAACTGTCAGGAAGACTGCAGTTTAAAAGATGAAAATCTTGGAAAGGGCAGAGGGAAGTGAAATTTATTATTCAGAGAAGAAAGCTACAAATACCTCATTCCATGCTTTGCATTAGTTGCTAAATATGATATGACTTAGAAACCTGGAGAACTGTTTCAATTTATAGAAGGAACTCCAGTAAGGCCAAAAAACCAGAGCAATTGTGAAGCAAAGCTTGAACAAACATGACTTTGTTTTCTGCTGTTTATGGATAGCTTTTCAGGCCACGCCAGTACCCTTGCTGTTATTCACATAAATCTCAGAGGCTTTTGCTTCTGAGTGAAGATTTTTCTTTTGTTGTCAGAACCAATCAAACAAAAGGCATATTTGGTAGGGCACATATAATGCACAGAGCAGATTCATCTAATATAGCTTCATCTAATTTTTTTGTAGCTTCATCTAATTAAGAGGAACAGTGTTGTCAGCAACAGAGGAAGGAAGAATCGCCCCAAATGCCTTCTGGGGGGGACAATGACTCACAGTGACAAACAATTCTGCCTGCAGGCTCCTTTAACCCCTTCTGCCTGCCTACAGGCTCTACTGCTGCTCATCTGTGTTAGAGCACATCACTCACTAGACAGACAGCTGTTGAGCAACTTGCTGGACTCAGGGCACTGACTAATTCTGCACTGACTTTAGACCAGACTGGGCAGCAGAGTCAGTAAGACTCAAGGCAAGACTGAACACAGACTGCTTGTCCACACAAACAGGATTTTTTCCTACCACAGACCACCAAGGTTAATCTGTTTTCAGTGTGGTGTACAGTGGAGCCTGTTGGGCTCTCTCTTCCAGTTGAGCAGCACAGAAAAGGAAAACCAAACCACGTTAAAGCAAACATTGCTTTTCCCAGGTTCCCTCAAAGCTTCCTTCTGTCTGGAATGTCTCAACTCTGGCAAATTAAACAACCATCCAGATGTGTTATTTTAAAACTTTAGACTTTGGTAGTGTTAAGCTGTAGGGTGTGCAGGCAGCACTGCTGGGTGAGTGAGCTACTCAGAGTGACCACATTCCAGCCAGACACTTGCTCTCTCCTCCTTATTTCAGTACAAATTTTTCCTTGGGACAGCCTTTATTTTCTAAAGCAACTTGCTCAGAACACCAGACCAGAAACAACTCATTTCATCCTAGGAAAACATTTGGATTTTCAATATGTAGAATTATAATTATTCTTGGATAAGCTTTTACTTGTGGAAGAGTACTCACAAAAACACATTTTCCAGCTCCTGAAAGTCTGTATGTCTAGTTTTGAACAAATCTTTCCTTTTGTCCCCCAAATCTCTTAGTGAATATGAGAAACCAGTGCACATCTGCATCAAGTTTCATATTTGGCAAACTAGTCTTCTCACAACAAAAGAAGTTTTGTAGAAGGTTTACCCCACATCTTTCATGCATGAGAGGGTCATAAAAACAGTGTCCCCCAAAGGGACAAGCTCCCATGTCTAGTAGCATGCCCACACAGAAAATTCAGATAAAAGCCATATACTAAACACTGAAACCCCACAAATACCCTTGAGGCCAACACAACATCCTCCCCTGAAAAATATCAAATTCAACATGTTAGTAGCAAGTACAGATATATCAGATGGGCTTGAAGTGGTCATTTTTCTGCAGATCAATTTTATAAACTCTGCCTCCCTGGAAGAGGCAATTCCTGTGACAATTCAGCCTTCCATGCTAGAGGGGTGAGATCAGCACTGATGTGGCAGGCTGTCACAAATAGGCACAGGCCTGTATAATTTCAGGTCTGAATAATATGTACAGTATTGAGTAGATATCATTTATTATTTTCAACACCTTGTCCAATTATCATGCATCACATGGACTTGCTTCTTACTGTGCAAGTATCTGGCAAAACCTGTCCTGCACCAGTTTCATATATATGATCAGGTTAATTACATACACCCTTCTACAAGTCCTCAAATGGCACACTTCCATTCTTCAAAAGGTCCACAAAAATCACATGTCCCTTTTATCTGAACTAAGATAATATAATTTCCTTTCAGTGAGGTAAATGGGCTATCTCAGAGGAGTCACTCAGGAGATGTTTTTGCAGACACTGTCTTCTCACTCAGTTATTTGTGGTAGAACACCTACACAGAGGCACAACTTAGGAAGCTGGCTAGAAAATGTAAGTGGAGTTTTTTACAAGTTGTGTGCTGTCCTCCTGCAAGATTATCTCATTATTACCTGAGGTAGGATTATGGTATTTACCTATGAGTTAAGTGCTTTGAGGCTGAGAGAAGAGTCACATGATTATAGGATAACCTTGCAGATTTACTTCCCAGATTACAGTTCCCATTTACTTGGCCCTTCTGGTTTCATTATAATGTTGGACAGCCAGGTATCCTTCAAGGATTATTTTCCATATTTCAATATCTGAAGCACAAAGTATTAAACTGTAAGACTTCTAGGCCTTCTCTTTTACCAGCACGTAATATGGGGACAGTGATAGTACCCAAGGTAAAATTCACCTTATCTGTCTTAGGCTGTTTTGAAAATGAGCATCTACCTCAAGCAAACCATCTCTGCTTTTCTCTCTGAGTGATGAAGCAAGACAAGGCACCTCTAAAAGACAATTTATCACATTCTGAGACCTTTAGCATCAATCAGCTTCCAGACAAGCCCCAAGGAAGCCCCTAAGCAGTTGTTCGCTCCCACACAACTGACTTCTATAGGGTCAGTGCTCAGGCAAGTCCCCTACGCTGCATCCACTAAAGATCACTCTGGGACTGACAGTCCTTCTACTGAACTAGCAAAAGCAAGGGCAGAAACCTTCCTGTTACTGCCCAGTGATAAAACACTAGAGGATATAGAAATGTGGGACTGTAAAACCTTACAAAAGTACGTCCCATCACAAATGGATTCCATGTACTCCCTCTAAACTGGTCCAGCTGGCACTACCCCATGAAAGTGCAGGCAATTGGACATACAATTGTCAGCTGCCTTCATGCACCACTGCACGTTACCTTCAGCAGCAGAGAGCCAAGATCTTGGGATCAAAGGAAGGAGGCACACAAAACAAGCACACACATTGCAGCAGGAGGTGACAGTAAACAGAAACCCTCTCAATCCTCACAGAGAGGTTTTTATTAAGGACGCTAAAATTAAAGCTTCCTTTTAACTTGGTTTTAAATACTTCATTCCCTTGGCACCTTCTTCAAAAGCACAGTTACAAACGCAGGAGTGCACAGGAAAAGGAATGCAATGTAAGTTTGCAACTCTCCCTTCCCCTCACCTGTCTTTTTTTGGCTGCATTCAGGTCTAGTCAGAGAAAGTAATTTTTAAAGCAGGTTTAATTTGCAGAGAATGTGAAATCACTGATGTTCCTCAGAAATGACTACCAGTAGTCTTGCTGTATGCACAACCCAAGTGCTCAAAGAAGTGAGAAACAATACCCCTCCCTTGACATAAAAACCCAAAGTAATAAAAGGCCAAAAGGAAGAAAGAGAAGGAGCAGGTTCCAAAACAGGTTCCATTCATAGTGTCTGGATCTGAAATCTAGAAACATCAATACAATCTAAAATTAATTTACTCCAAGGAAAATATACCAAATTCCCCCTCTCTCCTTCCTCACTTCCTGTGCCTTCACTTACTTTCTTTCAGTGTCGGGTGTTGACGCGGTGCTGCTGAGACCAAGGGACTCCTGCAAGAGAAGACGTGCAGCACTGAGAGCAGACACTAGAGAAGCCTTCATGCAATTTATGCAGAATATCAAATTAAAGAACAAACAAACAAAAGTGGATGATCAAAGTCTAAGCGCTTACCTCAATCTGGGATCGCAGCTGTAGAGATGTGGGGCTGGCATCAGGTTTCTCCTAAAATACAACAAATATCAAGTTAATGAAATATCCAAACACCAGAAAGAAGAAATCTGAAGGGGAGAAAAAGGGAAAAGAAAGAGAGTAACAGAACCAAGAACTATCTCAAAACAGTTCATACACGGAATATTAACTACTCCAGAAGGAACTGCTTTCAGAATAAATTCTGAAATAATCCAGTAAACCAGCTAATTTCATACTTATCACTGGAGAATACAGAAAGTTAAACTGCCAAACAGAAGTCATTCAAAACAAAATAAAAGGAGAGGTGTTTTATTTTCACTAGATCACGGCACAATTTGTTACATAAGTTCAAGTGCAATTCCCAAGAAATTACCTTCAGGAAAAAACTGGCATTAAAAGAACATTCTCTGAAGAAAAAATTTTGAGAGGATGCAGATACCTTCCAGCAAGACCAGTTTCTCACACAGAAACTTGTCAACAGTATGGAGTTCAAACCACTTTTCTACAAACATCTAGGATATAACCATCTATCCAGAACTCAGTCATCCAGGCTCCCTTTGCAGCTGATGGAGAGACACAGAAACTCTTACAGAACAACTTGCCCAACGGGTTTCAGCTACCTCAAGTTAGATGAGGGAGTCCCACTGGTGGTATCTAATTTAAGACTGCAAGCCAACTGCCTAAAAGGCACATACTATTAACATGTCTAGCTGAAATCAGTGGGAAAACTCCAGTTAGAATGGGGGAAGATAATACAGTTATCAGTACTGAGAACTACACTTTGTTGGTTGATCTTCACGTGAAATCATGGGGTAAGCTACTTATTCCTACTTTATTCTCAGCCAGCCCTAGCCCTTGTGAAGTTATTGCAAAGTGAATTCTGCAACTTACTCATCACAGCTGGGTAAGCAGTAGTGTACAACGCTTCAAGAAAATAAAAAAATGGACATGGACTTTTTTCTCAGTACCGAAGGACTTCTTGTTCATGCATTCCTCAGCCTACATGTAAAACTCTTATCTCTGTGAAATTGTACTTCCTATGCCCTTTGTTTGCACAAAGGGTGACAAAACATTCTTGGGATTTAATTAAAAAAAAAAAAAAGAAAAAGAAAACCAGACACAATTTTCTTTAATACTAAACAGGAAATTACCACTGACTGCCATGAAGTGGTGTTGGACTAACCCCACTCTCAGGAAATCTGCAAGATCTAGAGTAGAAAGGAGCCTGCTCTGCCATCACACAACAGAGTCAGCTTGCACTGCTGGCCACGGCGGCCAGGGAGGGCACAGGATGGCTCACGGCCATGTCCTTGCTTGAGTGCAAGGCTGACACTGGGTCACTGCCCTAATGGGGGATTTTGCCTGACCATGCATTGTCTGAGTATCTGCTTTTGCTGATTTTGTGGCACACAAAGGGAAATGAAGTCCTTGAGTGAAAGTGTACCTGAAAAGGCAATCACGTCCACTTACTGACAGATCCAACGGGACTCCTCTAGTCAAGCAGAAGCTGGACCAAGGCCAGGGAAATTCCACAGATGTTCACAGATCAGAAAAATGAAATTAGCTATGTGGCACCAGGCATCCCTCTCATTCTCCATTAGTTCTGTTGAAGTGGAATCTAAGTTTTGCATCTGGAAAAGGCTGCAAGCACATTGCTGCAAATCCTCCTCAGACACTCTCCAACACCTGCCTAGCTCTTTGCAAGGAGGGAGAGAAAGACAAACTCCACGATCCAAACACTTGCCATTCATGAGCACCTCATTTGTCCACACTCTGCTGCACTGATGAGAAAAAGAGCATTTTATCAGTTTTATGTTACAGTTTCATTATGCCAGTCAGTCCCCAACAAGCCTTTAGATCCCAAGTTCCTGATGATTTGTCTGTTGTCTTAAAAAGCTGCTTGCTGCAAGTGTTTTGGTTTTTTTATTTTTTAAACATGCTAGGTTTTTTAAAACATACCATTTATAAGATATTGCCTGGCCTCCCACAAGTCTTTTGCTTGAGCAGTCACTCGTGAAGTTGAAGCCTGAGACTACAGTTACATGAAAAGTTACTACTTTCAGCATAAAACTACTCATGTGGACAGTCAGCTGCATCCCACGTAACTAAATCCTAAAAAACCAGACTGTATTACTTTCTTTTTTTCTCATTTGCTGTCAAGCCCACCCTGTTACAACAGGAGCTGTTTTATATGACCAAGATGACTGTGGAGGGCAGAAGCTAGGACAACTTTCCTCTCCCTCCTCTAGAGCTCTACTTTGCAATGCTGGAATGCAAAACACCTGATAGTCCTGCACTGTTGTGATTAATATTTCTACCTGCCTTTCCAGCAGAATGATATTTTTTGCTATTGCTACTTACACAAGAAACCAAAGGAAAATACTTAGGGAAATAGTACTCTCAACTAAACTTCTGGCTTAGATCTGTATCAGAGACCACAGAACTTTCATCAGCCTTGAGCAATTCTATTTATTTTGGTTAAAATCCATTAAACCTCACATTAAACCTCACTTTAAAATCCACAGGTTGTGTTGACTTTAATCCATCAGAATCAGGGCCCTTTTTTACCAAAGGCTAATTCTAGAAGGTTGAGTAAATGTACTGTTGGCATGTTCTCTAGCACGCTATACGATCTTTTCAGAAAATATTTTTAAAGGTTACTTTCATTAAAGTACGTCTTTCATCCTTCTGAACCAAAACTTAAAAATGAAACAGAGGACACCCTGGGTTTACAGGAACAGTGGCTGCAGTAAGAAACATCCTTAGCCTGCATTTCCAGAGCTCTTGTCTGGACAAAGCAGGCATCAGAGCCATAGGTATTTTCTGTGGAGCAGCCTGCTGCCCCAGATAACTGCCCTCCACATGCGGCCATAAAGCTTGTCTGAGGTGTACCAGAAAATTCACACCACCTACACGCTACACAGTGTTCTGAAGAAATGCAATAATCTGAGAAAGTACCTGATCGAGTGCAGACTCCTTAAGCTACACTATTAAATGCAGTATTTCCTAAAAATGACTGATTTACTTGCATGGTTTCTGGATTTAAGGGGCCCTAGGCAGGGCACCTGTCCTGTACCCAGAAACTGTTGGTGCATATTGAACTTGTCCAATACACTGCTAAAATCAGCAACTAAGATCTGAAGATTCTGGAGAAACTGAGATATTCATAAATCGTATCCATTCCCCAGGGAACACATTAGAGGGAAGGCAAACAGTGGCTTAGCACCAGCTTGTCTAGCTCCCCTTGAGGTCCAAGGTCAGCGTAGCACAGAATCTCAAATACCGATAATAAAGCCAGGGGGAGGTTTTAAAAATTAGTAATGCTAATATCCTGTGGAGTAAGCCCACTGAATTTAAACTAGGGATTCCTCCATCAAATCATCTACATCTGATCTAAAACAAGCTCAGCTTGCAGAGGAATTTTGTTCTCCCACCTTTAAAGCCATTTCTTAGCAGTCCTATTTCCTTCCCGTTTCCTCCTTCATCCAAAGCCAATGCCATCAAGAGGATGGGCGCAGGACAAGGCCCTGAGGTCCTGGCTGAAGCTCTGATCCAGCAGCTGGAGGAAGGGATGGACAGCAGGCGTTGCACAGCCCAGGTACTGCCTGGGATCGCCAACCCTTCTGCACTGTGGGTGCCACAGAGAGCAACTGCAGAGCCACAGCATTAACCTGGTGCAGAAGTGCAAGTTGATGAAATGTTTTTTACAGATCTCTCATTTTGGAAGAAAATGTGTGTAGTAAGCGTAACAAACAGGATTTGTAGCTTATGCTTCAAGCCTTTAGCTGTTTGCCTTAGGGCTCAAGAAAGAAGCTTCCTTCACAGGTAGCTTTTTTTGCCTACTTTGTACGCTGAATTTATGTGATCATTTGCAAACATTTTCTTTTCAAATTACTGCAGGCTTCCAAATACTGTGATTTTGGTTTTCTATACTTTCCTCATAAAAATCTTCAAAACCGTTTTGCAACCATTTATGATCTAACTCTGAAAAATGCAACTTGGAAGAAAGTACAAAGCACAAAATACACGGGAAAGAATCTGAAAAACCATTTACTGCCCAGAATGGCAGGTTTTGAATTCATGAGGGACTTTTCCTTCCATGGTAACTTCAGTTCACTTGTTCTGTATGTAATGTAACAGATAAGAGGCATATCACAGCCTATCTGAAGGCATCGCTGTTCTGCTCCTGAAATACACAAGCATAGCAGAGAAGAGAATCTGAAAGGAAACTTGGTTATCCAGGATATGGCTAACACATTCTAGGGGGAATGTGCATATTTTAATTTCTTACACATTAAGCTACATCTATCCTCTGCAACACCACAACTTAGTTTAGGAAATTATATTCATTGAATTAATCCCTTCTAATTACAAATTCATGAACCTCTTCACAATTTCTGCCACAGGAACTGTATCCATTTGAGTCATAAATTTAAGCACTCCTCTGTAGATCCCACGGCAGGATTAATCTCACTGTGCAGACAGAAAGTGTGCAAAGTGAGACCCAGATGAGTGCTGGGAAAATTCAGTGACATAACCAGTAAAAAGGAGAAGACTAAAATGCTCATAAATGTATAAATAATTTTATTAAACCATTTCAGCAGGTGTAAATAAGGCAGATACAGCAGAAAACTTCTGTGAGAAAATTCTGCCAGTCTTTCCCCAAACGTTTTCTCTCTTTGCTCTGAACATGCATTGCATGTTTTAGTCTAGCCTCTAAAAAGATTAAACAAAGCTGTATCTGAAAGACAGCAGAGCACTGAAGGCTTGTATGAGTTTGATTTACTTTGAAAGCAATAATTCTGCCTGGAGTTCTCCACCACACTCTATTTTGAAGCCTCTGCAGAGGTGCTGGGGAAGACACAGGGAAGCCCCCATAAAGAGACAGCGCAGGTGTTCAGGTATGAAATAGAAATTGCCTACAAGTCACTAGATATGAGCCACAGGTCAGAATAAAGAAATAAAAAAGACCTACTCCTGTGTCAACCACCTCGGCAAGTGTTTGAGGGAACTAACAATTCAGCACGTTTCCAGTGGTACAGATTAGTTAAAGTCCCGTTTTGAGTTTCAAACCACAACCTCTGGACCATCCCCCTTAGCTGTTTCGGCGAAGAAAGAAGGTTTTTCTGCACCATTGCTCTTGCACATTAGAGCCTGAGCTGACACATGCTAAATGATAATATCCCGCAGCAGCAGCAAAACTCTGGATCAAGGAAAGGAGTTATGCAGGAGGGATGGTTAAAAAAAACAAAAAGCAATTTCAAACAATAAATACTTCTACACATGAAACCATAGTCCAAGTGTCTCAATGCCTCATACAGAAGTGCAGACATAGGTAAACACTTAGCTTAACTACTGATGAAATGCAGCTTCAGAGAGAACACACTGTTAGAGCACTCACATGTCTGCTTTTAGTATTGGAGAGGGAAGAAAAATCCTGCCTCTCAGCTTGACGCAAACACCAGAATCTATCGAACCTTGCACATCTCAAGGCAGGCATTGGACCCTCTCTCTCTCCTTTGCCAACAATGAAAGCAGAAGGGGTTTTTTCACCCATCCCAAATACACTGCATTCAACACTAAGGCTGGGAGCCACAGGGCTGAAAAACATTCCACAATGATTTTGAAAAACATAATTCATTACCAATTACAGAGAAGCCGAAGCTTTTGTAAAGCTCTCTAACAACAAAGAGTGAGGCAGTGCTAACACATAAATTCACTTCTAACAAACAGAAGCAGAGTCCAGCAAAATTATGGCACAAACAAAAAAAGCCTCAATAGAAACGGGTTTCAGAGAAAAGAAAATCGATACGGGAACAGAGCATTCTGCAGCAGGGAAATCAAATACCTTCTGATCAATTTTCCAAACAAGATGAAGCTAGACCAGAACTATGGCAGCTATCTTTGTGCTAAAAATACATTAATATAAAGGCCAATATGTAACTGAGACACAGCAGGTCTTTGACTGATGCATTTTACACTTGCTACTCAAATTGTACAATACCAAAGTGTTCTCGTTGCTGGCATGAACTGCCTCTGTACTAGAGCTCTAGAAAAAGGATGAGTAAGACCTGCCATCTTTGCCTAAAAACCCTTACATTTGTCAGCACTGACTTTTATTGTCCAGGTAAGGCCAAAAAGAACTTTTGTGAAATAATGTTGGAAAGCACAGTGAAAGACATGGGTTTCCAGGGAGGACTTTAAGATAGAGAGAGTGGCTTTGGCATGAGGAAGAGCTGTAATGTTTCAGAGGAACGAAAAAACCCTAAACAAACCACATCAAGAACGGTTAAACGGGAAGCCAAAGAGGACTCAGGATGTGACACAGACAAGGGAGGCACGAGGTGAAGCCCAACTGGATACTGCCCAAATGGGGCCCTTCTCGTTCAAGAGCTGACAATGGGCCTGGGGAACAGCCACCACTTCCCCCAGTGAGAGGGTTTTGTCCTGCGGGAAAAGCACAACAAAAGGAAGAGAGAAAATAAATGAATAAACAAGCAAGCAAACAACAGTTTGTTAGAGGGTACTTTGGGGTAGGAACAGTCTGGTCAGCCAAGTACAGATTCCTTGCCCCGGTGCTGGCCCTCTGGCGAGGACGGTTAATGGCAGCGCATTGCACTTTGGCCACAGCCACCTCCTGAACAAATAACCTCAATTAATGCGGAAAGCAGCATCTCTGTGAGCCACACGTCCCTATCACCACCACACTGCAGCCTGCTTTCTGTAACTGTGGGGCTAGGAATTTCGAGTGGTTTTGAAGTGAAGCACTCACTGATAAGATGAGAAAACAACCACAAGCAGCTCCTTGCTATGAAAGCCATGGCTGAATATGGCAAATCTCTTTCTGAATACCAATGGTCCTGATTTGCTTTTATGTGCTCTTCAAGTTCAAGACACCTACTCCTAAGGGTCACCGATGTTCTCCATTTCCCTTTGCAAAACACTTTTCAGCTCTTACCAATTCTTCATTTTCAATTACACAAAGCTATACTGTATTTCTATTAAGATTATTTGCCATTTTCTCAATTTCTCTTCAGTATTTCCAAGAACAAGAAAAGATGTATTTTCTTTCCAAAAAGCAGCAAGGAAAGAGAAGGGGAAGCTCAGACTTTGACCAATGCCTTCAGGAAAACTTCTATAGCCAAGCTATAAATTCTTTCAGACACACCATGGAAACAGAGGATAACACAGGCCCACTGTCATATTTGTATTGCTACTATACTTGTGTACCTACATGCCAATATCCATGTCTCGAGCACATGGAATTTCAGATGATCTATACTGCAAATGAATGGCAGCTTTTGTGCTGGATGAATCAATACGCCCAAGGCTCAGGGATTCTTGTAAAATGTGTTGTGACTGTAAGACTGATGACTTTTTACCAGTATATCCCCATTCACATCATCACTGTGATAGCTAACATTTAAAAACTGTATGTTGTTTTCACTTTATGTTGTACCAAACAATAATTTACCACAAAGATCAGAAACTAAGTTGACTTTGAGTTACTAAGGCCTTAAAAACGCTGGTAAAATTGAGGAGGAGGTAAATCACGAGAAAGCACTGCTTATTAAGAGACCTACAAACATTTTTTTTTGTATTACCTCAGATGTATGAAGTATCAGTAATGAAGTCCCCCATTTCAGGGGGGGAAAAAAGCCAAAATTTTGCATTAATTTCATTCTGGGAAAGCAGTGATTTGCTTTACTATGTTAAAAAGTATTTTAACAGATTTCTTAAAAATTATAAAGGTTATGCAGTGGAAAGCAAAGGATATTTTAGTTTTAAACTTCCCCATGCTTTGAAATAATTTTTTTTCTGATTTATAACAAACTGATAAGCTGAAAGGCATTTTGAGTCAGAAACTTCCATCGTACAGTCACTGCAATGCACAGTAGAATTAGACAGTTCTCTCAGTTTTTTTTTTTAAACTGAGACACCTCACATTGCAGAGACTTGAACCCAAACCCAAATACATACGAAAAAGATCCAACTCTTTCTGTTACGTTCTTTAGCTGTAGAAGGCAAACCCAAAATTCAGAACTCAACAGCATTGAGGGCTGTGGAAGAAATCTGACTCAACCCTTTGTTTCTGCAGCTGCTGCTCTTTGGGCTGCCTGTGGCTGCTATCAGGTCATGCTCTTCAGAGCTCCTGACTTCCTCTCGGCTTCATAAGCCTCTAAAAAAACCTGCACCTACATCCACGTTTCCAGTTTTTAAAAGTCTGTATGTATAGATGTGCATATACCTGCTCCATGGGTTTTTTAAAACATTAAATTGAACCTTTCAGAGCATGACTAACGCCCTTACTTAATTCAACAAAATAGATTTTCTCACACCCAGCACAGAATTTCTGAAAGTTTTAGTGCTATTGCTCAGGCAATGGATTTACTTTGAACTTTTTAGGGAAGTGAAAGAATCCAGTGAAAAAAAACAAAAAAAAACCACCCCAAACCACAAACAACACAAAAAACACAGAAAAAAAAAATTCCAAACCAACCCCACCAGGAAAAAGAGGCAACAGAACCATGTAACAGAGAGCTGCGCTGAGTCAGGACCTGAGCCACATTATCCCTGGCAAGCAGTCTTATCACGAGGCTGTGCCCACATGCACATTTACTGGTTCTCTCATATTTCCATGAAGAAATTCAAACAGCCTACTGTTGCATCTTTCTGTGCAAAAATGATTACAACAAAATTATAAACATTTGGGCAAAAGAGATTCTTGCTTTCCAACTGACAGTAACACTGTACCTCTTTTTCCCTCTTTCAGAGGTTAAGAAAGCAGACATGCTGAACTCAGGTCTTTGCTGGCAGTAAGCCTTGTAGTGCAAGCTTTCAAGCCATCCATTCTCTGTGATTTAGTGCGACTAGGCCCTTTCTGCTGATTTGCACTATCACTTTAATTTTCTAAATTCAGTTCAGTTCCCCCTTAGTGATTTCTATGTTCATTATTTCATGAGAGGACCACAGTCAAAAAGCTTTAAGAACATGAGATATGCTGTGTATTTCAGGACTTATAAACATGGAGGGCTGGTGGGGTCTGACCCCCATTTCAGCCACTTTGACAATGGAAACAGCAGGAATACAAATGAGAAAAGGTTTGGAAAAAAAAATTCTGTCAGACAAACTTGTGTCAGCGTACTGGGAACTAACTCTCTAACAACACTTCTTTATTACAATAAACTCGTTCTGGATAAACAGTTTATTTCAGGATCCTTTCTAAGAAGGCACTTGAAGCAGGAAAGAAACTGGTCATACTGGGAAAGGTTTTATTATAGATACGCATTTTTAAAATATGACTTTTACAACCATTTAAAAAAACAGAACAAATGTTTAACTTGAAATCAAACTGGTTCTGTTTAGTAGGTTGATATGTGAAACTGAACACCTGAAAATTAGGACTGATAATATGAATTCATTCCCTAGAGCTGAGCACTGCACTGCTTGCTCTCAACCTGCTTAAACGCACTCCAGGAATGTGAGGGGGTGAGAGGAGAGAGAAAAAGGTTGATAGTTGGATGCTAACTTCAAAGGCTCCTACAGAGTGAGAGGAAAATTAATTTCTTGAACAAAAGAACTGAAAACAAATTAATCATATTAATGCAAAAAAAGGACGAGACCACAAATTGCTAGTCTGTACTTATACATTCTTCCTGCTATAAAAACTACCTTTGATAAGAGAACTTTTAAATTAGCTGTTCTCTCTTTACCTTTGAAATTGAAGACTATTTGATGGATGCTTTGGGCCAGAACCTTACTTAAATCTTCATCACTGGTCATCACATGATGATTATTACAGAACTAAATTTCAAATCAGCTCTGATGCATTTTTTAGGCTTAAAGTCAACATGGAAGATTGTTCCCATCAGTGGGAAAAGATATTATTGAATGCCATTTGACTATCTGGCACAATTTGGTTATTTACACAGTAGATTCACAACATCCCTATTTGAGATTATTAAGAAGTAATTATTGCTTTCTACACACTCATGACAAAAAATTTCATCTAGACAACTATTAATAGAAATATTATTAATTTTCTACTTTACATTTAAAGTAAGACTGGGATAGAAATTTATATGCCATAGACGGAGTAGTTAACAGGAACGGCCCCAACCAGTGGTGCATCAAATAGGAACCTCGCTCTGTGGGATGACTGCTGCATACTTTGCTTTGCAGGGTACTGGTGCGACAGTGACACCTGACAGCTCCAACACCACTCAGCACAACTGCTGGTAAGGGGTTAAATAAAGGCTTCAATCACGACATTAACAGCTTCCGCTGTTGGGCCAGGCTCCAGCCCAGCTGCAGAGCTCCAGCCAGTTTTTGCAAAGCTCAGCTGTTCTGCTGAAAAGGCACAAGTGGGCTCCTGCCACATAACCAACAATTGGGGTAGAAGGTGGGGTTTGCCCTGGAACACAGGCCAAACAGAAGAAAAGTACCTAATACAAGCTCCTGTGATTCTTAAAACTAAAGGGCAACAAATCTGAATTCTGAGGATCCATCAAGCAGCTATAAAATGCTCCTTTCTTTGTTCAAAGCAGGAGGAGCAGAGCTTTTGCCCAGAAGAGGACAGTGGAGGCCAGAACCCTCCCCTGGAGTGACAGCAGCCTCCTGGTAAGATCAGCTTGTGCAGTCCCTGGGCCTGATTGCTGCTCCCTCCAGCCCAGGGGCATTGCCCCACTTTCAGGCTAGCACAAAATGGTGAGGAACAATTTTGCTTTGCCTTGTTGGGTTGTTAATGCAACATGTGGTTATCCCATGACAGACTGAGTGAGGGTCCTTTCCAAACAAAAGGCCAATTGCTGAATGATGAACAAACTTAGTACCACAAATGTCTGCAGAGAAAAAATAATCATGACACGTGCTGCTTACAGACAAAGCATTTGAACCTCAGCAAAAATCCGTCCTTCAGTCACTACAGATAACTCAGGCCAGAGGAATCTGCAAAGAAAGCCGCCACCATTGCTCCAAGCAAATCATCTGCAATCATTATCCACAACTATTCACTGGAGAATTAATAGTGCTGCACTAAAGCCTTACAAATTATTCTCTCATGTAACATTTTCTCCTCGTTTATTCCTGAAGTTGCTCCTGAAGCAGCAACTACAACAGACTATTTCCCAGGTTCCACTTGAAACTTCAGCCTTTTTTTGCCACCAGACTTTGGGTCACGCTTGACTTTAAGATGGATGCACAGAGCTAGCCTTGCAGAAACAAATGAAGCACAAGTGCAGGGCAGTCTTGCACTCCAAGAGCCACCCATTGTTTTTGTAGTGATGCACTATGTACAAGTAGCACATGCACTTCATTCCAGCAAAGCCTGTACAGCTTTGCACTCCCTCACGTACCTTCTTATTCCCCCTATCCACTAAGGGCCATGTTTTACTATTAAAGGAGTACTGCAGTCACAGGTAATCAAATGATGGCATTAAAAATGCCAGCATACTTTGAATTTTTATAGTTTGTCTTTCAAACACACATGAAGCAAAACAGAGGCCTCAGCAACGCATAACTACTTTTGTCTGGAGGTCCATTCAAAACCCTGCCCCTTTGCTATTAGCACTAAACAGTGAACTTATGCAGGCAATCCAGCAGCACAAGACTTGGCTGTAAGTTATAGGAATGTCCTGGTGAACTAGGCAAAACTCAGACATTAAGGCACTAATGCCTCACCTGTTCTGCCTCCGATTCTCTTCACCATCCCACTGTAGGGGAGTGAATGAGTGGCTGTGTGGGGCCTAATGGCCAGCTTGGGTTAAGCCACAACAGTCCTTTCTGGTGCCCAACACAGGTCTTGCAGGGTTCAAGATAACAACAGGTTTGACTGGAATGTGCTAGATTGAATTTATAGCTGTAATTGCTGATTAATTGGCAGGTGCTTGTCAGGAGCCTTGCTTGCCTGACTGTACATTAGAGTCTAGGGCTCATTAGTGGCTGGTTTTTGCTCTCGCTGCTGCTGTGCTGCTTTATCACCTCACTGTGCTGTGCCTGGGAACACTGTGATAACAGCAGTGGCGATGTGCCGGGGCTGGCAGGTGGCCAGGGACTCGCCGCGTGTCCGTGCCGCCGGCCTGGGCCGGCTGGGACTCCGCTGTGAGCTCCAGTCAAAGGGACCTGACCTGCAGGTGAGCCCACGTGGGAGCAGGCAGATCTCGAAGCCGCTGTGGCTGTGGTTACGTCAGTGCAGCAGCAGGAACGCCTCTGAAGGGACTGAGGCCCAGGGATGAGTCTGTGCTGCAGCAGGTAGATACTGAAGCATCAGTGGCTGTGGATAAATCCATGCTGGAGCACCTCAAAGTGTGTGGCCATGGATAATCCCATGACAGAGCAGGTGCTCCCCTGGGAGAACTGCAACCATGCGTAAGGCGATGATGGAGCGGGTTTATCTCTGAAGGGGCTGTGGCTGTGGGTAAGGCCACACTGGAGCAGCTGCACCTCAAAGCAACTGAGACTGTGGATAGGCCTATGCCACAGCAGCTATACTCCTAAAGGGACTGTGGCTCAGAGATAAAGGCTCCACCTGGAGCCAGCACAGCCAAAAGGTACTGCAGTCTGTGGCAACTCCTAGCCAGGCTAGGAGCAAGGGAAGGAGTTCCATTGAAATTTTCAATGTTATGGTCTGGCTCAAAGGGACAAGGGGCAGAGATTGTAATGATATAGGTTTAAATCATTGTAACCCATGATTTGGCTTGCATGTCAGAGGAACCACACAAAGCAGTGGAGGACAAGTCTTACAAAAAGCAGTTCCAAGAGCAGCAGCAAACTGATTGCAAATGGCTTTGATGCCAAATAATTCCACACACTACACGACCTCTCCTGTCCTGAGTAAACAGAGTGGACATTTATGGACATTTTACAGAGATAGTCCATAGGCTAGGGGAATAATATCTGTGTATTGTAACAAAGGATGAGAAGGGGGTGGCAAATAATGAGGATGTGTTGGATAGTGTGGCACCTGAGAACGACGTAAATGGTAACAAATAGGGTGGAGAATGTGCTGGTTTTGGCTAGGGGAGAGGTAATTTTCTTCACAGTGGCTAGTGTAAGGCTCTGGTTTTGATTTGTGCTGGAGACAGCGGTGATAATTCGGGGACGTTTTTGGTATTGCTGAGCTGTGCTTACACAGAGTGAAAGCCTTTTCTGTGTCTCACCAGCAAACAGACTGGGAGTGCATAAGAAACTGGAAGGGGACACAGCTGGGACAACTAACCTCAACTGACCCAAGGGATATACCATACCATAAGGCATCATGCTCAACATGATGAGCTGGGGGAAGGAGGAGGTACAGGATGGCGACACTAGGAGTGATGGCATTTGTCTTCTCAAATCACTGTTACACATGATGGAACCCTGCTTTCCTGGCTGAACACCTGCCTGCCCTCCCATGGGAAGCAGTGAAAGAATTCCTTGTTTGGCTTTGCTTGTGTGCACAGCTTATGCTTTACCTATTAAACTGCCTTTATCTCAATCCATGAGTCTTTTCACTTTTACTCCTCTGACTGGATTCCCCATCTCACCAGGGCAAGGGGAGTGAGCAAGTGGCTGTGCTCAGCTTAGTTGCCAGCTGCGGTTAAACCACAACACATTGAAGGGCAGCTAGAGCAAGCAAGCTCCACATCAAGCCCACTTAATTTAAGGTCAATATAAAGGCCGCCTGTTACTGTCATGCTGCAGAAACCTGGGGATTCATCATGACTCCTACTTCATATAACTAAGTCTTCCCAATAATCTTCCCAGTAAGTGTGTACATTGAACAGAAACAGACAAAAACCAACCAACCAAAAACCGGCAACAAAAATTAAGTATTATGGGCAATAACATAGCAAAGCATAAGACTAGAATTGACAAAGAAAATGTTGACAGCTGGGAAATTTGTAGTAAGAGAAGGACCAAAGCAGACTGTACACTGTAATCCTCAGGGTAAGAAGTGTTAAGCCAGACTTCATCCTGGAGATGGATAAAATACCTGGAATAAAATACCACCAGCAAAACCATAAAAAACCCCAACCAATTGCACAAAACCCACAAAGAGAAAGGCAGTAGCAAAGGTACAAAAGAAACATAAAGCAAACATCTAGTAAATGAGACCCACAAGTCCAGAAACCTTGGTGCCTCTTAACATTGCAGTATTGCTGTGAGCAACAACATTTCTCGATTGCAATCTAAACCAAATGGCAATCAAAGCTTTAGACTGAGGAAAAGCTACTGAAGTCAAACCACTTCAGTTAATAATTTGCTGCTAAGCACTTTCAGTTCTGCTTTGTCACTGCTGCAATCCCAGGGAGCAAGCGCACTGCAAGCTGCCTGCCTGTAACAAGCCAAGGGTTTGCTGTGGGAAGGGAGCTTGCTCAGTCTTGTCTCCTCTTCCCTCCAGCAAATGTAAATTATGAATGCAAAACTCCGCGAACAAATCACCAAACACCCTCTCTTTGCAAATGTCTTTGTGTAAGCATTATGACTCAGTTTGCTGGTAGGCAGTCCAACAAAATTAATTTACCATGGTATGGAAAACCTGGCGAAGTAAAACTTAAGCTGTAAAAACACCTGCAAGAGTTTCCAAATGCCTGGGGTTTTTCAGCGAAGACCTGCTTGTTTGGGCAGGTGCTGCCACTGTTATGGGAGTGTCCATGGTAGAAATTCCTCTGCTCAACTGTCTTCAGCAGGGAAAGCAGCCCAGACTTCTTGGAAACAAATCTGCTCTAATCGGGACAGCAACAAAATGTCTTGACCAAAAGCTTCATTTTTTTTTTTCTGCTCACACTCCTCTTCGTACCTTAGGGTTTTTTTCCAGGTTATGGCCCTAACAGGGTTTAGTTACAACATCTTGAGGCTCTATTACTGAATAAGCAATTAATTTCTTTTGAAGTTTTTCTTGTTTCAGATCCAGTTCTAACAAAAACTTCTCAACAATACTGTCTGTTATTCAAGGTTATGTGCAGTCTGTAAATAAGTGAATGCCAATGGATACAGAATGAGTTGTCATTTACAAAAGGTTTTGTTAAAAACCAAGGGAAATAAAAATAGTATATTGGTAAATGTAGCTGAAACTATAGAACAATATCCCATATGCTACACTGGACTTTCACATACACCAACAGGTCCCTCTAATCTAATAGGAATTAGATCAAGTGTGTATTGCAATGTGCTCAGCATGCTGCTCACTTCTATAAAGAAGCTACGGGTTTATGTACCTCCACTGACTTTCAAAGTAGAAAGAGACACACTGAAGTTCATCGGTATCAATTTTTATTCTCTGTCTCATCCGCTCTTCATTTCACTTCATCTATGATAATTCTTATATATATTTATTTTTTAATATAATATTTCAGAGAAATTGAGGCGTTAGGACAACAAAGTATTTAAGCACATACCTGGCAACAGTACTCATGTGTTTAAACCTTGGCATGTTTTTGCAAGCTTTACTGGATTAAGTCCTGATCACACAGGACAGTACTAGCAGTAAGGCAAGTTAGTCAATAATACAGGATATCTTCATTTTTTATTGCACAAGATTGCAGTTCCTGTAGAAACTGCAGCTTTCACATTTTACTGTGCATAAACTGCAGTTTCTATACAGGTACCCAAGCCTTCATAGGACAGACATCTCTTTTTAAATTTGGAAAAAGAGTAAATCAGTTGCTGTCCCAGCATAGCCACAGGCCACTCTTTCTTAGTGCATGAGATCACAAAAGCAAAGAAGACAAGAAGGTGGAAACTGGTCAGTGCTAATAAAGAGTGGGGACTGCAGCAATGATAGGGAGATTACCTGAAGCCTGTTTCATAATTCAACATTCCTTATAAATTCATGGAGATCCTAACACCCGGGTAAATACCCCTCGTGCATTGAAATTCCACAAGGGCTCCTATAACTGCAAAAGTGGATTTAACAGAATTCCTTAGATGTCAAAAATCTACTGCTCCTCTGCACTTTTGAAAACAAACTCCAAATCTTAATGAAATTGTAATGCCAAAATCTGATTAATTTCTAATTTGAAGCAATGCTTCTTTTTTGTGTTTCCCTGTTCTTGACAAGCAATCAATTCTAGCTTCTCGAAAACAATCCATGGGAAAAGGATATACTTATTATAACAGAGCCTGTTTTCATATCACATATAGCTCACTTTGCCTTTTAAAATCCCAAAACTTAAGCTTTATTAAATAAGGTGATAGAATTGATTTAACATTATCGTTAAACTTTTTAAACAGTAACTAATTTGCCTCCCAGCTCTCAGCTTGAATCAGACATTATTAATTACATAAACTCAATTATTAGCTTTTCTTATTAGCAGTTTTGTTTCCTCACTCCTTCAGTACCCTTCAGATCCAATGAAGCACCAACTTTTAACAGCACAACATTTCCAGTTGAACGGATTCTCACAACTCTGCTGCAGCTGCCCCCCCTTGACAAGGCCTTGAAATGCCTACAAGGATTCAAAATGCTGCTGCTGTTGTTTAGGTACTAAAATGTGAGGTTATCTCAGTAGATCACACCCGCTCCAGTCCCTTTGCTGGCTATGCAAGATATCTGCTGTAAAAACTGTTCTTCATGGCCTCTGCCTGCTTGCCACTAAATTAATCTGTTTTCTTTGCACGTCCTTGGCTTCTTTAGCACTGGCAAATGCTCGTCTTTTACACCATTCCTTTCTATCACTTCAAGTCTCAGTGTTAGAGGACAGAAAGACATTTTGAAGTTTACTGCAAAAAAGAAATGTATTAGCTGATCAGAATGAAAAAATGAATGAACGATTTGCTTTACTGCCTTGCAAATCAGTTTCTTGGTAGCTCTAAATATGATTGTAATCGGTGTTTTCAACAGAATTAAAAATAATGAAATTTTGGCTAGCCCTCCATGTAAAATAGAATGAGTTACAGAACGACCATTGCAGTTTTAGGGAGTGGCATGCAAGGCTAATTTGAGCCCATTTATCTTTCCAACTGTTTCTCCCATCGCTCCAATTCCAGGTATACTACAAAGAGATACATTTTGACGTCCTCCACACTATGAAAAGGGAAAGTAAAAGTCTTCAGAGAGGAAAATATTTTCCTCCAGAGTTTTCTTCTGCATATTTTGCACTTTGCATTGCCTCAAGTGAAATATTTGCCTTTTAGAGCTGTTTTACTATACACTGTCCTTGTCTCTGTAGGACCTGCTCGCAAGGGATTTTTTCCACAGCAACATATGTAAGAGACATGATTTATGTGGTGACCATGAAACACACAATGCATTGCTATTCCCAGGAAGAGAAAAACTAATCCCAAACCTACTCAGTCTTAAGACTGTACCTCCCACCAGGACAGCCACTGCGTCCACATCTGTCATATTGCTTTGAACTCTCTCATTGGTACTGCTGAGGAGCAGATCAGCACCTGATCAGTAAAAACCGGGAAAAGTATGGTGTGATGGCCAGAAGAGAACAAGGCACAAAGCCCAAACACACAGGAGATTGCTTCAGAAGATGGTGTTCCTTGAGAGGAAACAGCTTGCGACATAATCAGCAGCAGAGCAATGCTGATGTGTCCAAGTTGGACTTGACATTACTCAGACTGCTGTGGTCTTCCAATGGACAGCAAGGCTTTTCCTACTTCCTGCAATAAACTAGCTCAGCAGAGTTCTGAGTGACTCAGAGTTCATCCAGCAAACCTATAAAGAAAAAGAGTCCTCTCTGCTATTTTCATGTGCTCTGGCTGCAAACACTCTCAACAAAGCTCTCCAGGATTTAGGAGCCTGAATGACCCAGACTATGACATCACAGAAAGTTGTGCCTGTTCTGCCTTGAACTGCCAAAAAGATTTGTAACATGCCTCCTACAGTGCCCAAAGAAAAGAATGAGAATTATCTGTTAAAAGATAAAAAGGAGTCCTCTTGGGGTGTGAACCCAAGTGAAAAACCCAAACCCACCATAAACACAGCACAGAAACTAAAGTGTTTCCCCTCTCACTTTCTGTGAATGGCATTCCCAAAACAGCAAGAAGGACATCTAGATAATAAAAATATTCAGTCCCTCTTCTAGTTCTGTTACTGGCTTTCTGTATTATCTCAGGAAGTTACTTAAATCGTTTGTGTATCCATACATTTGCCTGGAAACAAGAATTCTTACCTACTGTATTTCACAGC
Source organism: Falcunculus frontatus (assembly GCA_013398115.1). Lineage (NCBI taxonomy): Eukaryota > Metazoa > Chordata > Aves > Passeriformes > Falcunculus > Falcunculus frontatus. Next base: position 2,284,704 of record VZRV01007598.1, read on the forward strand.
TTTGTCAAAGCTGCTGACACACCTCACAAAAGACATATGGAGGTGTAAGTAACTGGAATCACAGCGTACATCTCCCTTCCTTGGTGTCCTGCTTTTGCAGGAGAGGAGAGGACTCCACTACAGCAACCACCTCATTGCCAAAACCAGCCTTGAAAGCCACTGGTGAGAGGATCCTCTGAGAAAATAACCACAAAATACTCTGTGATTTTCTCCCACTCAGTATCAGACAAACTTCTCTCCATATTCCTAGAGGGATGTGTATCCAATGTTTCTGCCTCTGTACTTTTATTAGACAGATTAGATTTTAATTAGACCTGGTCACTAAAGGCGGGGTAGCTATCTGTAGCGGTCTGAGAAAGAAAGAGACAACACAGACAGAAAGGAGCTATTTTGCAACTAGTCTTTGTGAAAGCAAAGTTGGCAAAGGCCCCAGCAAACAGATAAATTCGTGTTGAGTAGGTTAAATAGTTCGTCCTGCCTGATGTAATTGCATGGCTACTCTCGGGTCCTTGATTTTTACAGTAAATAGCCATTTTGGAAAAATAAATGGGGGAAAGCAAGAGAGTATAACCGGTCTTTAAATAACATTCTAATTCCCTGAAAACTCATTTTTCTCAATTTGCCCTGCTTTATTAAAAGAGTGCGTGCCAAATTGAGATAACATCTCTTAGTGTTATAATTTTTAATCTATGCAGCAATTCATTATTTGCTCTTTCTCAGCTCCGGCTGTGATTCTGGATACGCACTCATGAGCAGCCCTGTAGACTTCACAGACTGTGACTATACTTCAAGCACACAAAAACCTCAACTGAATTATCTAACTTAATTTTCATCCTCAAGCTTCCCATATTTTGAAAAAAACCGTTTCGTGATTGTGCTCTGAAAGCAGACTTTGAGGAGAATGTGTCAGCAGTTAGCACTGTGCCCCTAATTAAACCAATATATTTATGGCCTCCACAAATTCCCTCTGAAGCGATAATGTAATGCTTCTATATGTCAATTTCCCAGTATACACAAATGTTTTCAAATTATCAGCACTGCCTTGCTGACTGCTTAAGATAAGGCCCTCATCTAGCAACGCAAAGGAGACTTAGGCTCTGTCATGCATTAATGAGAAATGGGAACCATTCACAGAGAGCTTTCTGCTCCTCCAGAAAAAACTCTCCTGACTGCACAAAAATGTTACCTTTTGTAGATTAATTAACGGGACAGCATCATGAATATACATTTCTTTTCCTTCTTCTGACTTAGCATCTCTTAAACAGCAGGTCCTTAATTTTTGCTGCAACTCCTTCAAATGCTAATTTATATTCCTTTGGTAAGTACTGCTTTCTGCACTTGGAGAGTGCAGAAAGCACACTTGAATGAATGTCCTGAAATTTTCATCAAGTTCAGAGAACGAACATTGCTACAATTCAACGCTTGCAAGCTTAATTTATTTTCTTGCAATTTTGAAAAAATTTGTCTTGGCAAATGAAAATCCAGAAATGGTCCACAGCAAACCATCAAGAAAATGGGGAAACCAAAAGCAGCAGAACATCCTGTATGCCAAACACCAGGAACACCCGCTTGCTGTGTTATTTCTCAGTGTCCCTGAAGAGACATCATTCGTCATTAGTCAAATCCAGTCAATTCCACTGTTTCATTACAGGCGTGTTCCATACCCAGTCGAGAAAATGATCTTTGTCAATAGATGCTACATCAAAGGCTTCCAACAAATTACTTAACATCTGAGTACCTCTGTTAATCTGTAAAATGGATATTTTAGCATTCAACGCACAGATGCGAATCATAGGTAACAATAATCTGTCTGCCTACACAGCAACACCATAGTACCAAGACGAAACTCCTATAAAGTCTGTCCTCTTCAGAGCAGTCATAATCCACTACCTTAAAATGTGTTTTCAGAAAGAGATGTCGTGATGACAAAGGACAGAAGGTATGTTACATGACATGTCCGTACACTTCTAAAATTATTTTTACAGACAAATCAAATGAGCACAGCAGAAATCTGCCTTCCTGCATGGTTTTAAACTTTTGATGGAGAATGATATTTTCCAGAGGAAGGGAAGGGGGGCGTTGGTGGGGAAATATGAAAGTAATTTCAGCAGGAGTTTGTGAATAGGGTATTCTTTCCTATTAATGAAAACCACATCATAAAATAGTCTGTGAATTAAGAAATTGGCAGAAAATAGATTAAAATTATATTAAATATGTAAAAACATAATTAAATAATATAAATTTGTATGTATTTATGTATATAAATAATTACATAAAACTGTATTAAAAAATAGAGTTTTCCCCATCATAAGTTATGTTCAGGATATTGTTTTTGAAACAATAAAAAAGCCAGGATTCTAAAATGCAGTTCCATAGAGCAACAGAATGTCTGACAAGGGAAAACAAGTTACACAAATAATTTTGTATCACAAAGCTATTACATAAATGTAAATCTGTGCTATATAGTTTGTCATTTGATTTCAAAGTCATCAGGCAGAGGAAGAATGCAACTGTGTTTAGTTTGCAAACATCTCAGGAAAATGTCAACGCATATACAAATTAGCAGGTATTAATACTATATAAAATTGAGAAAAAAAGCACCCACTTAATTTTACAGGTCAACTCTAATGAAAGGAAGGTTGGATAAGAGTTGTCTTACAGCCTGAGTTGATTTTTTAATTTTCAAACAATAAATAAGGCCTTCAGGGTTCAAGATGAAGTAATTAATTACTAAATTTATGGAACGCTCTACTACAGAAATCAATAAATAGTGACTAAAGAAGGCATTATGAATAAAACAACTTCATAATACTGGTAACTCCACTTGAGAGGATGGCAAAATTTTCTACATAGCAAGTACATGCCAAATCAATCAATGGAATATAATTTGCATTGAACAAACTATTTAACATTTTGCACATCACCTCTGTGTTGAGATAGGTTAAGTTATCTTCCATTTTTTTGCAAGGTCATATGTAAATACAGGGTGTTCTCTGGACCCTCCACTGTCATTCTTACAGACCGACCCTTTCCTGCAGATATCCACAGTAGCATATGCTTTTCAGAAGGACTTGAAAGAAATACCTACATCAGTGAAAATATAATGGGACTGGTCAATTAAAAACTGACACTCTAAAACTAATTCTTGCCAAAGCTAGTGAAATCTGTATGAATATATACATATTGGTTCAAATATCCATATAAGATCAATAAATACACACTTGATCTGTGGTGAAAGATCAATCGAGAAAGGTGCAAAGAAGAGACTGTTGCCTGTTTCTGTTACCAAGGAGCATGGGGCTGGAAGGTACTGTCATTACCCATTAGAAAGACAAAGGTTGTTTTCATTTAAGGCTCCATCCTAAAGAAACAAACATGTCAATCCACCACCACTACGAGGGAAATAACTGAAAAAGCAGGTTATTCTGGCCTAATGTTTGGGAATCAGATGCTGTGCAATATGGAGAACTGAAAGGTACTGCATTTAAACAGAATTACCCAGACAAAGACATTCAGGGTGAGCAACATCTGGGGAGCTAACAGGTTGGCAGAAAACTATGTAGGGATTAGGGTGAATCATAAGGTAAGCAGAAGCGTTAGTGTCACGTTGCTGTGTAAAGAACCACCATTGTGTTACAAATATTATGAATGATAAAATAGTTTGCCGAGGGAGACAGTGGAATTAACATGCTGGGATGGTTTAAAGACAGGTCTGATCAACATCTGTCGAGCATGATAAGGACAGATGAATCTATCCTGGGGCAAAGGATGCACCAGGTGATTTCTCAAAATTATAAAACAAAACCAAGGTTAAATTCCATGAAAAACATCAGTACTTAAAATAGGTTTGATAACACACCTTCAACCACAACAAAAAAAATCAGATATTGTTGGTTTTGTGTTTCACTTCTGGTTTATACATTGCACACATAACTACAAAGAGATTTTCCATTCCTTCTTTTGCAATAACTGGAAATTTTATCCCAGAGCAGGTGCTACAAACTTAATCTGGTGTAGCTGAGATGCAGACTGCTTATGGTGATGTCTAATCCAAAGCTGTAAGCAGAGGAGCTAAATAAACGGCTTCAGTTTTCATTTATTTTGTGTTTTAAGGGACATTTTACATGTGCACTACCCTCAGCTCACTGGTCTTCAAGGGATTGCATTTGCACACATTTCTGATCTTTTCTATTCTTTCTATTGCTATTCTGCAGAAGTAGCATACCTGGTTGCACAAAAGCACTGCTCTCCAAGAGTTAATAACATTCAAACCAGGGAGACAAACACAAGAAAGAATAAGGACTACAGAAGGATAGAAAAAAAGTAGGGTGTAGGAGGTGCTCAAGGAAAAGAAAATGAAGCATGTGAGACAAAGTGAATGGAGAAAGGGTGCTATAAGGACTTTGAGTACTGAAGAGAGAAAATGCGAAGCTTTGAAAAGATGCATGGGTGGAGTAAAACGAGGAAGGCAGGAGGGCATAGGCTGAGCTGCTAAGGAATGGGATGAAAGGGGAAGGTCATAGCCACTAGTAATAAGAACAGCCTAGAGAACACACATGGTGTCATGGAAGGAGAGTCAGTAGAGAAAAAAGACAGAGGGTCCTCCTGTAGCTTTATGTCTCCTGTGACAAGGCAGTACAGAGGCAATATCTCAGCTCTCACTGTGGGCTAGACACGTGATTAATCTAGAACAATGCAGCTTCCTCAGGTATTTTATCCTCCATCTGCCCTGGGAAAGAGGCTGACAAATCCAGCATGGGTAATCAAAGCCCTTCATCTGCCACTTGGCTGCTCTGACACAGTGGTGGAAATAAAAGTCTCCTGCTCAAACCCAGAGACAAAAACCATTATAACGGTATAAATGCCTTACATGTGGTAATAATCCACAACATTCCCCTTTTGGAAAATATCTTGCCACTCAATATAACCGCATCTGTGGTGATCTGAAGCTGCTGGTAAGAGAAGGGGGGTACAAAGACTGATATGCTTCTGTTTCAAGAAACATCTTTTGTGTAACCTCTTTCTGCAGGCTTATAAATTCTTGCTCAAAAGAATTTACCATGTTCTGAAGGTAATGAACTAGGATAAGAAACAGGTCTGACTTGGGCAAGCCTTGGTCACCTGAGATGAGCAATAGCAGGTAAGACCAGGGTGAGCAGAGTGATTCGTGCCAAGTAAAGTTAATTTTCTTAGTGTGATGCATAAGATGACTTTTTGCAAACTCTTACTATACATACTGAACTCTACCAAAGCCAGAGACAGGGACAACCAAAAGGTTCCTTAAAAACTTCTAATAGACCACTCTCAATAAAAGGAGCTATTAAAATTACATTAAATGCTCATGAATTGTGCTTGTTTACAAGAAGTCTTCATTTTGTTTTCATTCCACTGTTAAGACAGCTTAAAGAGCAATTTATGTAAGACACCCTTTTCGATTTCCAAATCTCCTTTGGTGTTTCTGTTAGGTGTGAAGTGAAAAAAATGTGCCATTTCCCTCCAGTTAAAAAGGTGAAATGGCACATTTTTTTGGTGAAATGGCACAAAACACAGCTCATTTTGTATCATTCCATTTTGGGTGGGTTTAGGCTGTGAATAATCTATGTGCTGTGGGGTCAGCATTTCTGTTATAAATGTTACATTATGTAATGTATTACCGTGATAAGATATGCATTTATATGGAAAAGGAATTGGATAAACACCGCCACCAAATTTTTAGGATTTTCTCATCGACAAAATATCTCTCCCAGCAAATAAATGAAATTGCTAACTTTCAAGGTGTTCCTGAGGTAAGAGATCAAAACTCCATTGGCAGTAGGAACCAGAATGGCACTGTCTAATGTATCAGATTAAATTCAGATTTTTTTTTAAGACAGAAATTGTTAGGCCTCAGCCCATGGCAAACTTGGGATCTCATGCAGAAAATATTCCTGTATTCAAGACTGATAGAGGGTGAAAAGGACTGTGGTCATAAAATGATAAAGGGAAAGAGGTGTAACAAAAACTACAAACAAACATGTCCCAGAGATCATGAAAAAAATTCAAGAACATTAGCTTTTTAAGAGAGTCCATAAATTTATAGATAGAGATTTGAAAAGTGCTGTAATAATCTCCAAAGAAAGCTTTCGTACTTGGAGAGCTGCTACTCTGCAACCAGAAATACTCTTTCAAAGGAATCACCTCACAGTATATCAACGATAATAAATTATAAAACATTCATCAGTGCTAGGAGGACCTCAAGATTCAACAGAGAAGAATTAAAAAGCCATTTATATGAAAGGCTAAAAGGAAACAACAGGTAATCTGCTATAAGCAGATGATGTCTTGCCTTAACTATACCCCTTTTACTGTCAACAAAGGCCACTATAGAAAAATGCTTGTTTTAGAAATCTAAATATTTTCAATCAGAAGAATATCAATGGATCACTAAGAAGAGAAAATCAATTGTGTTTGCACTATTTAGGGAAAACAATAATATTTCCTGTTGCATGTAGCATGGATATAGAGGAAAACACAGAGTGTTTCCCACCATACTTTGCTATGCTTCCCATGAAAGTGACTTTTGGCAAAATGCCCATCTCCTTCAACTTCACTGCAGACCTCAGATGTTCGGTACCACTCACTCAGATAAAACTTCTTCCTGCTTTCTTCTCCATTTGCTGACTGAACTATGGTCAGAAAGGTATTTCTATTTTTGCTCTAATTTTTATGAGCAGAAGAAATGTGTTAAGGATGCAAACCCTAGGGATACTCATGCCCTTCCACTGCTCCCAGTGAAGCTGTAAGACAGTAGATACCTTCTGTATTAGATTTTTCCCTGAACTTCTGCAGTTTATTCTTAAAAGTTAACAGTTTTAATTCCTTCTGTCATTTTGTGAAGCTGGACTAAGGGCCAACTTCAATTTTATTCTTTTGCCCCTAGGTGTTTTCAGGTGTATAAAACACTCTAAGAAAAAACTGTTCAACCTTTCCACAAGTTTCTTCTTTCATTTCTCTTTTCTCATTAGTTTCATCTTGGAGCTTGCAAAGTTCCAGAGCAACCTATTGTAGCGGCAATCAGAGCCTTGACTGCAGCTCACCACTTCTCCTGCAGTGCCTATAATGAAAAGGTCAAAACTGCTATTCAAAATCTCCTCCTTTGACCTTGTGCCTCATCAAATCAAGCCTGCATTATGGCCAGTGACCATGACAGATTCACAGAAAAGGAGTGCACTGGTGAGTGAAGACGTTTCTGGCAAGCAGGAGCAACCATTCTAGCTCTAACTCTTAACAGATTATAACATTTTTAAAAAATGCCTTAAAATGACCACTTGTGCTATGTTACTGTGTTTTTTTTTAGTTATTACTTATTCACATTAATTATGTTGGACTATTACATTATTCTGGTCCATGCAGACAGTTCAGGGCTCACATAAGCACAAATATCTTGCTGCCTTGTGGCACTTTTCGCCCTTTGCAGCCACCAGAGTGCATCACCTGTATTTCTTTACTCCAGCTTAGTTTTCTAGTGACCTACTCACCCAACCTTCTAACATTTCACTCCTCACCCTTGTAAGCAAGCTTCCTTCTTTCCTCTTCTTCCACCTGACAAAGGCAGTGAGAGGTCCCAGCTCCTGGGGCACCTGCTCCTGACGCTCTTGGACTCCTTACCCCACACTTTTTGCCCCAAAGTTGAGGCTCCTTCCTTGAGCACATATCACCTCCTGTGCCTCAAAAAATCCCAAAATGCAAAGAAAACCTCCAAGAGTGGAAAAAAGGAGCAGGAAGCTCCAAAAAAGGCAAGTCCAACTGCCAAAATTTACATTCACCTTTCTTTCCTCCTAATTGTCCTTTACTACCTTCAGGCAAAAATTTCAGTTAGAAAACTTGGTGGTTACTTAGCTTCTGTAAAAACTGTTTACCTTAGCCAGAATGTAAAACACTGAAAAGAATGTATTTAATTTGTTTATCTACATGTTTTTAACGACATGTGTTCCATGTCTAAATACGCCCTGTCATTCAGTCACGGAAAGCTTTATGAGATACTTCATATTTCCATGTTACCAAATACAAGCGTAGAGTTGATGCAATTCTTGGTGTTATTCCATTTCCACCGTTCAAAGAAAATTTGAAGAACATTAACATTTCTTAGCAAATTAAGATGACTGCTACAAAACATCTGTATATATTTCAGGAGCAAAGGTGTGAGTTTACAGGCACCACCTGCAATTCAATAACCACAACAGAACTAATGCACTAAGGCTAAACATAACTCAGTTCAAAGGAGGAAGACTAAACAAAGTTACTGGGTCCCCCAGAATGCTCATCTGGCCTAGCATCAAGCTAAGTTCTAGTCTTGCTGTTAACTTGAGAGGCTACTCATAAACAAAGGGATCAAGAGAGTTAATTTTTCTGCTATTGTCTATCCTACAAACAAAATATTATCCAAACTAGTTATGGAGTACAAAACAGCAATCAAGAAAAATAAATTTGAATTTTGCTAGAGGGTCAGGAGCTTAGTTCCTTTTTAGAGTATCATTCTGATATGAAGTAACCAAAATATATTAAATAATTAAAAATATATAAACATAATTATATTATAATTTCTTTCATATATAAATGTGTAATATAAAAATAAAAAAAAACATGCCAAAAACCATTGGGCTAAGATTCACATTCCTACTCCATTCCTGTTGAATGATGTTTAAAATATTTGGACTTTTTAACCTGCAAGTAAAAAAGAAAAGATTCACTGACTTCGTGAAGATGCCTACCTGGAAGATGAGACGTTGCTATTCCCACTGCTACACCAGGAACTGTTTACATATGTGAACAGAGTTGATCAACAGATAAGGTTAAGACAGAATATTAAATTGCAGAGCACTGTGCTTCAAGATAAGAGATAAGAGTTCCAAGTTTCCTCAGGCAGAGGGAAAACCCAAACTTTGGTTTCCTACATCAGTGGATCAAACCACCACCTCCTACTACTTTGCACACCATGCCCTTCATTTCTCATGCTTTCCCACAGGTGTTCAGAATAAAATATCTCATTTGGGGTTTAATAAGAGCATTTTTTTTCAGTCATCACCAATTGACATTATGCTAGGGAAAGTAACACGTTGAAGAAATCAGAGTCTCTTCCACAGTGCTTCTGCATTTCTATTATCCCTGCCATATGTCAGACAATTATTTCAAGTAGAGGCAGGATGGTAGGGAGCAGAGATGGCTGGTAGTCAGCTACTGACCGAGAGAGCCAGACTTTTCACCAGACCTCCACGTTCCAGCCGCAAAGGAAAGTTGCTAGATCAGGAACACTGTAAGAGTGTGGCACGATTTTGAAGTACATCTGAATTTTGGGTTTTTTGAAGCTTGGTCTAATGGACTGGATTTGAGGCTTGAGCTGCAGGTCACCCATAGTGTCTGTCACCCACTGGCTGTGCACTGCTTCACCAGCTCTTGTGGCCAGGATTTGTTTACAGCTACACTGGGGTATACCCCTGGGTATTATTAAGTTGTTCTAAACTTACTATAAATTTCAGGATACTCTGTTGCAAATTTAGCTACAGAGGAGGAATTAGGGAATTACATAGGTAAATCTTCACCAGTGGCTGAATCTCAGAGAGGCGAGGCCTAAATAGGGATAATGGTACTAAAATTACCAGCTTCAAAGGACGCAGCAAAGGCTAATTAATGTTTTTAAAGGGTTTTGAGGGTGGAAAGTGTGACACAAAGGAGAAATAAAACTATTTTGTGAGATTCTGTGTAGGCTAGCAACTGAAGGCTCCAATTATGTACCTTTCAGTAGTTAACCATGTGAACAAAATAAAGCCACTCTGATGACTGACTTCCATCTTACTTCTCATTTGTGTGACTTTCAGCACCTGGCACATGCTTCAAAACTTTAAAATCTCTCTCTTCTGTCAAAATGGACTTCAACTACGGCTTAATCTTTGCTGGTCTACCACAACCCTGAGATTAGCTCATTTGGTTAGAGCCTGGTACCAAAAAAACCCCCCAAAGGTTGTGGGATCAATCCCTGTATGGACTGCTCACTTAAGAGCTGGACTTGATGATCCTTGTGGGTCTCTTCCAACTCAGAATACTCTGTGATCTGTGTACACAGCAAGACAGAGAGCTATCAGAAGGTTGAATTGTGTGCCTCTGGGAAAGGAAAGGGAGATGGACTTCTTTCAAATACTGTTTATAAGCCTATTTTGTCTTAAAGAATGCTCTCAAATTCTGACTTTTCTTTTGCTAGCTTTTTTATCTTCCTAATTTATCTGGATGGCTTGTGAATAAAGCCTTATATGATGAAAAGCTTGTCTACTTTTCCACATCTATAACCATTGACTTTTTTTGATGTTATTCCTATCATCTTTACATCCTTAAATGCACCTGGGTACACAGCCCAACTGCCACTAGTTTCACTTGAACTGTAAACCAAACAATTGTAACTGTGGTCTTATCAGGAACTTCAAGAGCAACAGGCAAAAGACACTGACATAAACAAAAAATTACCAGTAGGTGTTTCATAATGAGCTTACGAATTCCAAATTTTGCTAATCATTTCAAGTCTTTCTTCTTTAATTAGTTTCTAATCCATGACTGATTTTATTCATCATGCCCGCAAGCAATGCAAGAAATTCATCCCTCTGATAAGGAGCTGAAATTGCATTCTTTTGAAAATATTACCCACTCATTTTCATATGTACGTTTTTACAGGATTATTGCCTTTCCCAACTCTATTTGCTTGAACAACCAAAGAAACCTTAGAATCAGGGAAAATCTGGATGTAGTAATCCCAGATTACTTTGTCCCTTATGTAAGATATAGCTGCAATCTAAACCACTGGGGAAGATCAAAAAATATAAATCAAGAGGGATATAACATATGGGAGTTAGGAAGAGGGATTTCCAGCTGATAGCCATTCCTTTTCACTATTTTCTGGAAAACAGATTGATCATGCACCAAAGAAATGATGTCTCTTCCAACTGCTTGAGTTTTCCTTCGAACACAAAATTCACAGAGCATCTTGTTTGAAATGAAGCATTTCTCTGTGTGCTTCAGGCAACACTGCTGAAACAGGAAACCTACACAACACAGAGAGAAGATAAAGCCTGGAAAGATCAAAGAAGAGTAGCTGTGGAGCATCAGAACCTACATCATGAAGAGCAGGGGCCAGGCCAGCAAAAAAGAAAAAGAAGAAATCAGTCCTTTTGAATTCACAGATGGAGGCCTGCCTTCCTCTGGGCATCTCTGTTGGAAGAGTGTCCTTCTGCTGCAGAGAAACAGACATTCCAAAGCACATCCAGATGTGCACAAACACTCACGATATGTTTCTCATTCTCATCACAACATGCTCTTGATTTATTATAGGTTAAGACCTGGTTTTTTTCCCTAATGACCTGCAAGGCTGTTATGGTTCTTTCAAGTGAGGTTTTTCTACTAACTTCAAGACATCTATCTTGAGCAATATCCTTACTATTCTTTGAGGATACATGGTGGTGTTCCCCTACTTGGGGACTTAGAAGAAGCACAAGCTAGTGCTACAATTAGTTGACATTTGAAGTTGCTGCCATCTGTCTTCAACACACATAGATGGACTGGTGAGGAGCTGCTGGGGAACCACAGAAGGAGAGCACAGAGAGGCTGCCCGGGGAGTGAAGCCGACGCTATGCAAAACAAAGAAGAGTAATCTTAACAGAAGACATTACATCTTTTAGGTTCATTCCTCTGTTGGTTTAGAAAGTCTGACACCTCTAACGCAGCCAATATACACTGCTGTCCTTCCCAGAGTAATGCCAGTCAGCTGGGTATTTTGGAAATCATGTGAATGGCAAGTTGGGCTGCACATCACAGAAACTGTTCACCATGGAGTTTGGGTGGGTTTGAGTTGGGTTTTTTGTTAGTTTTGGTTTTTCTGGTTGGTTTTTGTTTTGTTTTGTATTCCCTCAGAGATGCACTTTCTTAAATGACATTTAAATTTGCTGTCTTTTTAAACAATTGTATCCTTTGCAATGAAATTTACCAGCATGATGCCTATACTTCCAGTTTTGCTGTCCCTTTTAAATTCTAAGGGGAGAAAGAAAAAAAAATACACAAAGGGAGCTAAAGTTAGTCAATCAATTACCCCTTCCCTCTAGTCCTCAGGCTCCAATGAGATTAAATCACAGAGTTAATACAAATCTAGTCTGTCAGTTCCAGCAGATCTGTGCTGTTTCTGGGATAAAAGAAGAGCACAGTAAGAATACATTCAACTGATCTAAGGTTCAAAGTAAAATTCCTGCTGTATGTAAAGGGGCAAGAAAATAATTACAAATGATGTTAGAAGATTAAGAATACCTAGAAACACACTTAAACAGCTAAAGAGAATTTCTTCCCTCCACAATTACCAGTCAGACTGCCAGAAGCGAGTTACCTTTTCTACTTATAACATAAATATTATTTTGTTCATAACAGTATTACCAGCTCAGACACCCCCCCCAATTACCTTTGACAACCTTTTTTTCCTGTAACACTGACATTATCAAAAATACTTCAGAAGAGCAGAAGTGTTAAACAGAAGATCCTACTCCAAAAAGCAAGGATCCTCCAAAAGTATGAAAGGAAGATAAGGTCACCCAAACCATCACAGCTGCAGAGTCCACTGAGTCTCCAGCCTATAAATGAACAGATTTTGCCTAAGGGATTATTCATAAATGGCCTTCCAACAAAAACAGTGGTGAGACTGCAGGAGATCATTAGCTCACAGAAAGTGGAGAGATTTTTACTTAGTTTGCTAGTACTAAGTGAACTAAGAACTGTTTAAGAATGGTATTCACCTTGCTGCATATGGAACAAGCCTTGCTTTATTTTCATGTTTAATGCTAGCTCTATATTAAAATGCCTTTGCTGCCTTGGTGTGTGATATGAGACACTAAAAATAACCTGTCTGTTCCAGAATTTCCATTGTGTCTACCTTTGAAAAGCTCCATTAATGATGAAAATGTCACTCTGAACTTAACTCATGAAGATAAGCCTAAAATACTGAGAAACTGAGACTGTACACACAGTAAATCTCCATTAAATATTTTCTATGTGAATCTACTTTATATACCTCATATTCACACTAAATCCCCTCTAGTTCAATCTATACTGAGAAAAAAAACACCCCACAACGATGCTTGAAAGCGCACACCTTCTAGTGCTACTTTTTCTTCCGCGTGTCTGCCCCATAAGGCCTGCAGACTCTCAAAAAAATTAGGAAATCTTATGTGTGTGTTCTCCAGCTCTTTTTTTTTTTTTTTTTGTGCTGTAGATACCTTTTTAATCAAACTCAGATGTTGTTTATACTTTGGAGGGCCTCTTGCAGCCAGCAAGACAAAACAAAACAGTGGGATCCTGTTCCAGTGAGATACAGAGGTGTCCTCTCAGGACACTGGTAACAGCAGCCAGTACTGAATTTGCAAAACAGAGGTGATCATTTCACAGCAGGAATAAGCAGTCTATTCTAGGATCCTGAAATTTTAATGTAAGATGCGAAGAACGGTGGACCTGGCTAGCACCAGCTGTAGAGCAGGCACGGGCACGCTCCACAAACACATTCAGCATCCCAACTCCAACTTTGGTGGCTAACTCCCTTGAAGATTTTTTAAATGTACATCAATCACTGACTGCAACTGTTCTGGGTATTTTAGTGTGCTTCAGCAAAGGATGGCTAGTTTCTCAAGTAGCCTGATGATATTACCAACCAGTAGTACTATACCAGACAAATGCAGCTCTAAATAGGCTAAAGCCCTATTACTCTATCACTCAAATTAGTAATTACTCTACTTTTGCTTCTTTTCCTCCCCTCTTTCTTGCTGGACATACCATTTATATGTGATGACATTACCTAGATGGTCAACTCCATCTGTAAACAAACAACCGGTTGTTGAGCATCTTTTAAAACCATGCACAGACAAGACTTAGGAAGACTACATGAATGTTGGATGCAGGACAAGAAACCTGTGATTTTTTTATGTTCACTTCTGCTTTCCAGCTCTGCCTGTGTATATGTGCAGGTACTGTAAAAACACATGGGATTAGGCAAGTTAATGTGTCCAAATTATGCATAGTGCTTTACCACAGTGTACAGAGAGAGATCCTGAACACCTCCCCTTTTACACATTGAAATTAATTGCATGAATGGGGGAAAAAAGTATACTACTCTACTGTTTAGCTTTTCAGTGGCATTAATTTTATATAATTTGCAAGACAAAAGATGGATGCAACTTCTCAGTGCCCCAAGTGCAGCTGTCAGAGCCCATCAGAAAATCTCAAGCCATTCTTTGACTTCAAGATCATCAGCTACAATACAGACCTTGGCAGAAGCAGTTAGCTGGCCACTGTCAGTGATGGATGAGACAACAGAATGCAGTTTGCTCTTTCACGGCTAAGTCAGTGCTGTCCTGCCCTGCTGACAGGCAAGGCAAACCTGTTTCTGTCAGTGAGCCAGGCAGATATGACCCCAGAGACACAAAAGAAGCAGGTCATAGAATTGTTTGGGTTGGAACAGATCTTGAAGATCATCTAGTTCCAACCTCACTGCAATGGGGTTGCTCAAAGCCCCATCCCACCTGGCTTTGAACCCTTCCAGGGATGGGGCACCCACAGCTTCTCTGTTCCAGTGCCTCACCACCCTCACAGTAAATAATTTCTTCTTCTAAACTTACCCTGTCCGTTTGAAGCCATTACCCCTATCACTACATGCCCTTGTAAAAAATGCCTCTCCAGCTCTCTTGTAGCCTCCTTTAGGTACTGGAAGGCTGCAGTGAGGTCTCCCTAGAACCTTTTCTTCTCCAGGCTGAACAAACACAGTTCTTTCCTGTGCTGGGGACCCCAGAGCTGGATGCAGAGCAGAGTAGAAGGGAAGAATCACCTCCCTTGACCTGCTGGCCCCACTCCTTTCGATCCAGCCCAGGATGTGGTTGGCTTTCTGGGCTATGAGTGCACATTGCCAGTTACGTCAAGTTCTTCATCCACCAACACCCCCAGGTCCTTATCCCCAGGGCTGCTCTTCATCCATTCTCCTCCCAGCCTGTACCTGTGCTCAGGATTGCCCCAACCCATGTGCTGGACCTTGCACTTGGCCTTAATGAATTCCATGAGGCTTCACAGGCCCATCTCTCAAGCCTGTCCAGGTGCCTCTGGATGGCATCCCTTATCTCCAGCGTGTTGACCACTTCACTCAGCTTGGAGTCATCAGCAAACTTGCTGGGGGTGCACGTGATCCCACTCTCCCTGTCACCAGAAAAGATGTTAAACATCACCAATCCAAATCCTGATCCCTGAGGAACAGAACTCGTCACTGATCTCCATTGGGATATGGAACCATTAACCACAACTCTTTGAGTGTGACCATCCAGCCAATTCCTTATATACTCAAGTGGTTCATCCGTCTAATTCATGCCTCTCCAATTTAAAGACAAGAATGTCATATGAACAGTTACAAAATACCATCCTCACAGAGTCACTTCTCTGGCCATAACTGCATTTTAGCAAATGTCCAACTCAATATTACCAGTGATACATTCATTATGGGCCTGAAAATCCACTATATCTACTCCACCTGCAGTTTTTCCTCAGCCAAAAGCCCACATGGTGTACAGGAATAGGCCAAATGCTAGGAAATGTGGGCAACTCCCATGCTGTTCACAAACATTACTGTCCAAACCCAAGCACATTCTCCATTACAAAAACATAGGCAAAATTCCAAACACAAAAAGCAGTTATCATGTTTAGGGACAACTAACAATCCTTGACAGCACCACCATTTGGAAAAATACTCTGTGTTCAGCTCCATCTGCACCCACTGTTTTGTTACAAGATATGCTGCTTTCCCAAACAATTTTACCAAGTGATTTTTTAAAAAAGTCAACTTCAGAGCAGGATATCTAGACTGAAACGGCCATGGTCTGATAGGAAAGGTTAGAGAGCTGATTAGAAAGTACAATACACAATCAAGATATCAACACTTGCGCGCAAACAGCTTAAAATGATTTCAAAGGGTACAGAAGCAGCAATAAACAGCTCATATTTCTGTCCTTCCAGTGGACGTGCTACAAAGGGCAATCTGGGCGAGCTGGTGCTAAATACATGTTCCTGCCAAAGCTCTGCCAGCTCAGGCATGTCTCTGTTATTACACTGCTCCTCCAGACAGGACCTCTCTGTGCAGGGTTTAGAGGATGCTTCGACCCCTGGGGTGACCTGCTCTTTTCTCTTTGTTCAGAGCATTCAGTAAAAGCAGCAACCTAACCTTTTATGTTCCTGCTAAGTATTATTATGCACTCATACTGCATTTTCATACAGATTCAGTAACTGTCACTCCAGCAGACCCCTGAAAATCTGCACTAACACTCCAGGCATTTCATCTCTGCTCTGTTCACTTCACTAAAGAGAGGAAGAAGACCATTGGGGAGGGGAGGAAGAGCTGATACACCGTGCACCTCCAGCTCTGGCACAACCCCACTGCTGGGAAGAGAGGGTGTATAGACAGCACTGCCTTCCTCATCCCTGCTAGAAGAGCAATGTATGGCAGAGCAAGGCCAGGCTAGACTAACAGCCCAACAATACTGGTGCATAAAAATTTTGGAGCTGCATGTATTTGCTATCTGGTGCATTCTTTTTTTTTGCTATCATAGCACATCTGGGATGTGCTATGAAGCTGGCATTTCCCCCAGCATTACTCCCCATTCACTATCCCCAAATGTCTGCCAATACACTAACTTTCCTCGGGGTGTAAAGAGGAAAAACACAACAAATGAGTCACTCTTCTGTTGTCTTTCACATTAGCACTTCTGTAGTAACTTCAGCAGCTCTGCTGTCTAAAGCAACTCCTGTTTGTACAGCAGATCATCAACAGGCACACAATCACACTGAAATCCCATTCTGGTCTGCATGGTCATTTCCTCCTCCCAGTGTATCCAAGTCAAGCCTGCCTGTTTATTGATGAGAGCAAGTTTCAGCTGCAGTCAGCACTGTTTGGATGCTGGTGTTGGGCAAGTGAGCTAATATCTATAGTCTCATATGTTATCAGCAGAATGGCTATCTTATGTCTAGAAACTGTATTATAAGAGTGACAGATGTAGCAAAAATGGAGCACTAATTTAATTTTCAATTGCATTGTCTTCTCTCTGACCTAACAGTTCAAGAAGTCATCACTGGACCACTAGAGTAAGCAAACTCAGCATCAGAGACACTGAAGAGGAATTTCAAGGCTGTTTTTCACACAGCCACTTTCTCTGACTATAGCTTCTCTGGAGTAGAATGAATCACTCAATGGTCTGTCTTGGGTTAGCTCACATCTATTTAAACCAGCGTGAAGATCCGCACCTTTGATGTGAGTTAATTAAGCTCACATGGCTTTCTCCAGCCTGGCTTCTGCAGCTTCGGAAGCGAAGGGAGCCAAATTAGGCCCATCTGTCTAAATGGAAGGGAATCCTCTCCTGCCATAAGGCACACTCCATTACCCAGCATAGGAACTGCCTTCCAAGAGCACCAGGAAAGGGGTTTCATTGCTGCCAACAGCTACCGAGAATACCAGGCCCGCCAAGCATGGGGGTTTTCACGAGAACCACAATTCTGTGTCATCAGCTTCTCTGCACAGAAGCCTCAAGGGTCTGTCTACAAAAGAATTTCCTGCAATAGCCTTTCGTTTAACCCTTGGAACTTCTTGGCAGCAACAGATCTCCAAAATACATTTGTTTCTTTTCCATTTAAAAATAAAGAAGGAACTAACAAACTTCAGTGGGGCAGAGGATGACTCCCTGTAATTGTGTAACTGAAGTTTGTAGTCTCTACAAGCTCTAGAAGCCTCTCAGTTGCTATACTGAAATCCCAAAAAGAAAGTAACCTTAAATAATCCACATCATATTGTACAACTATTACCAAGGTGTTGTCAAGGACTTGTGCCCCTGCCCTGCAAGAAGACTTGGGAGATCCAGCTGTCAGAAAAGACAGTTTCAAGAAGATCTACTGGCATCAGTGGGGAGGTTGTCAAAAAAGTGTGTGGCATGAGAACAACAGGTATAAACTGCCATTGGGAGGATCTCACAGAATATCATTTAAAAATAGAAGTTTGCTATGAAGACAGCAAAGCAGTATTAACAGATTTCTTAGAGCTGGTGCAAAGCCTCCATCCTTGAAGGTCTTCAAACTCAATTAGATAAAGCCCTCAGCAACCCGGTTTGAATTCAGTGTTGGCACTGCTTTGAGCTGAATGCTGGATTAGGGACCTCCTGAGGTCCCTTCCGTCCTGAAAAGCTCTGTGACTCAACGTTGCCTGCTACAGGTTCTGTAATGCCTAATAATGGAAAGGGGTTCGCAGAACTGCTTACATTTGGGAGCCTGGAACCAGTATTTGCACCCTGGACTTCTGAGAAGCACCACTTACCAGTTTGTACAGTGCAACTGAAAACCTGAACAGTTTCATTGTGCTCACACTGGGAGCATCTTGGAGCAAGGAAACGATGCTTTCATCAGACAGTATCTTGCCTCGGAGAGTTGAGGATTGCAACCAAATGTATGCAAGCAAGAAGTACTCTAATTAAAGAAGAAATAAGAAATGCGGACTCCAAGGCTTAATGAATCATAACAAATACCTAGAAAAACCCTAATCCAGCTAATTCCAAGTGTTTAATTGAGTTGGCTGAAACATTTGCATGTGTGAACACAACCACGTAGAGTTATTTCCCTGGGTAGAACTCTTCAAGCTGTAATGTTGATTCCTCATCTGGAGCATGAATGGCAATTATTTGTTAATAAAGTTGTAACTTTTCTACATACCAAATCAAGGTCTTGGGAAACCCTCCTCTTGCGCAGCTCTTCCATCCTCTCACACACATCTGTGAAGCAGGTGTTATAGTAGTCTGCATACTGCTGTGCCAGATCATCAATATTTCCCAGTGACCCGTCCTACAGGAAAGACAAAGAAAACAGATTAATCAGTTTTAAAATCCTAATTTAAAGGTAGCACAACTCTGAAGGAAAACCCCTCCCCACAGCACATCCAGCACATTGTGCTCAGGTCATCTTCTCCATCCCTATCCAAGAGCACACTAACAGCAAGAAGGGTGGGAACTGCAGTACCAGAATAGCTCCTCACAATCAGGTGGGACTTTGTTAACTCCTACAGAGAGAAAGAAGGCAGGGACTTCAATGCACAGCAGTGGAACAGCATATCCCCAGGCACTATCTGCCTCAATTCCCTCCCACCAACATATACTCATATTGCACCTGGTTCTCCCGAGCAGCTGCTCAGCTCTTCCAAGAGCCAGTCATTACACACATTTCACTGACCTTACTGAGAGCAGCCCTGCTTTGTGACAACGACTAACAGCAACTAAAACCATTAAATTTCGTGCCAATACACCAAATCAGCCAGACTGCAAACAATGACACCCACAAAGACACTCTGCCAGTTGGTCTTTTAAGATGTACTGGAGGTGGAAACATGGTTTGCCGAGTCCCAAACGTCTGCTTTGCAGGGCAGTATTGCTACACTACTAATAAAATGGCTATAGCCAGAAATCTAATTGTAATAATCTGTTAATTACAGTCCAAATTCACACTTTAAAAATTATGAATGAAGAAAATAAGAACAAAAAACCCCAATAAATAGGCTGGATTTTAAGTGTCATGAGAAACCTTTCTAAACATCAGATATGTATGCTGCGCCTGTGAGGTGAGGGGGTGAGGGGGTACAATATGCACACACTTAAACTAGGTCCAAAAGATGGGATGAAATAATCTTGTGTCCCTATTTGTGTAACTTATGAAAGAGCATGTATGTCACTGTATGCATTCTTTAGAAGGTAACAATGTGCCTATCCTGAGAGAAGAACAAGAATACATCGCAGACTATTATTTCGTTGCTTCTTTTAATAGATGCACATATATAAATATAAAATTATGTCTTGATTATTACGAAAAAGCTAAGAAATAGAGAAATAATGAAAAAAATAATTATGCTAATAATATACATAAATTGCAAGGTTGAGTTACAGCATATGAGCTAGGAAGAACTCTTTATTAGTAACCACACCTTACTGAAGCTGTTGTTAGTTGGAAATAAGCACATGGTCCCACTCTCAGGGTTCTGGACTATGCTGAAGAGGTAGGTTTGCTCTAATGAAGTATCACTTCCAGAGAATTGGAAAAAACGTTCCAGTTTAAATTGAAGTGAAGGCCTATTAAGCCTCAGAGTCTGTGAAAACTACTTTCTGCTCTTTTAAAGTGTAATTCCACATGCACAACGGGTATCTCCTGAAACTTCTGCAGATTCCCTGGAAACTTATGCAGAGATCACATTCCCAAAATTTAGAACAGCTTGCATTTTTTCAAAACTACTGTGTTCACCACAGGTGGAAAACAATTTTCATGTCACTTGTTAGAGCAGCAGAAGCAAAATAATTACACTAAATATATATCTACACTTTCTCCCCCCTGCCCCCTGCCCACTTATGTATTTTTTTACTGTAATTCCTATCTCTCAGCCTGCCAAAGATGTCACACAGGAGGTGTTTCAAGCATTAGAAGATTGGGGTCCTCATACAAATACACTTCTGGGAACTTCAGACTTTCCAGACCTTTGGACAAACAACTTCGTGCGCTGCTAAGCAAGTGTATAGTTTACATGGGGAAAAAACCAGCACCTTTGAGAACACAACAGTGCTACCCTGCCTTTCTACTGGAGCCACAGTGCTACCTGCTCACAGTGGAAGCCTGTGTCTTCTTACAACCGCCTCCTTGCCATCCATCACTTCCCAACAAGCTGGGGAAGAAACTTGGGACTCTTTGCCTGTACCACAAGTTCTACAAATTTCCCTGTGCAACTGGACACTCCTCTGCTGGCTGAGGGTGTAGTTTCTGATCCCACATGGACTATGTGCTGCTTTCACAGTGTTTGCACAGTCAGTTTGCACAGAATAATCAGGGCTGCACCGCTGGGGAAAAGAATGAACACCAAACTGAAAAGGCAACCCCAAAACCTAACCTTCATTCACTCACTTTTGTGGGTAATAAGAGAACCTGTATGACTTCCAAAGAGACGATGCGACATCTGAATCCCAGCCACTCAATCATAACAAACATCCCTCTCTAAGGGTTATCAGAAATTCCCAGTCTGGAGTATCTTCCCCAGCCAGAGTCTGTTTATTCCTTGATAAGCTTTACCAGTTAAGAGTATTGAAGGTAGAAACAGCAATGATAGAAGAGCAACACAGGAAAGCATCATTTTACTAGAACAATATGAAAACTGCCAGTCCATCTCCTCTCACAATTCTGGAAACCATACCTTTCATAAAGTAAACCTACTCCAAAATACACGTCATTTTTGAAAGTAATTCATGACTTTGAAATTGTCTGAAATACTCCAAATCCAAACATAGCATGTGAACTTTAGCTCAGCTGAGAGGCAGACACAGCTGAGGATCTCAGCACGCTCCAGTGCTCCTCCCCACACCTTCCCACAACTCCTCAGGCACGTGGTCATGGACCGTTTGCAGGAGAGTGATGGCACTGCCAATGGATCCAACACAGCTGAACAAGTGCTCATTTTTTGCTTGTGCTGGCGTGCAGTTCACTGTGCTATTTTTAAAGGTAGCCTCCACAAGTCTGAAGGCTTCTGACTGTCCCTAGAGCAAAATTAGCTCGATTGCAGCACCCCAATTAGAGCCTGCAGAACGTGGGTGGTCCCACTGCCAGCGAGCACGTGGCTGCAAAGAAAGGCCTATTCACAAGCGACCCAGTCCACCAGTGCCGCCGTGTCCAGGAGCAGAGCTGCAGGCACCAGTCTGCCTGACTGACAGCAGGGCTTGCTGGCAGTGCTCGGGGCTTGCGTGAGAGGGCTATGCTGCAAATGAAAACAAGCTTAATGGCCAAAAAAAGATGAAAAAATCCCACAAGATCTTAGAGACAAGAATAGATAGCTGACACACATACTCACTACAGCCCTGCCCACATGCTTTTTGCTGGGTTACCAGACCGAGGGCAGCTATAGCTTTATGCAGTTGCCACTCCACAAAGGCAGCATGCACCCTCCTAACTAGATGTGGACAGCTTTGGGGTTTCAAGCCCCATAGCTTCAAAATTAGAACAAAACCACAAATATTTGCATTTGCACCTCAGATTGCCAGAAGGCTGCAGTGGAAAATGCCAATTGAATAATTTGTATCTGTGGCCAAGAGCTGCTTCTATGAGTTTATGCATGTGGGCAATGCAGAAAGCATTGGTTTTGTCAAAAGAAATACAAATACATAAATCAACCCAAGCCAAAGATAGCAAGCATCTCACAACTCACAGCATCCACTCATGTTTCATGTAAATAAATGTCCTAACTTAACAAAGGATTGTGTATTGGATTTATATGACCTCAAATTTGATCCCTACATAGGGTTATCTCCATCATCCTCCTTTATTCTTCAAGCACTACTAAAAACATAGCAAAATTTAGAAAAGAGAAATTGCTTCATATTTCTACTGCACTAATAATGGCCAAGAAGACCTACTTTAGATATCACCAAACCACAAGTATAACTAATCTGAAGATGAATTTTGAACCATGGCATTTTGTCTGTTCTTTAAACTGATCCCCCCCAACTTCACCAAATAATTCTAAACTGTCTCACACAAAATCACCAACAGTGTGCTTTGCATTTCTTTTTTGTTTTAGAGTATTTAAAAAATATTCATACACAAAACATTAGCTCCAGCTAGATAAGTCACGCACTGTTACAAAGGGAGTCAAAGGAATAGTCTGAAAAGTTTTTAAAAATATCTAGAATTATTAATAAAATATAACAATAAAAGCATTCACACTAACAGTATTTTTAAAATATTTCATAATGATGCATAAAGAGTAAAACCCAGTGTTAATTTTCATAGGTTTAGACAAATGTGGAGTGCCATTTTAGTTTTGCAGGTAGGAAAAAGCATACCGTTACTTGATACAAAAAATAGTTAGCCAGTGCAGTTTATAAAGAGCCTTCAATTATGTACCACTATATCCCATTTTGATATAGATGGGTTGCATATTCGAAACAGCCTATGTGAGCAATGAAAAAATATATAGCTTTCAAATTTGTTCTTACTGATATATCTGTAATTCAGAAGCCTCTGAAATGCTCTGAACTCTCAGTAACATTTTTAAAACAAAGACCTCATAATAAACTTTTGCATTTTGTTACAAATTTAACAGTTAAAAAAAGCGCTAGCATGAAGAGTGCTTTGCACCAATTGTGTTTATTACCATGCAAACTGCAATGTTCCAGCTATATAATCCCACAGATCTTCTCTGGTGGAAAAAATTTTGTGAGAATACAAATATTGAGCAGGAAAACCATTCCCCAAACACTTTATTGGTAAAAAGTTACAACATATTTCCCCTAAGACTTCACTACTGCCTGAGACCTTTACACAAAATAGTTTTGATAGCCAGGAAAGTAAACATCCCATTATTTATAAAGGGTTAAATGTAAAATGAAGATTTAATAATCTAATGAAAACAGAAGTTATCTCAGATTTCTATTTTCAGTTGTGGAGTATGTTCCTAAATTTCCATTTTATAATGTATGCATGCAACATTTTTTGGCATCATAAAACACAGAGCAAAATGATGAATTGCCCTGAAATTCCCAGAGAATTAGTTCTGATATGCATGTGAATACCAAAGGAATCCATTGGGATTCCTGTTAATGGAGTGGCTACAAAGAAAAGTTGGAACAATTTGACACTTATTATAAAGTTAGAATTTATCGGTCACTGCACATCAGTTAGTTTAACGCCTTGGCAGAATCCTTTGTATTTGACATCTGAAAGTGTAAGAGAAAAATGTTTTGCTAGAGAGCTCTGCTGGCTGTAAAATTAAGTAAAAACACAGTCATATTTTAATAGTAGAATAAAATGAAAACACTAATAGCTAAGGAGAAATAAAAGTAACAAATACATTTGATGAA
Organism: Falcunculus frontatus; assembly: GCA_013398115.1. NCBI lineage: Eukaryota > Metazoa > Chordata > Aves > Passeriformes > Falcunculus > Falcunculus frontatus. The sequence continues at coordinate 2,308,652 of VZRV01007598.1, forward strand.
CCTGCATGTGTATCTAAATATTAGGCACTAGCAGAGCATGCAGACTTTCTGCATAAATTTCTGTGCAGAATAAGATTTTTAGAAAAATCTTACAAAATTATAACTATTTTACCATGTACTTTTCTATCTCAGAATCTGAAAAATGTATTACAAAGCTTCGTATTCCAGCATGTCCTCCTCCTATTCCGGCAGACTTTAGGAATGTCAGAAAAGAGGTCTTGATTATTGGATATATGTGCTCACTCTCCCAGCCCCTGGGTGAACTTCAGGTAACTGCATGAATCTCAGAAACGTAAAAAGATGCGGACACCACAAGCCTGTTTGTTCAGTGAGACAGACGGGTCTCCATCTGCACACGGCAACGCACATTACAGCACGCAGTGCGACTATACGAGTTCAAAACTTAAAAGCCATCGCAGCTATGGCCACAGCACATGCATAATCAGAGATCTTAGGAACAGGTCAGAAACTGGAAGGAAGACAATCTGAATTTTCTCCCTGTTAAAGTATAAATGAACGTGGAAATGGCACTGGCGAAGGGAAGGTGCTCTTTCACAACACTCAGCAATCATGCCCTGGCAAAGGCACGTTTTTTGACCATCACAGGCCAAGATGAGAAAAATCCATTTCCATGCCTGAAACACAGGACTACTGTGTGGAGAGTCGCTGTAAACATTAGCAGCTTATTTCTGGCAGTTAGATTTTAACAGGGAGGCCTACTAAAAATTTGTGGAACATGACCTTGCATTTCAATAATACCTTTGGTTTGGATAGCTCTAAGAAGTACATGAATGAAAGCCAGAACGTGGGCCAGAGCAAACAGGCTTGTTTGGGGAGCAGAGACGCGTAAGAGGGAGGAGGGACCAAAAAGCAGTGAAATGAACTGAGGGAAAACATATTTGTGCCTAATAAACACCCTGTTTTCGACCGGACTTCATCTACATAGCACACATCCTACGAGATGCTTAAAGTTAAGCAGAACTAGCTTAGCTAGAAAGCAAGGGATGATCAGATTTTCATGGGACAACTTTGACTAAGATGCCAGCCCTTTTCAGATATTTTTACTAATCATAAAAGCTTGAGAAACTTTGCATCCTTCCCTAAGCGACCTTGGACTCATGGCAGAACTCCTTGCATTCCAAAATATACTAATACCTGAATTCAGGCCACAGCTGATTAATCTGAGACACTGTGTTCCAGGTTCCTTCACAGTGCTTTCTAAGAAGGCAGATTGAAATCAGATCCAAACCTTTTCCAAACAGAAGAGTTAAACCTGCATCCACCTCTTTGGCTAGAGCTTGCATCTCAGTTTCCTACAATAATACACAGTGAGGACAGGCAGCTGTAGGAAAACCTGCAGAGCCTCATGATAATTCTGGACAGGCAGCTGTAGGAAAACCTGCAGAGCTTCATGATAATTCTATCTGTTACACAGTTCTGACCCTCTTACCTGTCCCTTGCTACCAATATATTTCTGCTAGGAATAGGGCTGTTTTACCTTCTGGCACAGCTTCAAAATGGTTGCATTAAAAATGAACCCAACAAGCTGCTAGAGAAATATTCCCTTCTATTCCTAGGGCTCAGAAAGGACAATCTTCCATTCAGCAGAGTTAACAATTCCACTATCCATGCACTGACAGGTTCAAAGTCTGTCTTAACAGCCAGCAGGGTCAAAAATGCGAATGAGACAGAAGTGCAAGGCCAGGCAGCCAGCGCTTGCCTTGATATTCAGAAGAAGGCATAAAATACTCAGTGTACAAGCCATGACATTTTTATATTGAGAACAGCTATTTCTGAGGATGTTGAAAAGCTGTCATGATTCCCTTGACCTCTCTATAGCCGGACACTGTGAGAACAAAGAGAACATACAGATCAGACCGATTCAATAGACTTTCCATTAATTTTTATGGCATCTGAGGGTTAAGTCATTAAACTATGCGGCTTTACAGAGAGAGTTACAAAAATAGATGTGATACTACTGTGTCAAGCTCTCTGCAGCATGGTTAAAATGGTTATAGATTCTGTACAATAACCAAAAAGCACAATGGTATACTTTGATACCAAAGATTTTGCAGCATTTATCTGAAATAACCGATACAACCCCCTGAGTTCAGAGCAGTCACTCTAGACCCAGAAAATTCAGGTTAAACCACAGCATTATGTAAACTTTTTTTCTTTTATAGACATATATGAAACTTCACCTTATCCTTACATCAAAAATCTCCCTGACTCTTTCAAGAGTCTGCAAATAAGTGTTTCCTTCACCAGTAGCACAATAGTCTTTTTACCCCCTCTTTTTACTGTAAAGCCCCAAAGTCCTTGTCAAGAAGGTGTAACAAAGCATTTCTGGAAAAAAACATTCTGAGTGTGACTTCTGCTTTTCCCTCTGTAAATTAAAATAAATTTGAAAGCACACTACTGGGATCCCTCTCTGTAGCTTGCAAGTAAGGAAGTCCCCTATAGAAAAAAAAAATATATGCATGCTAACAAAAAAGTTGCATCTATGTAAATGCACATTCCAACATACTTAAAACGTCGGTATTTATCACAAGTAGAACCAGGTCCTGACAGACAAGAATATATGCAAATTTTATTCACGAAAGTTAGTTCAAAGCACCCTTAATGTCCAGCTTCCCTAGTAACAGTACATTATCTTCTGTCCTCCTTCCCCCGAGGTGCTCCGCACTAAGCTCATCAAAATGTAACTCAAAACCCTTGTCTGCTCTGATACCTAAAAGGCCACCACTACCCACCAGACTGGTCAGCAGTCAGGTACAAGCTGCCATTGACAGCTGATAAAGCAGAATAAGTTAACTCCTAAAGCCATGTAGTAGCTGCACCTGACATCACCTCTCATTAGTTTTGTCTCCCTTGCTCCCAGTGCCTCTTCCTTTTGCACAGTCTGATGAGACTTTTTCTCAAACTGAGAGAAAATTTGTCACTTCATGTGCACCAGCTGCAGTGGGTTCTAGTCTGAGACTTGGAACAGAAACAAATGGTAAACAAAAGAATGGCAAGGGTTAACAAATATACATATATCTGATAAAAGCACCATTAAGGAGATAGAGGTGAATTTCTGGTTTCAGATTTGGGAAATTTAGCATATATTACGTGGGTGGCTTCATGTCTGAGGTAAGTTAGGGTCTAATGAAATAGCTATGCAAAAGCCAAACATCTCGAGTAGATGATGAAATAAATATTTCAGGGAGTTAGCCATATCAGCTGCAATAGTGAAGAAGGTCTTATTAAAGCTCTTTTTGCCTTATATTTAGTAGCAGAACAGTATGACAAAACCAAATCTTCTGTAATATATGGGAGTACATAACTGAGGCGTGAGCAATCACTAAAATAGTAGTCTGAAAAAATCTAAACAGAAAACATGTAAAGAAAAAATATTTGGATACTTGAAGGCAAAACAAACTGAGTAGTCCACAGTATCTCAGGACAAGTGTGTCAGCTCAGCAAGTCTTGTTTACAGTATTTCCCCACGGTGTTAAAGTTGCTCAGAGAAAGCAAACTTTGGTAATGGTTATGTGCTTGTTTTACTAACAAAAGTACTTTTCCAAGTGTCAAGGCAGGAGAGAATGACTGCCTTTAGTTTAAACTGTGCTATGCTTTTCCCCTGGACAGTCTGGCAGAAGGAGGACATACCTCGTGCAGAAAAAGGAAAGTTCGCTCAAAAAAACCCTTCTCGTCCTTCTTTCTCTGTTCCCCCTGCCCCTTTCCCTTGCCTCTTCAGTGCACTGTTGTGCACTCCTTGCTGCTTTACTTTGAGAGCCAGGCCCAGAATCTGCTATGGACAGCAGTTTCCCCCAGCCCATCAAAACCCAGCAGTACTGGCTTTGGAGATGCACCAGTAAAGGAGAACACTCCATGCCTTCCCTCATTTCTTACCACCCCAGCAGCTAAATCCTGCATGGGACCTTCCCCCCAGCTACAACTACTGAAGAGTAGAAGAGAGAGCACAGTCCTCTCCCACTGTGAAGGGAATCCAGCACCGGGAAAGCCCAGCAGGGATGCAGTCACCTCACGTTTCTCACGGCTGGATGAGCCTATCACCTCATCGGCACTTACATGGCAAGAACCATGGGACAGCACTGCACCTTGCATCATCCAGCTCGGCAATGAGCATCCCAGCATTCAGAAATCCTGCTCTTAGGAAGCTGGGTGTGACAGCAAGCACAATTACTTACTCCCACTTGTGCCATTCTGGAGGCTGACTTCCAAGAGGAAGGTGCTCTCCTGCTATCCATGTTAAGGTTTCAGAAAGGGCAAAGGAAATCTCAGAATATCTGCCTTCACTTCAAACTCTGTTTTTACAAAGCATGAAAAAACACAGCTCTGCACATCAAGGCATGACAGGATCTCTCTTCTTTTTTGGGAGTAGGTATGGAAATCAGCAATCTTCGTTGAGGTGCCCAGCAGCACAGGGCACTGCATGTCCCAGAGATGCAGCCCTTGACTTACTATTCCAAACACAGAGCTGCAAGCTTCCAGCTGGGGAAAGCCAGAATGCTGATGTTTAAACTGCTTTCTCAAACTCTGCTATTTTTCTGTTTCTTCCTGCTAGAAATTCAGCAGCTTGCAGCCTAGAGGATACACCCAACACTTCTACATAACCAGGGACTAACCTCGCCTTAACTCCTATCACTTCCTGATGGGACGTCTTTTACCAGGAAAGGAAACAACTGTAATTGAGCATGGCAGCAATCCATGTTTCCCCCTGTAATCTTAGCAGCAGAAGAAATGGTTTCCTGTAGCTCCCGTAAGAAGCTGTGCCCAGGCTCTCGTTCACCAATGCCGCCCATCCCGCCTGCCTGTGCTATCCCCACAAACCCTCACTCCTGCAGGGATTGCGTGCCCTGCGCTGGCACAGAGGGGTGGCATTAATAAGCTATCTTAAATAGACACCCCACATTCATACAAATAATCTGAAACCAGAAAGGCTGACTCCACCCTGAAGCACTTCAGTGAAGCCTCAGCTTTTGACTCTTAACAGAGCTATGGCCCTGTTAACACAGTCTCAACCACTGCAGGTAGTATACAGATGAACTAAATATAAAACTGCTCATGCAAAACTTCATGGTGCTGGGCTCAGGTTTTTTATCGCCTTAACTAAGCCTCTTCAAGTCTCTTTGGAGAGTGTTTTATTTAGGAACAGTAAAGCACAGTTATCAGGGGGTTTCAGTTCATTTAATTAAGTTGAATACAATTACACTCCAGTGGGTCTTAAAAATGCAAGAATCTATTTAAATATTATTTAGATGCGTATCTTTTAACTACCACAGATTGCACAGGGCTTCATGTTTATATCAATTAGGGATATCAACCTAGCAATAAGAACTCTATCTCTTGCCAGCTTATAATCCTTTCCACTCTGGGATCCCATATTTTATTTACTCATTTCCCTTTATCTGTGTACAGTGAAGATGGGCTTTTTGCGTTCCTGTGTGCTCACACTGCTGCATCATTGCCAAAGCACTTCCTAATTAGGCTAAATAGGCCTCTTACACAAATAAAAGAGGAATATTTTTGCCTACCAACAAAGCACATCCTACAGAGGCTGGGCTTGAATAACTGTGTGGTTGCCATATGTCCCAGGTATTTCAAGCCCCTTTTTTTCTGAAGGGGTGACATGAAGGTGCCTGTTTCAAGGAAGTGCTTAATCCTGTGGCTGCTGTCAGTCCAGTGGCTCTGCCCACTGATAAGAGAGATGAGGACATGGAGTGAAGCCTCATCAGAGGAAGTTCAGATGGGACATTAGGAAAAGGTTCTTCACTGAGATTGTGGTCCCTCACTGGAACAGGCTCTCCATTGAACTAGTCACAGCACAAAGCCCGTCAGAGTTCAAGGAGCATCTGTACAATGCCTTCAGTCTTATGGTTAAGTTTTAAGTAATCCTGTGAGGAGCAGGAAGTTGGACTAAATGATCCTTATGGGTCCCTTCCAATAGATATTCTGTAATTCTACGTTGCTTTTACTGGAGACTGAATTAGTTACTCACGTGTTGCACATCACAGAGATACACCTCAAACTGAGGCACAAAACAGTTTGAAATGGCTAAACATATGGCTAAAGAGATCATAAAAAGCAGAAGCTGGCAGAACCCCAGTGTTAATGAAGCTCACAAAAACCACTGTGTCTCTACAAAACCCCAACTCAAGGCCCTGAACCACAGGCTGAAAGAAAACTGTAGATAAAGACACTTGGACTTGGATGGCAAGCTAAGCCCTCACTTGAGCAACTTCTCAATGCATAGCAACTTGAACATCAAAAGGAGAACATCCTGCTAACTAACCATTTGTCAGGACAGTTGTCATGCCAAAGAAAAACATCTCACCTAGTTGTAAAAGTGACAGTAACATGAAAAGAGAGTCTCGGAAGGAGAAGACTCAGCTTCTCAGATTAAAAAAGTGACCATGGCAGTCTCAGGGAACACCACCCCATAAACCCAGCAAGAGTAGCAGGACAACCTTTGTATCAGGATGCATCTGAAGCAACACAAAACCAGCAGGGAACTCTCTGAGCAAGAAGATGTTACACGACTTTTCACAGTATGCACCATTATCAATTTCAAAACAAAGGATGTATAGTAAATAAGCTCCTTCATTCACAGAGAATTAGGATTTGAAAGAAAACAAAGACTTTGCTATATGACTCTTTCAAAGGGAAAGGAAAATCATGTATTTTCAGATATGGCAATCTCTTCAAAGCTGGAGAGGTGCAAAGGCTGGTTCACAAAGAGTTACATGTGAACAGAACAGGGCATCAGACTGTCTCCAGGAAAACAGTAAATTGCACTCTCATCCCCAGCTTGTTTTAGCTAACCAGCCTTCTGCTACAAATTACCCATTCAAAGCATCTGCTGGCAATACCTTGATGGTTTAGTTTTACATGACTCATACACACATCAATGGTTACCCACTTTTAGCCTGCATTTGTCTCTAAGCAAAAACAAAACTAGGTGCAACCAACTAGACGTGAAGGCTTACTTTGCACTCTGATATTCCTACTCAAAGCCTGAAATAAGCCTTTTCATTTCTGAACCAAGCTTAAATCTCCATTATTTATTTCTCATGTGCTCCCTGACATCCACACCATTCAGCCACCCCCTTTGGGCTTCCATGAAGCCAGCCTGCACACTGACCTTCCCCTGCCAAGGTCCTGGTGCGTGCTCCAGCCATTTCCTGCCATGAAGGCGGCAATTCTTCCTTTCACATGATCCTTCTAAATCCCTCTTCCTAGCAGTTGCAAGTTACCCTTCTCAGCTGGGACTCTTCTCACTTTTCTGGCCGCAGAAATACAGCTCTGGATACTGACTCACTGCACCTCCATCCCCTGTCATCCTCTGTTTCCGCTTTATATGAGAAGTACTTTCCTAAGAGAGGCATGAGTCTGGAGGAAAACCCCTGCTTCACTCTTTTTTAATTTTTTGGGTTTGTAAACTGCTCAAGCCCCCCCCAGCAACAGATCTGCCTAAGAAAGGCAGAAGGGTCAGCAGGAGTTAACGTATCTTTTTATCTCCCTTTCCTCTGTCTTTCATGGCAGTTTATAAAATAAATAACTATCTGTAAGCATTCTGCAGTAGTTGTTATTAGGTTTGGCAGATGAAAAATGAAGATTTGTACAATCTTTTGTATTCTATGTACACTTGAGACAAGGATTAAAACCCACAAGTAACTTGGCAAAGATTAGTTGAAGAAAGTACCATTCCATCAGAGAGAAAAAGCAGCATTGAGAACATCCACCTCTTTTTTTTCCTCCTACTTTTGGTAATTAGGAACTCAAACTCCACACTGACCAAACCCAGTGAGACTCATCATGACTAGTATAACAAGGATATGCAGAAGGATCCCTTTCCCTTCTCATTTAAGTGTGACCACACACCATATGTGGTATGAAGCTATTCTTCATCATCACCATCATGCCAGTATTTCGGTGAGGTCCTTGACCTTATGTTCTCTGTTAACGTCCTGAGTTTAGATAGCTATCATGCAAAGCTTAGGTTTTACAAAGTTTATTCATCTGCACATATATACTCACTCCCTGACACAAAATCTAAACAATACATTGCTGGGTTTGGTCTGAGCAGGAATCAATACACCTCACTGAACTGAAACATCCCAGTGTCCCTTCAATTCAGTACACATCAGAACATAGCACCACAGTGGAGAGGGACTGCACAGGATTAGACTCCATTTCCTGTCTCACTGTAATACACTCTGAATAAAGGTATGTGTAATTAGAGAGGAAAACAGGATTTTTAAGGATGGGCAGTCCTTTTGCACTACCTACAACTGAGCAATCTCCACTGATTAAACAAGAAAGAAAATAGACCTTTCCCCCAAACCTCAGAAGAAAAATTTCCTCTAGAAATTTCCTCTCCTTATCAGGTTTTTTGGTTTTGAAATACATTATCTTTACTGGTCCTCTGACAAAATGTTGTACAGGGAAATCTTTCTCCCCAACCTTTGTATAAAACATGACATATCCCCAAACACACTCCGAAGCATCGTGTTTTAAGGCATAAACATACAGTCATCTTGAAGATGGAAACTTGAAGACAGGAACCACAACTGACATACAACATGTAGTCTGCCCACACCTTTTCCTGTTTTACAATGGTTATTTATGAATTCTAAGGTGGAAAAGAAATCTAATAATGGAGTGGAAATCACAACCTCCAAGTTGTGGTGGATATTACAGATGAATGCAAACACACTTATGTATAAAACAGGATTTTTCTTATTTTCATACACAGAGATTATAAACTGCAGTTTAAATGCAAAGGGTTTATCATCAGCTTTCAGAGCTACTGCTCTAAAGTGGCCAACCACTGAAAGCTCCAAAACTCCCAAGTATTAAATACTATTCTGTATAACTGAAGGCTACGTTAAGTCTATGCAGTGATATTGATAATAATATGAAACATGTCTGACATGGATGGTGAAAAGAGATGACTCTCAATTTAGCAATAGAAAATAAGTGTTTTCAATTTGCACTCCATCCCTAGGATTGCACTAGAAATTTCTGCTATAAAAACCCCTTTTGGATGAGTTGCAATATGCAGGACATGCCTGCTGGAAAACTGCAAGCATAGAATCCAAAGAGAAGGAAAGTGTTTCAGAACTGTAACAGATACGGATAAACAGAGATAATGAACAAACAGAACACAAACATCCAAACATCCCTGTAAATGAAAAATGCGTTAAACCCTTCTTCAGCATTCTTCAGATTCTTCAGCAGTGACATATCATTTCTAAAAGTATATATTATGAATCACAAGATATTACTCTGGCAAGTGAAATACCTTAAAAGCCTAAAATGCCTTTTTTTCTGAAGTGCAATGTAATGCTATGCAATCAGTTCTAGCACGTGTTTTCATCCAAGCTCCAGCTGTGGATGTGCACTCGCCGATAGAACTTTTAACAGTGCCACCGTGGTGCAATGAGCTCTCATGTTTCCTCAACTGAGTTATGCTGGGGTTACAGTGAAGTGAAGAGCAAGCTCTGCAGAGCAGGGTCAACCTGTGCTGACACTGAAAGGGGCAGGAGGCTCAACTCATCTGAACTTGTGAAAGAACAACAAAAGATGCATTTTCCCTTCTTCTTAAAAGCCTACAGGCCACACACTGCTTCGCTATAAATAAACTTGTGCCTTAGGCTCCTGAAGTTTTTATGTAAACAGTGCAGAAAGTAGACCTTTCGTTTCTTTATCTTTTGTTTTCATCATACATATCAGCACTGCACAAAGCATCTTCAGTTGCAGGTGAGAGGGTTAGGAGCATCTCGCAATCAAGAGACTGCTCATGTACTTTCAATTTAATATTGTAACAAGCGTGGTACTGTTTCCACTATCATCTATCAGCTCTCGTCAGGCTTGCTGCAAAGCTTTCAAAGCATTGCATTTATTATTATATTAAACAGTTACCTAATCTCCTTTACACACGCTCCCACACACAAAGAATATACTCCAGGTGGAGAACACTGTGAGATTAAATATTAGGTTGTTACCTACAAAGAGCAAAAATCACTGCACATCACCATAAATACAGTGACAATAATGAAACATAAAAGAACGTATTTATATTCTTGATAATTGTATTACCATGCTTGTAACCTTCAGGGTGTATGTTTACCCATGCACATGAAAACAGACATATTTTCTCCATCTAGAGGCCTGATGATGCAAACTGATCTCAAGAGCATATCCCCACGTCCATGCAGGGCTACAGGGAAGTCAAATCACCAAAGTCTAATGGGCTTGCAGCAGAGCAGATCCACAACAGCACTCCAACCAGACTGCACTCAGATTGTGACACGGATATTAGAAACTAGTTCTCCAGTTTATTGTATGACTTTCCATTAAAAAGCCTGAAAGTGTGATTTATAAATCATTGTTGTATTATATTCTTAAGCTTGTCCATCCAATTTTCCAGCTACACCCTGCTTAAAACTGTTTTCCGGATAGGTTATACAATCCCCACTCTCAATTTTCAGCTCTTCACAGGAAACGTGCCTCTAAAACCAGTATGTAGCTCAAAAATGCTTATACAGGTGTCATTAGAACTCAAACCATTAAGTATTTTATTATACTAATCTTAGTTCAAATAAACCTGGTACATGATAAGTCTGTTTCAAAACATGGCAGTCAACAAGAAAGTTCTGCTATTACCATAAGTCAGGAAAAACGTTCCCCTTGCCTCAAGAAGATGAAAACGGAGGCAGCATGCCCACACCTGACCCACACCACAGCAACGGCACTGTCAGGGGAGAGGGCACAGGTAGCTCCTTTTATTTTTAAAGTCGTTCTTTTTAATAATGGAAATCTGTGGCGCGCACTCTCGTGCCCGAAATGTGTTGTAATTTTTCCCTGCCAATGAGTTAAGTCTCTTGATGTCAGGCAGAAATAAAACCCCTTCATATCTCTTCATCTAATCACACAACATGTCTACGTGTATTTTAATAGAGAACATGTTTTTATGGTAGAAACTTCATTTTTAGATTTGCACATTTGAAACCCAGTTTCTTCCTTTTGTCCATTTTCTCACAAAAAACATGGAATCCAGATCCTTGCAAAGTCACCTCAGCATCCTTGCAGTCACAACCACCTTCCTCCTCCTCCCACCACTAGTAATGGCATCAGACAAAACGCCAGGTTCATTAGTCATCAGCTGTGTCAAGTGATCACCAAGAGGAAAATTGTTAGCAGCACTTAAAACAGATATTGTGACAAATCACTTTGCTGGGTCATTACAAAGTAATTCCTACTCATCCTGTGTTTCTGAACCTCCTAAAGTCCGAACACAGCATATACTACGACCATTAATACAGTGACAACAGGGTAAGGGGAAAAAAAGAAAGCCCAGGCTGCTGCATGAATGAAAAGCTACAACCGTAGATTCCAAATGACAAGAGGGGGACCAGAAAGGTGCAGGAAGCAGGACTGGGTGCACCAGCACCGAGCACCCTCTCCTCCATAGTGCCACCTCTGAAGGGAAAAAAGTCTTGAAGGAACATAGCCCAGGGCCAAATATGGAACAGTTCAATCTGGGTCTGGAAGGAGAGATTCTGACTCAAACTCTTTTGCCCTGGGCACTACCCGTTCCCTCTGTCCCTCGGCCCTGTGCCACATCCAGCAGTGACCCCGTGCTGCATTGCTGCGCCCCGGTCCCTCCACTCTGCTCCTGTTTGCACAGCACTTTATACAATCAGCACTAATTTACAGATTTCTAGACAGCATCAGACTAAGTTAAATTAATCATTATCTACTTCTGGAAAATGTCATTTGATCTAAGATACACTACAAATAAGAGGTGCTCACCTGACTATAGAAAATGATAGCCAACATGAGTAGAATAGTACATTGCATTCCATGTAATAAAAGTCCTTTAAGTGCTCATGTGCAACAACTTTTCATTTTCCACATCAATCTTCACATTTTCTTTCTGTTTAGAGACTGCCATTTTTTTTCACATCCACAAAAGGAAGAAGGCATCATTACAGGCCAATTCTGGCAATCTTGTATTCCACTGATCTTAAAAACAGAGAGAGCTTGGCTGACTGACTTTCAAAAGATGAAAAAAGTACGAAGAAACAGAGTATTTCCAAGTTGGTATTCACAGCAAATCAGCAAGAGAAAGAATTTGCTTTCAAGGAAGAATGAAGAAGGCACCAGAACCAAAAGCTCTTATCACTCCTCATTGGTGTAGGGTCTTAGGGGGACTAAACTCTCTGATGGAGACATCTGTTTTATGTGCCCTGACATGCAAGAAAAAGTTTAGACCAAAGGTTATCTCTGTGAGCTGTCTTTCTTCATAAAGGGATTAGCATTGCTAGGCATAACATTTCACCGAAAGGAAAAGGAGATGCAACAGGTTAAGTTTAAATTATAAAATTGAATCCAACACCTAAACTGACAGTCAGTTGCTCTCTGTTTTGACTTTCTTATTTGAGAGCAAAATCCCCTCCGTGGTTTCGTAAAATAGAAAAAAATAATATCTGCTAGTTTGAAAGCAGAGATCAGGCCTTCTGGGTTTATCCTTATTGTTACCAGTGGGATATGATTTAGAAAACGTGCTCCAAATAGAAGTTGGAACAAAAATGTTTTGAATCAGAATGTCCCAAAGTTTTTTCCGAGTTAATTACACAGTGCCACAGGCACTTTGCTGATATATCTTCAATAAAAATCATAAAAAATGAGTAGACTGCACTTTCAAAAGCACATTCAACCTGAAGCAGCTATTCAGTTGCCTGCACTTTTCCACAGAGCCATGCTGAGCATCCATGATGTCAGCTGGAGTGGCCTTTTGGTGCCAATCTGACACCAGAAAAACAGAGTCACCCAATGAGAAACTGGGAGAGCAACAGAGTAGAGATTTCCATAGGAGGTTACAGTGATTTAATGATGGTTTAAGGAAGAGCAATCCTGGAAACAATCTTTGGCTGATGTTAGCTGCCACAACTCCTCCTGGCAGTTCTACAACTGCTTTTATCGGTTGGGGATCTACTTCCCTGATCCTTCCAGATACCCAGACTCCCTGGCTTAATATCAAATTCCTCTTCCCAAAGTATGTTAGCCAGTATCCAATTACATGTTATCACAGTAGCATTATCAGCTGATGTCTTTCTCTCTTTTGGTTTTTTTCTTTATTACTCTGATAAGAAATTCAAATAGTCACTTAAACACAGAGACCAAGATAGATTATATATGTAAATAGTAGGGCTCTTGGTAGCCAAATGAGCTTTACTGTCCTCAAAATACTCTGTTCTCTTCAACTAACAGCAGATGGTGGGAAAGGACTGGTTTTCTCTCACCATAACTGCAAAATACTACTGAAAAAGAAATAATTTTCTTTTTGTTTCAGCTGTTATAATTGATTCAGTAGTTTGAAACAAGAAACTAGCTACCACTTTGACATAAAAAGCTGGAAAGACTTGTAATTTTGTGGCATCTCTTTCAAGTTCTACTGTATCTTTTGCATCTTGGCCATTGAAGACAAAATCTCCTCACACAAAAAAGACTGAATTTCTTCAGTGAAATTCCTACTCTATCAAAATTGATCAGAGCTTTTTGCTAGTGATTTCATTAATGTCAGGATTTGACCCAGATCTCTTCTATCTATTTGAGAAGGAAGAACTTTGGATAAACAAGAGGGGCTCTGGAATGTCTTCCCTCCACTACGGTCAATAGCCCATGTTTTGAAAACACATCTTTAAAAGAATGAAGTTCATGATTTTTACTTCATATTACAATTTGTTCTCAGATCTCATCACATACAAACCTTCAGATCTTTAGCAACAAAGAGTTTGCTATCACCACATCAATACATGATTCTATGACAAAAATATCCCTTTTCATAGAGTTCTGGCAATGCAGACAAGTTATTACTACTCACAATCCACCTCTCTCTAAAACCTTAATACACTTCCACCATCAACTGCTGCTTTGAAACACTGAAAATTATAATTATCCAATACATTCCAACATGTGCTTGCTACAGACTAAGCAAAAGCTTCTGGATATAATGTTGTTATCTAGCAAGTTCCATTAACAGCACAAATAGCTTGAGGTGCTTATACCACAGCTGCACCTATGGAATATTTCATTAGAAAACTGCAAAAGGGAAAAGCCACATTTACTTCAGCAAAATCCTAGTAGAGCTGCAAGCATACACTCAGTATTTATCAAGTATAGAGCTATTATGTGACTTCAAAGTCCATAAATATGCTCCTTACAAGCAGCACTTGACAACTGTTTGTTTCCCCTCCAGACTTGGGATCTGCCACCACAGGTTCCTCCTAATGAGTTCCTATTTTAAGGAACGTAAGTAAAAATACACAAACAATGAAATATGTTTCTCCATATAAATATGGAGAGGGGCTCAATTTGTATTTCAAGTAACTTCAGTACTGAATACCAGCTGGACTGACACTATGGCCTCTCCTCCTAATTCAGCACCTAGAGCAGACACCACCACTCTCCACAAGGCTTCCAGCAGGTCCAGCGGGAGGAAGGCAACACCTTTCCCTCCTCTTCCCCACTGCCCTAACTTCCCAGTATGAGGGCACAATCAGGCATTTTATCACTTTTCTTAAAAAACCATCTTTTTTACTGTAAGGACAGCAAATTGGTGGAAGAGGCTGCATAGAGAGATCATGCAGTTTCTGTCCCTGGAGGTTTTCAAGACATGACTGCATAAAGCCTCAAGCAACCTCATCTGACCTCAGAGATCTCCCTGCTAAGGCTTGAGGATAGGCTAGATGCCGCCCGAGGCTCTTTCCACCCTGCCTCATCCTACAATCATGGCTTAAAGAATGCATTTTTCTCTTTCATTCAATCAACAAACTTTTAATGATCACCTTCTTTCTTCATTTCATTCTAGTCTTCTCCTTCCAAGATCACAGAATCATAGAATGGTGTCTGTTGGAAGTGACTTTAAAGATCATCTAGTTCCAACCTCACCTGCCATGGGCAGGGACACCTTTCACTCAAATAGTTTGCTCAGAGCCTCATCTAACCTGGCCTTGAACACTTACAGGAATGGAACACCCACAACTTTAGGCAATTTGTGCCAGTGCTTAAGCACCTTCACAGTAAAGAATTTCTTCCCAATATCTAATCTAAACCTACACTCTACCAGTTTAAAGCCCCCATGTCCTGTCACTGCATACCCTTGTAAAAAGTCTTTCTCCATGTTTGTTGTAGGCTCCCCGCAGGTACTGGAAGCCTGCAACTAGGTCACCCTGAAGCCTTCTCTTCTCCAGCTTGAACAATCCCAATCTCTTAGCCTTTTCTTCACAGGAGAGATGCTCCATCCCTCTGACCATTTGGCAGCCTTCCTCTGGACTTGCTCTAACAGGTCCATGTCCTTTCCTGTATTGGGGACCTCAGAGCTGGATGAAGCACTGCAGGTGCCAGTCTCACAAGAGCGGATCTTGGCTCTTCTCTCCCGCCCCTCTCCCTCTGCTAGTGCATTCCTTTGGTAGCTTTCAGGCTGTTGCAGGGCCAACCTGGCCAGCCTATCACTGCACCAACTTTTTCATTCATAGAGCCATCCCCAGTGAATCACTCTGGTGTCTACATCTGTGCTCCCTAGACAGTTTGAGTCATGAACTGCTACAGATCCCAGGAAATTAAGACCCATACTCTCACATAATTGACAATGCAAAAGAAGTAAGCCAGCTACACAGGCCACTGATGTGGCATCATGGACTACAACCAACCAGCTACCGACTCCCATTTGAAAGCCACAACTCTAGTTTACTGCTTGCCTTTTGCAGCACAGGTTTGAAAGAGACAAAACTCTATGCACCACAAAGATGAGCAGTGAAAATGGCACTGGAGCTGCCTCTTCCTTGCCTTCAAACAAGGACAGAGCACTCAATTCAGATTAGGACATTATTCTGCAGCTTCAAGAACTAGAAACTATTTAAAAATCTAAATCTGAAGAAAACTGGCAGCCTACAATGAGAAGAGCTTCTGTCTTCCCTCTTACAGGAGACCCAACACAAGGTATCTTTTCATATTTGTAATTGTGTTGCAACACAAAACACTGAAGTAAGAAATGCTAATAATGCAGGGTGATGTTTGCAACTGATACATACCAGCAACTTCATAGCCAGAAAATGATTCCTTTCTGTAAAGCTGACCAACTCTAGGACAAATTATTTTAGCATAGTTTTATGAGAAGACAAATAGTAATTAAACAGCTCTGTTTTCTCAGGAAGGAAACTAGCTTGTATGGCCAAAAGAAACCTATTCAAATTATTAGTTGTGTGACAATCAGATCTTTTTCTGCACTGAGCTTCAGCATGCTAGGCTGTTGGTCTGGCCTCCTCAAACACTCCTTCCCAGGCATCCAATAGCACTTTGCTCTTACTAAATGCAGTACTGAAACCTGCCAGAAAAAGAGAGAAAGAGACTGTTCATAAAGTACCAACTGTGTGCTCCTTACAAACTGGCAGAACTGACTCTGCTTGCATTCTTAGATTAAAATCATTAACAGTGAAAAAGTGTACGCAGTTGGGTACTACTAAACTGAACGCCATGCCAATGGAGAATTTCTATGAAGAAAAGGAATAAGACAGGTTTTTTAACCTGACTTTGAATATTAACAATAAATTCCACATGGTAAAAAAAAGCAGCATAAAATGCTAATTAAATTCTCTGTTCAATTCTATAACATTTCTTCTGAATTAGATCCTATGGGTTTACCATTAATTACATTCCATGGCAGTTTTCCAAAAAGTATTTTTCATAATATTCTTGAATGTCTGCTGGTTAAATGTTAACAACAAAAACTAACACGCATCAAGCCTATTCATTTGCTTTTAAAATGAATAAACAGGCACTCCACTGTTGATTACCACATTCCTGTATCACTGGAAGGCTGCCAGCTCCAGTACGTATATAACGTTAGTATTTGTTTTTTTGCTGAGTGGCAGTCCTCTGCGGTAATTATCATCTTGCACCTAAAGTAAATATTATTCTCTCGCTGCAAGTAGAAATAAAGGATTGACTCTTCCTGTATTTTTACTGTTTGCCATCCAGTCTGTCCTGTCGGTACGCTACGTGCCCATTAAACGTAATTCCTCGAGCCCTCGTTACTGGGGCCATCTCTTTTGTCTGTAACCAGTGAATTACGAGGATTAGTCCCTCCTCAGAAGATCACCGGCGCAGAAACTCCACGGGCCGTAACCGAGCAACTCGTCTCCGAAAAACTACCGGGAGTAAGAGCTCCGAAGCCGGCGTCTGGGAGTGCCGCGGGACGGGCGGCCGTGCCCGGGGGCTCCGGGACAGCGCCCCCCACGCGCGGGGCTTCACCCCGAAACACGTGCGTGGGATGCAAGGGCTGCAGCGACACCGCCTCCAGCCCAAACTGCCCTGAATCGGCGGCACGCCGGGACAAGAGGGGGACAATGCGCCCATTGATACGGCTGAATCGTCACTCCCTGGTGCGTCCCCGCCAGCGGGCAGCCCCTGCCCGGACCCGCTCCTTGGCCGTGCTCGGCGCGGCCCTTCCGCCCCTTCCACCGCGACAGCCCAGAGAGCTCTACTCCAGAACCAGGATGAAGGCGGTCACCGACACAACCTTTGGCTTTGCCCGTGAAGTTAGTTTTTCTGGGACGTACGCACCCGCACAGGGTGGGCACGCTCCAACTCGGGCAAACTCCGCAGCAGGTGCCGGGAAGACCCGGTGAGCGCTCCACAGCGTCTCCATCCCCCTACCCCACCCCAAACACCCGTCCCGCGGCAGGCTGCCCCCACTGCCGCCCCAGTCCCAGACCGCGTCCCCACCGCACTCACCAGGATGCCCATCACGTCCGCCCACAGCTGGGCGAACACCTCCGACGTGCCGCTCTCCGCCGGGGCGGCGGGGCCGTCCGCCCGCTCCCCCTCCATGCCCCGGCCCGGCCGTCGGATCAACGCCGGCTCCCCGCCGCCGCCGCGGCC
>VZRV01007598.1:2326685-2599782 GCA_013398115.1 Falcunculus frontatus
CCCCGCCGCCGCCGCCCCTCAAACTTTCGACCCAGCGACAGGGCGGCCAGCGGTGCCGCTGCGGCCCAAAGCCCCTCCTTCCCCGCCAGCCCGTGGGCTCGCCCAGCGCATGTGGCCGCCCCAGGGCGGCAACAAAGGGCCCCAGCGCCGCCCCGGCGGCTTCACACACCCCAAAAGTCAGAAGCTCGTGTCACGACACGCGTAGTCGCTGGCGTAGCGCTTGTTGTAGCGCTTGTTGCAGCGCTTGTTGCTGCTGTCCCCGTTTACCCCCCGTGCCGGTGCCTTGCCTGACGGCCCGGACCTCCGGCAGCCAAGTCAACAGCGCTTTCTTAACACCGGGGAAAGCCTCTGGGAAGAGGTGTCAGGCGCACGCATTACACGGCGGCAGGGGAAGGGGCACCCTGTTAGTTCAGGTTTAGAGTTGGGGTACCGGACCGCATCATTCTCCTGAGGAGAGGTGCTCTGTCACCTATCGCCCTTGAGGAAGGAGTGGGAACGCTGCCTCTCCTACGTCTGTGCCTCATGCTACCCTGGTACCACCCCCAATCCCCATTATAGTCAAATTAAATAATTACTCACTACGGACAGCAGCAGCGATGCTCCTGCATTCTACCTGGGAAAATGCTAAGTGCCCATACACACACACACACACACACACACACACACACACACTTCTTGGAGAAGGCACATTAAATAACAGTGGCCAAACGCCACTGCCCGTGGATGAAAGGAATGGCAGAGGTCAGCAGAAGAATGACCCGAAGGCCTATCCACCACCTCACTCCCAGCTTCTGCTGTGACCAGCAGCAAGGAAATCCTTTACTCCTAGTGCTCGTTCCTAAGCTTTGAAATGTTTAGATGCTTCTTGAAAAGCTACTGTTTCAAGCTGCCATTTACTGGAAGCACCTGTCTGCACGGGGTGGCAGGGAAAGTGATGTATTTAATGGATATGCAGCTGTCACACACTGGCCAAGCATTTTGAGAGCTCACACAGTTGAGCCGTCAGTAGATCCTCCAACATCCCTCCAGCACTGCTTGCTGCCACAGGCTGTATGTTACACGCCCTGCACCACCCAAACACAACTCAGAGTCTGCCCTAGAACCTGTGCTCCTCTCCAGGCTCTCTGTTGAGCCCTGGGGTCTCCTGGCACCAGGCTCCCCTCAGCCCACTTGCCAGCCCTACAGCTGACAAGGCTCACACTGAGGGCACAGCACCAGTGGCCTGGGAGGGCTGGAACAACAAATGATACCATTTGCTGTCAGGGCTAAAAATAGCATTTGGAGAAGGAATAAAGGAAAAGTGGGGTTATTGCACTCATCTTCTCTCAATGTTCTCCGCAAGGCTCTTTTTCTGTCCTCAAAGCTAAGATTATGTATTTTACTTTGTAGGATAGCACTGGAGAGAAAAGCTGGTCAAAACGCTTCTCATCAACTGCTACACAAAGAAAGGGACAAGACTTTTCTAAGCACTGTGTTACTGCAGCTTTTGCTGGAGTGGTCAACAGCACACACTAAACAGAGAAAAGGAGGTGGGAGCAAAGGGAGAAAAACTAAAAGAGAATTATGCTGAGAGAAAGTGGTAGAGAAACCACTGATGATGTAGAAATATGCACAATTTTACTGAGCCTCCTTTAGGATGCACATGTAGGACACATCCTTTGTAATGCATCTTATTGGTTAGTAATGAGAAATAATGAAAGGCCCAAACCAGGTATAAAATCTCTTCTAATTGACCTTTAAATTGTACACAACTATAAGTCTGTGAAGTACGAGACTAAAGGCGTGTCTGAAGTCTCTCAGTACTCTGAGATGGCTTGCATAACTCAAAACTGGTTTAATTAGTCAGGGGTAATTTACTGACTGACCCTCTGAAATTCACGTTGAACCACTTACAATAGTAATGTCAATCTCCTTTAAAATATCTGAACATACTCGCTAACAGGATTTAAGTAGTAGTGGGCTCCTCATACACACTATCTTCTGTAATTTGTCTTTTTTATAGATGGAGGCATATTAAGAAAAAAACCAAAAAACCCCCAACAACTCTGCAGGACAAAGCCTCAACCCCCTCACCGTTGTGTTTTGGGCGGCAACAGATTAAGATCAAATCGGTGCAAGGGGCAGTACTCCCACTTGCCTGGCCCCTCCCTGCCAACAGAGGTTATTGCTTCTGTGCAATGATGACTACACCCCTTACAGAAGTGGGTCCTGAATAGCCACACTTTTCAGCCTTGCAGTACAGGTAACAGAAACTAGATTGTAAATTGTGGTGGTCCCAGAGTTGCTTCCTGAGCCATTATGTCATCCCTTTTGTGGAGGCAGCAGCTTTCATGAGAGGAGCATGATGCATGGCTGTGGCAGTCTTCCCCTCAGCCAGCTGACTTTAATTTATCTGAGACACAGAGCCTTTGATTTCAAGAAAGTGAGATAAGGAAAGAAAGACCTTGCAAAATCGCATGACTCCAGGAGCAGTTGCTTTAAAAACCAAATGGACATGAGAGAATCAAAACAAATCCATGGCAGTTTACAACAGCTACCACCTTCTGTGGTTCTCCAACTATAGCTTTTATGCATTTTCAGCCATTCACAACATGCCATTTTCACAAGACATTCAATGAATATGACATGCTAAAATGATTCCCTGATCTTCCCTCAAGTAGAGCCACCCTCTCCTTCTAGATATGACACGGTTTCTCTATTTTAATGAAGCCAATGTCTTGCAGAACTAAATCCCAGGAGTATTTTACAAAAACCAGCTGCAACAAGACTATGGGAGTTTTAGAACAAGCAGAAACTCAGATCTCACAAGGGTTTTGAAGCCCAGCTATGAGTGTGGTATTAAGTCTGTGTTACAACTGCTACTTAAAAATTACAAATTATTTGAAATTTGGCATGTTAGAGTACAGTTTTTGTTTGCAGTTTTATCTGTAGTTGCCTAGACGATAACTCAAGCATCTACAAAAGCCTGCTCTCTAAAAGCATCTTGTGCTGGACCTCTCTACAGCTACTGGAAGAAATAAATCCGGTCAATTTTCTGAGATTTTTGTGACATTTCACAGGAGCTCTGACCAGGTGCGAAACATTCAGAAATCTTGGAAAATAGTCATTGTGCACCTTGAGGGCAGCACTAGGCAGCAGGGCAGCAATCCTGATACGATTCCCCAGTGTGCTTCAGTGGGGCTACAAAGCTCCCCGTGGTTGTTCTGCAAATCTCTGAAGAGGAGATGGAAACAATTGACGCATGTAGTCAATCTAGTCTTGCCGAGTTACGGCAGATGCACTGTGCTTATCTTCCTATCACACCATCAGCTATACATGGGTGTAAAGTTAATAAGAGTTCCCCACATATACAAACCAGGCAGGATTAACCAACTAGGAGAGCACTTGTCTGTGTTCAAGAGAGATGGACTTTCTTCTAGAGGAATACTCAAAGCAGGATCCTAGCTCCAGGTTAAGGTGGCCAGACAGAAGCTCATCTTTCTCCTTTCTCTACTGCAGGTTTAGGGAGATGGCCTTCACTAGAACAAACTCTTTCTTTGTGAAAAGCATGAACCTCAAACACAAACCTCTGAGTCATTACGGCAAAAGATGACAAACTTTCTGTTCCAAAGCAGCGTGTGCCATCTCACCACAGTGTCATATAAAAGTGACACAAGGGTTTCAACAAAACATTTAATAGTGAAAAATTGAAATATGTGTCAAAATAAACTGGAAAAGCCAACATGCACTATCATAACCAGACTATCACAACTGTTGTCACCCACATCAAAGGCAGGCATTTAGTCCAGGAAATCTATACCATAAACAACCTCAAGCACTTTGATATCAATTTTAGACAATATGCAAGAGGGTGATATCAGGTTGCCTTGGAAAGGGAATCATGCTCCACAGAGTAAATGGACCCCAATCTTCATGGGTTCCCAATAGATGACCTGAGGGAAATGGCTTCCTGCTCAGAGACCTGGCAATTAACTCTGCGTGCATGAACAAAAACACATGAGGTTTCTCAACATCACTAACAACACCCTGCCCGGTATATCAAGACCAAGTCAGAACATCAAAGCCTCAGAGAAATAAATAAGCAAGCCATTGTATGCAGTGAGGCTGCAGGGAAAGGGAGAAATAAAAATTCCAGCTAGCTCCTGCAGGTGACCCGCCAAAGCCCTAAAACTCTTAACACAAGCACATTACAATGGAACACACTATTAGCAGTGATTGCATCTCCTTTCAGCTCTGTCCCTCCTCCCCTTTGGTGGAGGTTATCAAATTGAAAAATGCAACGTTTCACATCACAGCCTTTGATTAGAACTGCAACTCTTAGTGGTTGCAGGTTCCACCCAATCAACTTATCAAGATCCATCTTGGAACAATTTTTTGTCATTGTCCTTGCTACATTTTTTTTCAAAGTCCTTCTAAAATATAATTTCTTTTACCTCTCCCCTGAATTTAATTTTTGAATTATTTTCCTTAAGAACTGTTTAAGGAGTATTATGTCTGATAGCATGGTCCTTCAGAGTAGGGATCACCTGTATCAGCCAAAGGGGCCAGCAGCTGCTCTCCAACAGAAGGCAGACATGCCAGCGGCTGCTCTGGAAGGTGCTCTCTGCCCTGGCATAGAGGGGGGGATACACATACCTGACCCACCAGGTGATCTGACAAACAGGCTATCACTGTCCCAGGCTCTCCTAGAATGTACATACATAAACTAGGAGAGAGTACAAGGTCCATCATGCATCCATGATCCATCCATTTCCATATCAGTTTTCTATATATTCCAAAAGGATCATGTTTCAGCACCCTCTGCCAACTAGACAACTACAGAAAATATTTCTGATTTTAGAAGCGATACAGACAGTACTTATCCAATGTCTTTAAAACGGACGGTATTTAGATCATATACTATATGCTGTACAGTCAGAAATCATCATTTATTCTTTTAGAGGCTTAGCTGTCAGATCCCAGTCTTACTGCCAGCCTCATGACTAGAGTATCACATCCCAGCGAGAGCGGCACACTAAAATGCCCAACACAAACCAGATGGAGTTAAGTCTATTTAACAGTAGAAAGTAATTAGGAACAACAAATTGCTTTATTCTGATAAAAGTCTGAACTCTACACCTGATCTATCATTCCCCTAAATATCAGTATTCTACTAGATTAAAAAATTAGAAGGTGGGAGAGACCTACGCCCAGGGAAATCATTCCAGTAGTCTTAATATTTCGGGCTAGCACCACACTCAGTAGACGCAGAAGTACTGCTGAGCTTGGCAGGCTTCATTTAAAATACAGTGGCTGTGACTTTACATGACAAATCATATAAGGAAAAGAAATGTAAACACATCAAGAATCACAGCCCTCCTGGAAGGATATCTTTTGACTCATAAGGAGAAAGGAAAGGTTCACATCCTTCCCTTCCTGCCCACAGATATGCTCCACAGGGGCCTCTCATATCCTGCCCAGTTCCCCTGTCTGTCATGGAGCACAGCATCGCGTTTCTTGACTAGGAGGTGATAGCACTAGCTCAGCCAGTGGAGGGGCTCTGGGAGCTGGAGCATGGCTGGTGAGGAGCACATATCCTGAGGGAAACCACAGCCACGATCCTGTTTAGGTGCACAGCATGCCACTCCAAAACTGCCCGCAGATCAGGACTCCAGCTACTTCCTCCAATGTCAGGCACTGTCTGGAGATTTTCCAGAAATTACTAAGACTCTTGTTCTTCATGTTACTCACTTCTGCCTTCTCCACCCAAACTCAGCATCTCCTCTTCTCTACCTGCACGACAAAGCCAGTTTTGATGTGTTGTTTTTTCTTGTCAACATTGAAATAGTTAGCATTCATTTTTTCTTAGCTTTCTGCAGCACTTTTTACAAAATATTTTCTAAAGCTTTATTAACTTTTCAGAACAGAGTTCAGCATCCTTTGAGATACCTAGGTGTAGTCTCTGCACTGTCATTCACAGGAGGTTGCTCAACTGATTGCATTGTTTTCGTAAGCAGCTGCTAGAAGGGATGCATACAAATCTTTTTTGTAAGAGACTTACAAAGCCCATAGAGACAGAAGTATTTAGCTCAGTGTCCTTTGGCTGCTCTTCTCCCAAATAATTTTAGAACTGTGGAAGCAAAAAAAGTGAAAAGCTAGCCTCAGAACTGGGAATAGGATTTCAGCCTTTCCTTTTTCCAAATATGGTGTCCTTTGATTCCTTTGTTCAAACTCTTAGTAAATTACTAATGAAAAGGAGTCTGATGATCTCATCCTAAAGCACATCATAAAAGCGGCATAAGGTACAACTCAGTAGTGTGTGATAATAGTGTGTGTATTTCAGAGACGCTCAGTGCTGATGTAAACATCACTCCAAGTTAGCTGTGGTAAGGTGGGAAGAGCATCAACAGAGGTGAACAATCTCACAGAGTGACACCAATATTACTACCCACTTTGTGACCAGCAGAAATTTTTTAAATAAAAAGGTATGCACCTCACAGATGATGCTTATTGCATCTCCTCTAGAAAGGGAAACCAACATTTTTAAAAGTAATACTTCCTGGAAAAAGTAACCCAAGAGCTTTCATTAATTTCAATTTCATTAATTGTACCTTTGCAAAAGCAACCAAGCATAAAATGCAAATGTAGATCTTAAAAAAAAAAGTTATCTGCCTGTTACAGAGATAAAACTTTACCCTTAGCAAAATATTATTACAAAGTATGTGTGACCCACACGTCAACTGTAGACAGCTGGAAGAAAACAAAAGAGGAAGAATTGCTTAGCTTCTCTTTCAGAACAGATCACTTCCATGCAAAAGTCAGCTCCTTCACACTCCACCCATTCCCCAGTTTGCCAATTAAATACTGCCCCAAAACAGCAGAACAAAAATTTTTCCTCAAACATTTCTCTCTAAGTTAATACATTCCCCCTCCCCTAACCCCCATCTGAACAAGCAGAAAACAGACGCTACCAAAGCCTGACTTTCAGTCCCACAAGGATTCAGAACTGAGCTTAGACTCTGCACTTTTTAAGCCTATGTCCTAAGTCCCATTAATATATTAGCAGCAAAGGAGTAGGTGGGCCTAATTATGCAGAAGCTGACCAAGGAAACCTGCCTGATCCTCTCAGCTAGCCACAGGTGACCAGATGAGATAATTTGATGTTTGCTTGCATATCTCGTCAACCTAAGGCCAATTCTCCCTACTGCAGGTACTGGAGAACAATTTACTGGCTTCAACCTCTTCTTTCAGATCAGTTTCTGCTGGGGTAATTCCTGCTCTATCACCAGAGCTTCTCCTTTTGCTTCCAACCCTAGAGATAGCTCTCAGCAGTTCTCTTCCCTCACTTTCCAAACAGCTGCCCCATCTTTCCTTATAAATACTTTCTGCCCATTCTCCAAAGTACCACATCTGACTAAAACATGGATGTCCTCCTGATGTCAGAGCTGTGCCCCTGGCTGAGCTGTGGGCCATGCAGCAAGCCCAGATATGTACATAAAGAGAGAGTTTATGGAAAAGCAAATGGCAGTTGACCAGCAAGCGGGAAAGCAGTTGTGTTGCAATTTCTGTTGTAACGACTAGTGTTCAAAAATCTGAATATTACACCTGAATATTACACTTGCATTTAAATAGAATGGAATTTTAAAAGCAAGACTTTTAGAAGCTGAGTGCTTCAGCTTCAATTGTCTAACTCATTAGGGTGCACTTAGGTCACATCTTCAGCCTTTTACTGAAAAGTAAAACCCAGAATTTTTCATTATTTAAAAAACAGCAGGAAAATGAAATTTTTACGTCACTGGCTGCAGGTGCTAGGATGTTAAATAAATCATCAAGCCAGTGATGAAATCTGGAGCATTCACAAGACTCTGACAATGTAGTCAAGATGGTAAGTATTCATTTCAGCTGTGGCTGTAAACACAGGCATGAGCTTGATTCACAGAGTCTGTACTCCTCTAGAGAAGCCTTATTCTTCACTACCCAGCAAGCTGTACCATCAATCACTCTGGACTCTCTCTCAAATCAGAGTTTCAAATTGCCATGGAAAAATATAATAAAACCTGCTTTGCACTCACTAACAAGAGTTAAGAAAGAAGTGGAAAATCATATCCAATCTGTACATTTCATTTTTCCTATATTGTTAATGACACGTTTCACTTCATAAAACTTCATTAAATAGTAGAGAAAAGAGAGAAACATCTCTGTACAAGCTGGCACATACTGCACTTCGTGTCCATAAATTCATTGAAGGGGCACGAGACACTTATTACTTCTGTAACACAGCGAGGAGGGGGAGTAATTCCAAGGAGCAGCTGCTTCCAGTTAGGGTAGCTCAGCTGGAAAGGAGAGGTGCCTGTCAAAGTAATTAAAATGAGAAGAAGCCATCTATCTGAGACTCCGGCTTTTAAACACCGGCCAACCCCCTCCCAAAATGTAATTAAAAAAAAAAAAAAGACAAGTGAAAATAGGCTTAAGCATTGCTGAAAACATACCTCCAAGCTAGTCTCTCAGTAAATATTTTGGGAAGTTCATGAACAGAAGGATTATTGTGACTGTGGTGGTGTGAGTGGGAGGAATTTACCCTCCACAACTCAACCAACTGCATCAATGATGATACAACAGCCCTTGAGGGCAGTGAGCTTACTGCACTGGCTCCATGTTGATGAAGTTTTACAGGCAAGTTTTTTTGTTTAAGTATTTGTAGAGTAGGCTGGTATCTCTGGTTCTCAGAAAAAAAAAAAAAGAATTTTCATTTTCAAGGATTTAATAATTAGGCAATTCTGTTTTACAAGGCCAAATATGCTTCTTCAGTTCAATGTGTATCGTGTAGCAACATATACCTAACAAAAAGTAATTGAGATTTGGGTTTTTGAAAATTACTAATACACTTGATCCCAGAAGTGCATCACACATTCCTTTTGACTTCTGTGGGAAGATGTGATTTGTGAGAATAAATTTAAACAAACAACTGTTGCTTGGCTAGATGAAGGTTAAAGGGACTGGAAAGGATGCAGAGATTATCTGAAAGCATGAAGGGTGTGTAAGCACCAAGGGGAAAGCCAGATTGCAGACGAAAGCTCAAGAGCGTGTGACTCAGGGCAGTGAGATAAATGTATGTGTTTTTAAGCCCTGAAATACTGGCTCATAAAACGATGACATTATTTGTGTATGCAAACTGGTCATTTCAGTCATCGCTGTTTGTCACCGAGGACAATATATGTTAAAGGGAATTAAAAGGAATGAAAAAAATTTGCTATATTAGTGAGGGGAATATAGAGAGAGCAGAAGTAACTCTGTATCTTAGGGACAAGCCAAATGACCTTATGGATTCACTCTATATTTGCTGTCTCTGCTGCTGAGGAGGCAGCAGCAGGGATGGGCGGCGAGCCCACAAGGCTTTGGGCTAGATACAATCCATGACTTAATTTCACATGACTTGCAGCTCCATGAATTATTTTGGGTGGTTTTAATGGATGATTCTAAGGGGTATGCTATCTGAGCAATTGCCTAAGAAGTCTGAAAAGGCTATGTGGCCCTTAGGTTTCCCAGGGTAACACATGAGGTATTTAGGGAATACATAAGCACACAGTAAGATGTCAGCAAGGTATTGGGTCTCATGTAGACAATTTTCATTACTCACCAAATTTTAGGGGTTTATATCGAAATCTAAAACTCCTAGAAATAAAAATTATATTATTGTATATTTTTATTTATTTATTATATTTGTAGATGTAAACTGCAGGTGCAGACAGATCTAAAAAAGATTGCCTTTTGACTTGTCAAAAAGACAAATTCCTTACCTCCTAAAAGCATTCTCCAAGTGTTGTGATACCTTTTTAACTCCTAGCATTTTCCAAATACATACTAACAGATATGGACTTCTTATGAATAGAAAAGAAATAAAATTATCCTCTTGGATAGTTATTTTAAGTAGTTTTCAATGTATAAAACATGATTTAAACTTATGCCTTCTATTGCCTGTACTTGCCAACCTAGTGTTTATGTTTGTCTGCAAACAGAAAATAATTCAAAGGACCTAGTTATTCACAGCACCTCCAAACATGCACAATATTATCCTCATCGGTAAATAGATTTCAGCAAGGGAGAAACTGGTTTTAAATATTTTAGCACCCATTTCCCAAAGAAGTGTGTATATACATAGGTAACCGAGGTTAAATAGCTGAGTTGTTTTATATGGATGCATGAGAAAGGACTGTAACAGGTTTCAGGTATGACAGACAATTCAGGACAGCGTCAAAGGGCTCAATAGTATTAAAGTACTTAGTGAGCCTGGTAGTTTCAGATAAGCTTAACCTGCTCATGTTCATCCAAGAATGCCCAGGCTTGGCTTCAAGATACAAGGATTTTGGCAGTAATAATGACTGCTGTCTCCATCTCTTGTTCTCACTCCTGTGCCATGGTAATTACAAATGAGGGCTCATGAAGAAGAGAGTTCAAGAAGGCTAAGGGAGGGTAAGCACGGGGCTGGAAAGAAACACAAATGAGTTATATAATGTTTCTTTTTCTACCCTATTATCCTGTAACAGTTTTAAACAGCCAAATGGATTTGACAAGAATTAATTTTGTCAAATCAATCCAGTTTTCCTACTTTGGAGGATAATTGGTAGTGGATAAGAAGTAGCAGCAGCTGGAATACATATTGAATTTAATAAGGTTTCTACCTTATTCAACCATTGCCATTATAAAGTGTTATACAACTGGTTGAAAGAAACACTTTCAGAGATTCATTTTCAGTGGTTGGCACCAAAGGGAAAAGATATATTGAGTGAGGTTTTGCAGGGATCTGTTTTTCAATATTTTAATTAACAGACTGGCCAGTAGAATAGAGAATATGCTTACTAAATTTACAGATGACAGATAGGTCAGAGTGTTTGAAAATAGCTCCTGAACATACATCAAAAGAAGTCATCTTGCTGCAGAAGAGCAAGTTTCCTAGGAGGACATACCCAGTACAGCCAGTAGGATACAGAGCCACGTGTAAGATGTAGCAATCTATACACTGCTCACCAAGCCCAAGCCCTCAGCTGGAGTTCTGGGTTGTCTTTTGATCCAGTGTGCCCTAGATGTCAAGACTGACAGGGACTAGTGAGAGAAAATGTAGAAGACAACCGCATAAATGAGATGTTTACAAGTAGATATTGAAAGAATGAGGATGCTCTATCCAAGACTAAAGAAGATTGCCAGAGAATAGGATAATCATTTTCAAATATGTAAAATCTTTGCTTCACTCAGAAAAACAAACTTCTCTATCTATTGGGGATAGGGCAAGAATGAACAGGTTTAATTGCAGCTGGGGCAACGTTCGGTTAAACGCTAGAAAAAGCTTTCTAACTGCAAGGTTCATAAAAGTAAAGGAATTGATTGCCTGGGGTCAGTGTGGTGCCTTCACCACTGTCTAACCTGTTTGTGAGAGCCTCCCAACATCCCATTATTTTGATACAACCGATTCTGCTCTGGGGCTTGGAGTCAGCTTCGTAACCTCTTAAGATTTCTCCAGTCTTTTTTTTTTTCCCTAATGAATAATTTTTGTATTTTAATTCTTTAAAACCAGACTGTGAAAGCACTTTGCATAGCAGCCAGCACTTACTCGAAAGGATGTCTGAATGGCACTCATGCCAAAAGGCCAAGATCCAATGCTGCAAATTAGAATTAAAGTTTACAGGTATCAAGGATACCACAAAGGGCATTGAAATGCTTTGCATGCCAGTGCCACAGAAACAACCAT
Organism: Falcunculus frontatus; assembly: GCA_013398115.1. Classification (NCBI taxonomy): domain Eukaryota; kingdom Metazoa; phylum Chordata; class Aves; order Passeriformes; genus Falcunculus; species Falcunculus frontatus. Next base: position 2,338,408 of record VZRV01007598.1, read on the forward strand.
TGTCACCTGGAGAACTGGAGAATTTTTATACAGGCTATTTGTAAATCCTATGATTCTGCTACTGAACTAAAGATCTATTCCAGAGTTTGCAACCACCTGGCCTGCTTTTAATATTAACATTTGCACAAGATGTTTGAGTGGCTGTGGCAGCATGTAACTGATATGACTGAGGATGGCAGTTGCCAGAGGGACAGGCTGCTGCACAAGGAAGCCAAGAATCTCAAACTCAATATGCCTCATAAGAATAATCCTAAAAATTACAGCTGCTCGTGGGCAAGAGGTTTGTTTGTTCATTTATGCTCCAACTGAAATGCATTAAATATTTGTTTGGCTATTCCTACCCCTCTTGGTCATATCCAGTGACGATCACTATTAATTACAGATACCTTTCTGAAAGTGAAATCATCACCTGCTTTCTCCAAAGAGGCAATTGCTGGGGAAACATATGTAATCTTTCAGGATTTAAATGCTGGAAGCACATTGCAAATGTGGCTTTCTTGTGTAAACCAGGCCTGCCAGGGAGTGCACAACCTTTAGGAGAAGGTACACTTGAAGCAGTTATTCTGTGTTTTTCGTTTGAGACATATGTATGTGCAAGAACTGAGCACGACGGTGGCATGCCAAGATTAGCAGAATAATTGGGACATATTTTCTTCCCTGAGACCTTCTCACCCACCAGCCTTTTGGAAATAAGACCCTCACCGTTTTCTGGAATTCCAAAACTGGACATTTGCAAAATACCTCCTTTGGGAGTTTGAAATGGGGAGGAGGGATGGAGGGATGTGTGCATTCACACATCCCCAGAGACAGCATTTCACAGACATATTCATGTTTTTTACACATACTCAATTACGTCTGTCATTATGGGATTTCGCAGACAGTGCTGCTATTTATATTAAAATACATGCACACAATAACATCTGTGGCTACAGATATACCTAATATAATGTATGGTAGCCAAGTCAACAGCAAGTGACCAACCAGCCAAAATGGCAAATTCAGCAGCAAGAAGGTATGAATTCCCAAGAGCTTTCACAGGCCAGTTAGTGAGTTATCGCTCTCACTTTTCATCCGGCAGGGAGTTAAACAAGCTGCTGCTGAGGAAAAAAGTGCTCTCTAAAACTCCATGGCTCACACTTTCCAAGACAGGATGCATGGAGAGAGTGTGTAAAGTTCTGTCAATTAGATACAACAGTAAAATGGCATCCCATCTGCTCTACAAATGTCAAAGAGCTCCATAGCACCTGTCTAGGGGGAAAAAAAAAACCCCAAACACAAAAGAGCAAGAGTTTACCACAGGTTTAATTACTCCTGTGAAACAAAGGCCTCTTTGTGCTAGAGCTTTCTGCAGCAAAAGTACTTTGGAAAAGCTTGGAATATTTTTTTTTTGCAGTAGTATTTTATATCAGGGTGAAAAAAGAGAAACCCTTTCCACACTTTTGCCATACCACAAAAGTCAGAGTCAGTTTTGTTATAACTTTGAAAGTGCAAAAACCATAGCTAAAGACTCCACTGATAGGAAAACACTCCCTCCGCTCAAATACAATTTTGAAGGAAGAATTAAGTTGACAACTTACTCTTTATGTATCTCATTTCCCTGCCAGAAGGGTCTAAACACATTTGTAGTAAATTCTAAGTTTGCATATTGCAAAAGGTACAATGTCAATCATAATTCACCCACTCATTTCCCTCGAAACAAGAGCAGTGCAAAGGAGCAGCAAGAGGTTTCCTTTTTCCTTCAGTATCCAGGCAGGGTTCTCCCTGTTGCACTCAACAGAGACAAGGTCTCCTCTGAAATCCCAGCACTCCCTTCCTGCAGCCTCTCAGCATTAGCCATATGTGCTTGCTTTAAGATGTCTGAAAACTAATCCAATTTGCACAAAACACAGAAAATTTGTGTTGACATGGATATAAAGTTATGACCAAAGCTTCTGAAAAGAGCCTTTTTTCCCCTTTGGTATGACTGTCCTCTCTGTTAAAAACCAAACTCAATAAAAAATCATCAGTGGATGGACTTTATCATAGCTGAAAATTACCTTGGCAGCTGCAAAAGCAAGTTCCCTCTTTTCAAAGCAACTTACCTGAACTGCCACAATGCCAGCCACCCACAAGTCAAGAGACTATAATTCTTGCAGTAATAATGAGTGACAATGTTACCAAAATTAGAGTTACTGAAGTCAGAGGAACATACGAAGTAAAATGAGGGCTTTTGTCTACACATAAGGTTCTGAAAAGTCTAGAAATAAATAGTGCAGGAATAAATACAGAAGTAGGAAATTACAGGTAGTGGGACCAGGATGAAATTTTTTGTGACAAATGTTTGCCCAAATGGATCTCCTATGTTGTTCCAGTTTCTTAACATGTTTTGCTACTTCTTCAAATATTATTTAATATGCATTGAGTCTTTATTACAGAAGCATCACCTAAAGAACAAGATCTTTCCTATTGTACTAAACATTGCCTATAGATTAAAAGCATTTTCACTGTATATCTGAATCACAAATAGAGGGTGAACATGCACAAAGTTAAAGTTATCTGCAATGAGAAACACAGCAAACAAGTAATAGAGCCGAAAAGGAAATCAGGGTCTTCCAAAGTTGTGGTCCAGGGCACTGCCAACTGGACCATGCTGTCCGTACTCCTTGTGCTGTAAATAATCATGCACCAGTACAGGCTGCACATCACATGCTACATGACTCTAGGAAAGCAAAGATATTTTAGGAAATGATCTATTTTGCTGGACAACTTTTATACAATGAAGTATAACAGAAATAAACCTGCTAAAAACATTACAGCAACAACAGCAGAAAATAAGCAGCTGAAAGGAGACACTTGTAAATGGGAAGGGGAAATGCTCTGTAAGAAAGTGCCAAATCATGCGAAGACATGGGAGTGCTTGCTGGAAAGTAATAATTCTGTACTATAAAGTGCATGCAAAATGCAGAGCTTCAGAAGAAACTGAAATATCAAATATTTTTAAAGTCTTTTTGCAAGGAAACTTGATACATTAGAAGTAAAAGTATTATAGTCGGGAGAATTTTATCAGTACTGTGATCATTGTGGAGGGTAGCATAGGGTCAGACAGTCATATTTCAATTGTATTTTCCATGTAAAATTATAATAATGATAATTATAGAAGCAGTGGATACTATATCATAGGGACCCATGGTCATCATTTACTAACACTGTACTAAAGATGAAGAATCACAGAGTATTTAACTACAACTCCACTAACCTAGGTTTATATGATTTACAGTGATATCTTCTCATGTCACATCTTTTGGGATTTCATGTTCCCCGGCACTGAAAACTATATGGCAATAAGGTGAAAGGGGGGAATGAGAAATGAGACATTTAGAATAATCTAGATCTGGAAGGCGTTTCCAGATCAACATCTATGGAGTAAACTAACTGCTTTTGAAACTTCTACTGCTAATCTTTGCTGCTTAAATAGATAGCAGATGCTTCCTCTTGTTTACTAGCAGCAATGCAGGTAACAAACACTGTGAATTCATGACTAATTCTTAACAGATTGTTTCTGAAGCTGTGGTTTTCCGCTTGTGGTTCATGCACTCCTGAGACCTTACTAAGTATCTTAATGAAGTCCTTATAAAGTCATTAAGAAAATTTCTTAAGGTTTTTTAATAGTCTTAAATTCACCGCACTGATTTGCATCTGTGCCTAAACATCTTCAGGAATACAGAAAAGTTGCAAATCATTTTTGCTGAGTTTCAACCAGAGTCTGAAACCAACTAGAAAAGTTACGGTGTCAGATGGATGGTTAAACACGCAGGGAGTGCCACAGAACAGTAAGTACTAATGGCAGCCACAGCTAATGTGTGAGAACTGTTGCAAGCAAAAAGTATTTGGAACAATTGCTTCTTCTGGGTCAGTTTAGTAGTCAGGTCTCATGGTAAAGTCCTAGGAGTCAGTGACTTAAGTAGCACAGAGGCCCTCAAATACACGTACACTGCACTAAACTGCAGCATCTTTAAAGTAAGGAGGAAGGAGCAATCAAGTGGTGGAGGTGGCCACAGTATTTTCAAGGAGATGACAAACTCTTTTAAGACATCCCAAGATTTTTCTCCCAAGTTTCTTTTAAAAACTATTTAGAAGTTTTGTTTCCCTTGGTTGGGATCTTGAGTTTCTTCCCTTGCTGTTGTCTGCTCTTCAATTTATGAGGAGCCCAGGCATGCCCTGCCTGTGTGGGAAGTGCTCCTGCTCCTTTCCAGGTGCTCAGGTGCCTCAGTGACCTCCTGCCATGCAGAGTTCCAGTCTCTTTCAGGAGGGATGAAAAGCCTCTCTTACTTTAAAAAATGGAACAAGAAATGCACAAAAACAAGACCATGGGAAGGTGGTCAAAAATTTGGACAATAATTGGGCTAAGCGAGAAGGTGCGGGGGCTGCCTCAGCATCACCTTAAACCCTACCAACCTGAGTAAAACACCAGAGAAGGGAGGGGCAGAGAGGGGCACCCATGGACATGTGGGCACACATGCACATGGGCACGATGGGGCTGCATGCAGAGGCTGTGCAGAGGACACTGCCAAGAATGCTTTGACTTCTTTGATCATGGAATAATGGCTCCACGACAGATCCCCTACTATTCTACTGTTATCCATCTAGTGAAGAAAGACAGAAAACAACAAAGTGAACTAAATTCTCCCCTCTCAACTAAAACAATGCAGACAACAGTCAAAACCCAGGGAAATGATGGAAGGAGGGAAAAAAAGAGCACAAACTCTGAAGAGGGGAAGAGGGGAAAAGAGATACTGGAGTTCATTGTAAGGTCACAAAAGGGACAGGAACAAACAGCAGCTCGCTCTGGCCATCATATTACAAGCCTGTGTGCTAATAAAATAGCCGTGAGGAATAAACCAGGAGGAACCAGATGTCTTAATGCTAAAAGACGTAAGAGATTTAACTGGCACAAGAGAAACTTTCTGGGAATTCACACAACTGAAATACTAATGTAGAAAATGTACAGCCTATTTGGGAATGATAGGCAGGGGAGAGGCCTACAGTTGTATTTCAGAGGTAATGTACACTCATCCCAAACTCAGAAAGACAGAGGAGAAAGCCCAGTTAGTTTGGGGACATTATTAAAGGAAGGGAGGAAAATAACAAAGGTTCTGATACTGTTCAACACCTACTACAGATGACTACATCAGGTATAAAAGCAGGTTGAATAAAGATTTCTTCCTGAATAGTATCACACACAAGCAGAACCTGCTGGTAAATAGAAAGACCTAACTACCCAAATGCTGCTGAAACACAAACACCACAGGCCACTAAGCATATCATTGGTATGTGAGAGAAAGAGGTCATGGCAGATGCGGTTTGAGCATGAGACAGGGAGAGAAACTGAGTCCTCTCCCTCCCAGAGAGGTCACCAGAGTGGTCTGGGTTGATGCAGGTTCGCCAGCCCCTTGCAGGGCTGCCCCACACCGGTGCCCTGGTCCACGCTGCCTCTGCCCTCAGGCTGTCACAGCCATGGACAGCAAAATCCTCCTCCACACAAGTCTGGCGAGCTCAATAGCACAGATCCAGGTACAACAGTGCAGAAGACAGAGAAAAGGCAAGTAAATGTTTATCTCTAATAGCCAAAAATAGATTTCACAGGGGCCCCACCAATGTTTCAGTCCAACCTAAATTTGCAGGAAAAAGTGCTCAGGAACAAAGAATCACACATACTATTTGTAAGCACAAAAAAATTCTGAAGTCACTTGCCTTTGTGAGAAACTTTGTAAATTATTGTCAAATAAAGTTAGTTTTTGTTCAGTACTACAATAATACACCTTACAAATAAGAAGGAAGCAAATAAAATATATCTCCATTTTTATATGGTTCCCAATGCTGTTTCACTTGGCATATTCATGAAGAGAATTGTGTACATGAAACTGTACATGACAGGGAAACCATATCAAAAAGTACTTACCAGTAGTTCCTCATCAACCTGGAAAGATGCATCGAGACATTTTGACACTATTCAATAGTTTTACAGCATACATGTTTAGGAACTGTTCACATTTTGAGTCTTGTGACCAAGACATCCATTCTGAGGCTCTTCTGGGGCCTCAGTGACCATCCTCTCCAGATCATGGTCCTCAGCAGAAATCTACAGGAAGTGCCTGAGCCTGCAGAGGACAGCAGAAAGCACTGAAAACCATGAGTAAGAGAGGACCATGTCTGCTGATGAGGATGATGCAACCTGATTTCTGAGTTTTCAGACCACAGAAAACTAGAAGGAGCTGCAGGAATATCAGAGAGCAGATTAGATACACAGATGGATATGGAAATTGGAGAAATGGGCTAGGACAAAGGGGAAGTAGCATGCAAAAAGGACATATTATTGCAAAACACTTCACTTGGGAAGAAGTAAGTAAGGAGGATGAGCAGGGGATGGGAGACAGCTGGCCCTGTGGCAGTTCTAACAAAAGGATCTGCAGGCTTCAGGCTGAACATGAGTCAACTTCTTTCTTCCTGTCATAGAAAAGCAACCATTATATAAAGATTTACTAACAGATGGCACATAAAATAAATCTTTTGCTCTCCTCAAGACCTCCATCATCTGGGCTATGAGAATCATTCCTGACAATGCACTTCAAAAAAGATCTGAATCAGTTATGAAGAGTCCAGAGGAGAACACCTTAGATAACCTAGAGGCCTAGTTATTAGGTCTACAAAGCATGTCCTTCTAAAAAAACCAACTGCCTGGAAGTTAGTGCTAGCTCAGTTGGAAGATCTTCAACCTAAGAATTTATGTCAGTTGACATTTCCTTGCCCCTCTATAAACACATGAAGTTATGTGGGCATATTTTTTTTTATGGAAATGGAGAGGAAAGCAGGGATTTTTAGTCCTCTTGATTTTACAGTGCATGAAAATACAATTCCAGCATATTTCAAATACCAAAAAATTCCACCTAGCATAAAAAGAAACAAAAACTGTACTGGGGGAGAATTGCCTACAGGAGAATTCTCATTATTCAGGAAGCCTAGCCTAAACTTGAGCAGCTGAGATCAAGAATACTGCCTATTTACAACAGACTGTAAGAGGAAGAAAATTGAAAGCATTATATATGTTCTTCATATTTTATGAAGAACTATAGAATAAGATCCAGTTTCTTTAATTTTTTTTATTATTTTATCTTAAAACAGATAATCTGTACTTAAGAGTTATATAATCCTCCCTCCACAGTGATACCTTCATTCAAGATATTTCAAGTGGTATATTTTAAATTCATTTAAACCAAATGTATAGCACCACTACAATATATTTCACTTTTATTTACTCTGTCTACTTTCTCTGTTCAGAGGAATACACATTTAGCTTCAGTCCTCTTTCATTTGAAATTCTTATGTAACAGAATATGTGAGATGATCAACTTGTGGAAACACTTACTTAGTTGGGACAGGGGTCTCTGCTGGAACTTTAAAAATAATTTAATTCAGTTGTACATATAATTCTACGAATTAAGAATCTTAAGATCAATTTTATACTATCTATTATAAAGTGGATATACTGTAAAGTACAATAAAGGTCACTTTACACTTTCAAAATTTTTAGAATTAATTTTGCTGAAGTATAGTCTGAATTTTTTTGAAGTTTCTGAGTTAAAAGTTACAACTGGCTTATACAAAAGGCACTGCCGCTAAAATAGTGACAAGTCCTCATTTCAATACCAGCAAAGAACCATATTATCATAAGCTTTCACAGACAGAAAGTTTGTAAGTCATGTAAAAGTTCCAACTGAACACCAAACGTTTTCTTATTTTATTTTCCTGAAGGCCTTTGGTTTGACACCTAATTTAATTCCCAGAGACTGAGAAGGGGATATTCTGTCGTATTGTGCTCTGGGATCTTAAAGCTCAGCATGTTGCTAACATCCCTGCATCATTGGAAACAGGCCTTGGATGCCCCCAGGCACTTTTTTTCACATCTTGACTGCATTTTCTCAACTGAATTACCCCCACCCATTTGGCAGACAAAAGGCTCAGAGGTATGCTCTGATTCAAAGACTTTACTTTGTAAGGGAAAGTCACTCTTAATTGAGATTTCATTTCTTGTACCATCCCTGGGGAGTACTAACAGCTTCAGCCACCCAATGAATCATTGAAGTTTTTTTATGTTCTCCCATACGGGTGCCCTGAACAGAAAATTAGATCTAGACCAAGTGAATACATAGGAGCAACATTCAATTTCTCTTGCCTCTAAAACAATGTCAATAGGTGACTAATTAGAAGATGTAGCAAGTGGAACACAGCCTGAATTCAAGCTAAATTCAAGAAGCAAGTTTTCACTAGCAGAGTGAAAACAATAAAGTTTTTTTTTTAAAGCAGAGAGAGAAAACAATACCCTGCATGACTAACTTTTTATCCACATCCTACTGCTCAAAATTTGCATTTATTACTCTCTTTCCTTTCAATTTAAACATTCCTCACGTTCATATTTATACATAAATTTTATTCTAAGGGAGAGATTAAAAGTATAAACCAACACTTAAATCTTACCTGTAATGATAATTAACTGTCTAATTTAATTTCTTACCTTTCGTGATAAGAAGACAGGAAGCAGCAGAACCGTAATGCTTCTATTTCTCAGGTGAAACCAATTTGAAAGTAACTATTTTCAATCAAATATTCAGTGCCAGGAACTACTAAATTCAGCTATAATTAACCATATGATAGATTTCTAAAAAGCATCAATGTAATCTACAGTTTGAAGACACAGTATAGAAGTATATGAAGATGGAGTGATCTCAGTGACTTACCATCTGACACTGATGAATAGCAACTGCCTTGACAGGGATTATTAAGTTTATTCTTCTTTATAGCCTAGACTATTCTCCAAAGCATCTGTGCCACTCACTTCTCCATCAACTTCCAGACCCAGGAAGGGCAAAAACCCTATCAGCCATCAAAGCAGTACTTCATACTCCAGATGAAAAGCATCAGCAAGCCAAACAGTCCCATTCCTGAGGAAGAGCCATGTGTCCTAAAAATGCTGGGTAACCACTCCCTAAAATATGAAAAAGTATATGGACGGGCACACACAAAGGCTCAGGGGAGCTGAGCCAAAGGCCTTGCTGACTCCCCAGCACTACATTTCAAACAAAGGCAGAGCCACCCAGCTGCAGTTGTCTGGCTGCAGGCCCCCCCTTTGAAAACACCTTCTTCCTTTCCTGCTAGACATGTGTCACTTCCACCACCACATGCCGGCTGCCGCTAACACCGACTGCCAGAGCACCGGGGTGGCAGGTCTGCACCTGGGATACATGGGTTCTCCGGCTTGAGAAGGGAGCAGCCAGCCCTGCTCCCCAGCAGCACTCCAGCATTACCCTGAGGGTACCCTTCACCCCGAGATTGCAGCCTTGGCCCAGCCCAGGCTGGTCCCCTCACAGCTTCCCGTCCAGACTGGACCAACCCGAGTTCTGCTGGTTATGAAAACGGCTGATAAGGATTGTACCGCCAATTTGTCATGGCCCTCTGAATCTTATCTAGGACTAAAAACAGCAGAAGCTTTGTAGCTGCACAAATGAAAGTGAATTTGGAATGCAGAAAGCAAGCAAATGTGTTGAAAACTGTGACTTGTTCCTACATATACATACACAGAAGAATTTCTCTTAGGCATATTCCCACACACACTCATGAAAAATTTTAAATGTTAGGCCCTTAGCAAGGCCCCTGCTTATAATTTTCTGAAATACCTTTTTAGCTCTATTTGGAAGCAAATTAAAAAACCAAAATACTCTATCAAAGACATATCACTATGAGTTCAAAAGGGGACGAATGATTCTGAGATGGAGTGTCGTATATCAAGTCCCACCACACTGTTATAAGTCACTGATGGTCTCAGATTTCATCCTTTCAGGTTAAAAATGTCTTGATGTCTTTCTTACAAGAGCAAAAATAGTATAGTTGTTTTGAAGTACCAGAAGGGGCAGAAAACCATTTTCTACAGATGATGCTGACTGCGATGATTTTAAATTATTGGCCCACACTCCATTACTTGCACAAGCTCACCTTTGCAACTCAGCAATTCCTGCATTTGCAAAGCAAAGCTGTGCTCTGGCAGCAGCTCCTTCCAGCTGCTATAGGTGGCATTTTCATCTGCAGCTATTAAATTGGGCAGTTCCTGGAGGGTCTGGTTCTGCTATACTCCTGTGAGGACAAAGAGGGACAAACAGCACAAACTAGACCTGCACAACACCCCAACCCCACCAACCATCCCCTACTGCTGTGGGAAGAAGAATGAAGGCTGAGATTAGGTGAGATGCATATTACAAACAGCTGCCATCCTCACAGTCCAGGACAGGGCTTTACACCCACATTTACATTCAGTGGCAATGGCCTTGTGGCCGAAGTGAGCAGGAGTGGCCTTAGCCCATCCAAGCACAATGCCAACTGTCCATGGGAGGTGAGAGGCAGAAGCACCAGGGAAAGGACGGCATGTGGGCTGAGGGTGAAGGAGGGCTAGGGGCCAAGCCCAACAGCTGAGGGTCCCTGGCAGAAACAAAATGGGAAGGAAGCAGGAAACAAGCTGTTGCCTCTTCTCAGGGTTTCATTTCAAGTCTCCAGAATCTCCTGTTTTCATTAAAAGAAAAGGAAAGAAAACCCCCTTGTTTACTCCTTCTGGTATCAGAGAAAAAGATTAAAGTGAGCTAACTTTAAATGTTTCCTTATGCCTTCACTGGGTTTAAAATTTAGGAAGTAAATACGAAGACTTTACCAATCTATTTTTAACTGCATGATTCAGTCTGATTCAAGTATTCAAGTGTTTGTATACAGTCACAGAGGGAATAAATCCTTCTTAACAAGACTTCCATATGCTTTGCATGTTTGTGAATTTTATAAATGTTTAATGACAAATATCCAGTTAGAGATAAGTGTGCATTCACAAACCTGGTACAACTACCCCACACTAGGAAATCTCTAGCATAAAAGGGACAAAAAGAACAGTATGTGCTCTATCTTATCTGTATGGCAGTGTCAGACAGAGACAATTTTCGGTTTTCAAGTTGATCGATTTCCCCACTGAAAGCAAAGCTTTACAACCTCTGCTGAACAGCCGCAACATCAGAAAGAAAAGGCTTAAGCTTCCAAATTTTAAATATGAGTATGAAGTAAGCCAGTGAATTACCTTTAGCTTGTTCTCCCACCTTATATTAATTGAAAATAACAAATGCATAATATATTTCCTGAGGAAACTGTATTGCCATTGGGTAGTGCACTGCTGAGGACAGTCTCACTGCATATGCTGCCTCTGCTATGCATCAGACAATAAAGACATGGGGAGAAAGGGACTGAACTTCTCCCAGGGCCACACAAAAAGTTCCTGCAGCTGACCATGGTGTCCCCATGCTAGCAATCCTGTGTGTACCCTGTGTCCTCCCGGTGTGGACTTCTCTAACCCCTCCAGGTACCTGAGTCTGTGAACATGAGGCATTAACTCATGTGTGACCCTTTTCCTCCTGTTGTGCCTCCATCTCTTGACCCCCACTGGTTGCCACAGTCTGCTCTGGATAAAATATTTGTGTGTTCCCTCATGTTCCCCCTCCACATCTCCAGACCAGGACACTTTAACCCTCTCCTGTAGCAGAATCTGTGTCTGTTCCCATTTGCCTCTCTTGCTGGACGCCTTTGTGAGCTAGCTTCCTCATTTTTCACATCTCAGTCAAAGACTTTTTAATTGCATCTCACCTGCCTACCAGAGTGCCTCATGCCTCGTCCTCCTTCTCTCAGGCACCCTCTTCTCCTTGCTGCTTGTCCACTCCATTTTCCCACCTCCTGGTGCAAGAGGGAAGCAAGAGGCATTCCTGGGCATCCAGGCACTGACTTTACAAACTGTATCAAGAGACTGTGCGGGGAAGATGTTTGCTGGTTGCCATTAATGGATATGACTCCCAGTCATTTATTAATTTATCTGCCAATGAAGTTATTCTGTTATCTATTACCTGTCAATAATGGAGAGATGTTCTCTGGTTCCCCTTAATTCCTCCACTGTCAGTTTGTTTGCCTCAGGCCAAATCCCCCAATTATTTAAGACCATGAACTGAATTGGTCATGCAATGTTTATGCCTTTAAACAAAATCTATGCATTGTTTATGCATTTAAACATAAACATAAATGCATTAAATGTTAAATGCATTTAAACAATCCTGCAATGTTTAAATGCTACAGATGTGTAAACAGAAATGGCATCTAGTGGAATGAAAGATGTTCCAGACTGCCCAGTTAAATTGAGGTTTACACACAGTCTTGAAAGTGCAATAAGGATTTATGTGTCCCCCTGGAAAATCACAAGTGTAGAGATAAAAACAGAAATGGCATGGAACAACTCAAGAAATTACATTTTTCACACAAACAATCAGTAACTAACAATTTTTAAACACAGAGCAATTTTCTACCTATTGTTCCTGATGTACTCTTTCCTGAAGCAGGATCAGGATTGCTAATTTGATTATGGTAACAGCGCATCTCATTTCAGTGATGATGATTTTATTTCTTTTCCCTTGTTATGGCTGCCCAGAGCTGAAAAAATCAGTGTGAGGAGAGTGTGAGGGCTTCAACAGACCCTCCCTCAGCTCTCCCACAGGCAGGGCTTCCCTGCAGCCATACCTCTCCCAGCCAAGGGAATGCTCTAGCAGCCTTCCTTGGCCAGGTGAGGAGATTACTGTGCAGATAGGACAAAATTCTTACCCCTTGGCAGGGAGTTTGTGTGCTTTCAGGTGTGTGTAACTCCATATTCTTTTGATGCATCTTTGTGAAACATCCCCACTCTTGATACTTCAGCAAGTTCAAGGGCTGTTTTTCAGGCATAGCCAGCCTCTGCTGGAGAAGAAAAGGCTATCTCCCAGAATCCGTCTTGGCTTTTCTATGTCCAGCAGACAGTATGGATTTCCAGTCCAAATGACCAGAAAGGGCTCAAAATTCATTTAATGCAATTTTTTTGAAGCTTTACTCAGTTAGGGTTGCAACAAACTGCTGTCTGAAAACCCTGACAGCTTCATGCACCTTTCCAGCAGCCCTCTGGCCATGGGCTCCCTCCAGAAGCCACTGCCTGACAGGGACAGTCAGGACAGAATCTGGCCTGGCAGCCTGCCACAGACAGGGCTCCCTGCTCAGTGTGCCCAGGAGCAGCAGTGTGCATCCCTGCCGCAGCCCACCCAACATCCTCCTGCCTAAACCTCACTTAGGGCTGCAAAGGAGAGGGCATTAATACGCGGATGCTACTCTGTATGACTGAGAGCTGCATCAGACAGCTAAGGAAAACTCTGTACGTTGAGTGATCAATGAATTGGTCTTGGTAAGTGATTGGCTAGGAATTCCTGGTTATCAGTCTGAGTAACAGTCCTGGGTGAATCAATCACACCAGCATGCCAGACTCTAAGGTCCAACTGCTTTAAAAATACAGCTGGGTTCAGGGACCTGGTTACAAAATGGTTCCAATTTGTAGCGCCAATGGAACCTTAAGAATATCCTATAGGCAAGCACAAGCCCCAGGCCATCTCATTTGTATTATTCCTTGTTCTGCTTTCTCTTTCTTTTTAAATAAGGAACAATGCAAAGAATGAGAACTCAAAATCCAAGTCATGCTGTCAGGAAGAATAATAGACCTATTCTGTACAAAAATGCCTGTATTGTTGGTTTGTTTACTTCATCTGTTTCATGGTCATGCTGCTGTCAGAGCTCTGGAGACAAAGCCCCAGCTCTGAGCCTGTTTCTGAGTGCTGGGCAGGGAGATCTTTTTCCTCTGCTGCTTTTACTCAGAGGGCTGCAGCAATGCACCCCACCCACCCCCATAAGCAACACTGAGGGCAGGAGCTGTGAGGTAAATCAGAGACATTCCCATTAAACCCAGCCCTACTACAAAGATCCAATATCTCAATGGCACATGGGGATTTATAGGCAAAAAGCCTATTAAGCATGCAAGGGAGTTAGGCATGGCTAGTATAGCTCTGCACATCTGTGAGGAGGTTTAAAGCTCAGTGTCTTTCACTGGAAGGGTGTCTCCAGAGCTACACTCTGCTTCATGTCACCCCAGTAATGACTAATACACTGTCGGAACATCTCAATTAGATTGATGACAAGGAGGGGGTTTTAGAGAGTCCCAAGTCAAATAAATAACTCGACCAAAATAGTCTGTTCCCATACAGCTATAGCAGCCACAATCTGCTAGAAACTTTCTCAAGAAAAAAATAGAGAATAACAGTACGACATGAAATCTAAACAAGGAACAAGAAAACAAAGGCAATGGGTAAAGGAAGGAGTAGATTGCACAACCTACAAAGAAAGACTCAGCATGGTGGGGTGACATGCATATTAATGGCTGTCTGTTTTTGTGGGATCTGATCTCTTTTTATATCTATTTTTAAGCAGATCTCTCAGTTTTTGGAATGATAGTTAAATAAAGAAAAAGTTCCAGTCGTGGGTTACCAAACTACAAGAAAAATAATTATATCTGACTGTCAAGTTAAAACCCAGAATGGAGAAAGCAATTTGTGAATCTCAGAACAGCCTATAGAAGGAACAATCCTGCTACTTTATTTTGGCAATTTTTAAAGAAGACATTCCCATTCTAGTTAGGCAATCTAAGTTTCTTAAAGAAATAGTGTCATAGCCATTTTGACTAAAACAGGAATATGTGCATTTTCATAATCAGTTTCTTAATTGCCAAGAGAAAGTCTAAATCTCACNTTTGTTATACAACGTGTCAATAGAGTGGATGGAGATGATCTCTGCAACACAGAGCCTAACTCAGAGGAGCTGTAAACAAGGCAGGGACCCAAAACAAAAACAGCAAACATTTTGATGGTAAATTCGATTTAGTTGAGCCAGCTTCATGCAATCTTAATTTAATTCAGTGTTACAAAAATATGCCCTCATGTGAAGTATTTTCAAATGCCTGCAACAATGTTAGTGTGAAAAATTCTTTAACTCATCCAGTTCATTCCAGACGATGTTTCCTGCCAGCTACATTCACCACAAATGCTGTCTGGTAAATAGCAGCTGCAAAGGAAGGATAAGGATGCCAGGGTACACTTCAGTAAACACTCCTTCTCAGTGGCTCACTATATCCCGGGCCAAGCAAGCTAATATACATTCACAGCCATGTGCAAAAATCCTCAAACTTCGCTTTCGCAACTTCCCGAAGGTGAGGACAATAGATGAAGGGCATGCCCGTACTGAGTGCTGCCTTTGTGGAAAGGGCCTCAGCGAGGCGCGGCCCCCGGGCCAGGAAGGCGTTCTCCTGGCTGGCTGTGGCCGAGGCTGTGGAGCAGCAGCACGTGCTTGCGGCCGCACACCGCGGTGGGCACGCTCCCTGCCTCCCATCCCAGGCTCCTCGGGCTGTGCCCTGCCTTTTGACGGCCAGCACTGGAGTGCTCAGGAATTACACCGGGCTGTTCTCATGCCTCTTCTTGTTTGCTCACCTAGCCCGTCTTGTTTTCTGAAGCCAACACCTTTCCCCACAGGCTGCCAGGCAGCAGAGAGGAAATAAGGGTGCGGGCCGTGCTGTGCCACAGCCAGGCTGGCTCAGCACACACCCCCTTGGCAGCACCATAAAGGCACCTGTGAAGGATGAGGCTGCTATTGAGCAACACTTCCCCGAGATCCTGCCCAGAAGAGGCTCCCCGGGGGGAATGGCTGGAGCCGGACAAGCCGTGATGACCGCTCTGGGAGACTACTGCAGGCGCCAAAAACCAGAGGGAGAGACAGGGTTTCCAGGAGCCACACCTGCGGGGATAAACACAGATGTAGGGCAGGCAGCTCTCCCTGGGGACGAGATTGCTGCCTGCTGGCGTCACTCCCTCTCCGCCAGGGGTTATCAGTCTCGCAAAGGCACTAAGGAAACTGCCGGTGTGAATGGCCCTAATCTGCTTCTTCTGCAGCCCCTGATAACCCGGGGAGTGGCCGGGCAAACAGGACGCTTGTCCAGCGCCACAAGGAGTTGAGGGGAAACTGCCTTTCATCAGTACAGAGGATCCAAAAGAGCAAGATCTATCCGTACACCGATGCCAAGTTATTCTAGAGCCACAGTGACCAAGCACCCTCTAGAGCACTTGCTTAAGAGTACAAGTACAACCCCCCTCCCCAGTGGTTTTAGCTGACCCCGATCTATACAGGAGTCAGCTGAGGGGATGCTAACAGGCCTGCAGTGCTACCCAGGAGCTCATTCATCCCACATTGCTACTGACTGTATGCTGCTGAAACCTCCCCTGCCTTCTCCCTGTTCTCTCCAGTAATACAATTGTTTCCCAAGGTGGCTGCGTGTCAATTTGTTTGATTAACCAGGCAATGAACACGTTAGGAAAACTTGCCTGCAAAGAGAAGAGACAGAAAAGGTAAAGAGAAATATCATCATCAGAAAGTTACATGACAACTTCTGTCACACAGAAGGAGACAGGTTGGAGTGCCTGGAAGACGTGGTCAGTAACAGAGGAATGAAAAGAAATTTTAAAAATTAAAAAAAAAAAAAAAAGAAAATCTTAAAAATCATTAACATTTTGTTGCTGCATTCCTCCCCTTCTCCCATCTCTCTCCCCTCCCCACAGAAAAAAATGAGGGGACAAGAAGCAGATATATCAGCAATGCTTCCAGAAGGTCACAGGGAGAAGAGCACACCTAACCTCATCACAGCATGCCTATAACCAAGTGAACTACACAGGGGAAGAACAAATGACAAAAATTGACTATTCCAACTTGACAAATTTTTGCTTCAGAAAACCCCGGTACATCAAACCTAACGTTGAGTAAACCTTAGCTCCACCTTCCCATCAACAGTCTCGGAAAATAAATGGAAGGTGTCAAAATGAGACCCTGTGATTGCTAGCACAGCACCAGTGCTTGTTTGGGCTGAGGTACCCTGGTCCTCAGTATTGCACTCCATTAATTAAACCACCTAAATTCATACTAAAGAAACCCATGCTCCATGTCTTAGAACTTTTTAGCAGTGATAGCCATAGTCATCACTGGCACTGCTTGAATAGTACCTTATGACAGATACTTTAAAAGCAATTGACAGCAGCCCTGGAAATAAGAGCAAACTTTCCCACATACAGCAAAACAAGGTTCTCATTGATAGGTACCAGGGGAAAGGAGGGGGGAAAATGTAGTGATATCATCACATAAAATCAAATTACTTCTATGCTGCAAAACTTTCCAATTTTTTTTCTCTCTTTTTAGCCACCTCTCATATTTTAGGTTGAGGTGGTTTAAGCTAGTAAGGATCCCATTTCTAGCCTGTCACCTTTTCCATTGCTTACTATCATCATTACTTAAAATATAGAAGTTCAAACAGATCAAAACAAAGAAAACACAGGTCAGGAGAACTGAACACAACTGAGAATGTGGGAGGAAAACAGTCCTGTGAGAAGCTGCTTTGGCACTAGACAAATAAAATCCCCTCTCCCTGGATACAAAGACATAACTCTTATTTATGTGAATGGGAAACATGCTCATGCACTGAGGCGGGAATAACTTCCATAGATCAGCAGAATGACTGCACTGGAGATAGCTAAAACCAGACTACATGTGCAACGAATGTGAAAATAATTTCAGCCATCTGAGCCATGTAATTTTTCACAGATGCTTTTGGAGCTGGATGGACCATGTTACTTCTCTTTTCCCTGACATTTCTTCAATGTTTGCAAATTGCTTTCTGTGACCTGTAGGACGGTACTCCATAAAAATTTGGTCTGTTCCTTTCTGCCATCATTCCAAGTGTTCAAACAGACCTCTGTGACCAGAATCCTTCCTGAAGGATTCTGCAAATACCCGGCTTAGTCAGATGCAGACACCTGGCAGGTATTCAGTCATGCATCCACACTGACTGCGGTACGACCACCTCCAGAGACATCTTCAAAACCCTCAAATCGCAAAGAGCTTAACTCATCACGTAAAAGCTTTTTCCTGGGTACCTAAAAAATACACACTCAGTAACTCAATAATATATAGGGATGCTACTCTCCTTTGCTGTAGCTACCAAAATTAACCATCTCCCTCTCCGTAGAAGAGGACCACCATGAAAACAAAACAAGAAGCTCTCAGTACTTTTCATTCAGCTGTCTCAGAGCATTTTGTAAGTCTGAGGCATTAAAATTAGAGAAAACCTGCTAGATTTCATGAGCTACTGGTGTTTTAGAGTTTGTTAGCTGGATTTTAACCAACTGCATTTAGCTGGGGGTTTTTTTAGCTGATTTTTTTTTTTTTTCATTCCTGTTGTAACTCTTGTGCAGGTTATCAGGTTGTTGTAACACAATGTGCTAACTCTGGTTCTAGGGCACATAGTACTAAATAAAATAAAACCTAGCTATTTGGCATAAACCACCAAATCTGTCCAAACTTACATTTGGATATAATTTGTTTTGAAGTATTTCTGAAGGATAACTTTTTTTTTGTTCTGGCAGGCATTACTCCTGACTAAGAATGGTCTGTCCTCTGAATCCAGCATAAACAGAAGTCTGAAATACATGCTGGTTTGCAGGTTATTTTGCAGGCTAAGTGAGTAACCATGCACCTAAGTCTTATACAGGACACATTTATGTTGCCAGCTGATCTGGATCTGGTGTTGTACAGACCTGATCTTAATGGCATGATGGATGTTTGTGGGACCTCAGTGCTTGCACCACTCATTCCAAAGGTCACTTTAATTTACCTCTGGAAGCTGCTTTTTTAGAGGCATGAAGCTACTTCTAGATGGTATGCAATAATATAATGTTGAACAACCAGCACAGTCCATAGCACTGAGAACAGCCCCCACAAAAGAAACCCACCAGAGCTAGTCTCATATTTGTATGCAGGGGCCTCCCAATTTTGTACAGGTTCTTCATGCACACTGAAAGCAGCTGGCAATCTAGACCTGTGCTTTTGGACTTCATGCAGCTGGGACTGTGATTCTTGGAGCATTTCTCTGATGGCAAGGATAGTTTAAACAGCCCTGGCTCTCCTCCTTTGGACATTGGTACCCACCCCACTTCCCTCCCTGTGCTCTGCCAAAGCCAACTATTTATGCAGCTGTGTGGCAAAATGTTTCAAGGAGCTGATCTGGGTGGGGAGAAAAGGAACCTGAAGAAAATTTTTTTCCATCCAAATCACTCCTGTGATCAGGTACATCAGGAAGCCACATGAACACTTTTGTTGGCATAGCCTGGGGTGGGCAAGAGGAAAGAAAGAAGGCTGCTCTGTGGGAGGTGTTATTCAAACAGTGCTGCTCCTTGATGTGGAGCCACAGCCAAAGCCCTCTCCTATGTCCCTGGGAAGTAGCATTTGTGGGCACAGTTCAGGTATTCATTAGTAATAGCTGGGCCCCCCTTTTTAAACTTTCCTTCTCATGGGGCTCTGTGGGGAAACAGGCTCATGCGGTTCTGCTAGAATGAAGTTAAAGCCCTGTAAAGCTAAATAAAGCTGGGCATGATTTTTTATAAGCTTGGTAATAGTGCCCTGTGGAAACAGGCCATGATTATGACCATGGCAGTTTCTAACTTCATCTTTAAGTGGCGTCCCAGGTCTGCCACACACATATTTTTGAAGGTCTTTGAAGCGAGAATGATCACTGTTGTTAAAACTAAGCAGTTTTATATCTTCTGGACTCCAGCCATCAGTGAGACAAAACTAGGTAAGCATTTTATAGAAATGTGCAGGTAGCTGAAGAAGTTAAGTCTTACTCTGTGACCTGTCACAGTTTGTATTGATCTTAGTTCACAAACCCAACTACATCTAGCAGGCAAGCCTGATTCATTGTATTCCCTCCCCTTATTTCAGAAAACTGTCTTGTCTCTACTTGTGTACGGAAAAACTAGAGGCTGCCTAAGAAAGAAAAAAATCTTTCTCTCAACTCCAAAGCTTCAACTGCCAAATCACCGCTTATTGAAATATCTAAAGCTTATCAGGAATAAGTCTGTGACTCCTGAGGCTAGACAAGCTCTAAGAAGTGTCATTCCAAGCCTCTTCTGCCACAGGGAATACTGCTGGTTAAAACTTCCCAGTATCTCCCTGAAGAAGGGTTCCTGTCTCAATGACAGGAACTATTAAAGGGACAGATTGCTTTTCTTGTAGTGTCAGAGGCCACATGACCAAGTACAGCTGAAATGCAAGCAGCAAAAACAAAAGGTGAAAGTTTGAATTTCCGTTCAGGGACATGGAAAAATATTTTATTTAAAGGAAGCAAAAGGTGTTGGAAAGTCCAAACATTTTACAGCTAACTTAATCAGCTGCTCTCACTCTTTGCAATGTGCATCAGTTTTGCAGGTAGGACCTGAAAGACTATGGGAAGAGGAGGGCAGCAGAGATACAGACCCAAATGTGCCAAAGATCAGGAATCCTCTAAGAGGTGCACTATGATTGTTTTAAACCTGTGAAGCAGCAAGACCATATAAAACCAATAACGAAAAACCTCAGTTCACAAACAGAAAACAAATAACAAGCACTACAAGCCCCAACGGACCACTTTTAACTTATTTAAAAAAAAAAAAAATCCGGAAACAATCACAAACATGCAAACAAAACACACAGAGAATTCATTGCTCTTCACATTGGTTGTCTTCTTACTTGAAAATAAAATACTTCTCTCTGAATAAACCATCACTCCTACAACAATCTGTGGTTTGTAAAAAGCAAGCAGTGACTCTTGGAAGTGCGCAGGTCCTGGGCAGAAGAGGCTGCCCCCGAGATACTTTATTTAATGCGGGACTGCAGAGGGGCGTTTCACAGCCCTTGCACAACCCCCTGGCTTGCAGATGGTAAGTGAAGGGAGCATCACTTTTGGCTGCGCAGGGCCCCCTGGAGCACGGGTTCAGAACTGGGACAGCCGAGCAGTGCTGCCCTTGCGATTCCAGCTCCCTGCTGCCGGCCCGTAATTCCTGCACCGGTTCACATCAGCATAGTTTCTTGAAGTATTCAGCTGGATTTTAGAAACTGCCTTGCTCACCCACACCACTCACTGCATTGAGCGTGCATTTTAAGATGTTTTTTTTTGTCTTGTTTTGGTCCTAGCAAACAGATATGACATGAACTATGTCATCTTCTCAACTAAATCTTACTGGCTTAGTATTCAAAAGTTTGAATTTTTTCATTTTCTTAAACGCTACTACCTTCCGATTTTCAAACCTATTTTAAAAGAGCAGGAGGATGCTGCATATCACTTTTAACACGCATCTGGTGTTACCTGCAAGTGCCCGGTCCCCCAGCGACTTCATCTGTTCCCATCTCACTTGGCAAAAGAGGTTTTGCATCGATGTGGTGAATTGGCTACTACTGGTTTATGTGCTACTCTCTGAGGCTAGCAAGGAACAGGTGGTCTGCAATGCATTTACCCTGAATTGTGGACATCCCACTCTCAAATATTGTAGCTTGCACTCCCCAGTGTCCTACAGTGGCTTAAATTACTGTATAAATGGCAGATTTCAAGGGTATTTTTCTGTTTGGAGTTTTGCACCTCCAGAGTATGTTTTCAAAAGTTTCTTTGCAACAGCAATGGCTGAATTTTACCAGTGATGCAACTTCTCATTTCTTTTATTTAAGTGAAAGTTGTCTTTCCCATATAATCGCTGTATTCAGCAACTAGGGATTAGTAAAAATACCAAATACCATGAGAAATGTAATAAACCAAAAAGAAACAACCATATTCACCACTTGTTCTACACTCCCACTATTGCTCTTGCCAGTGGATCTGGGCCAACAGTTTAGATAATGGAAAACATTTGCAGAGAGGTCTTCATGCGTGAAGAACACTTAACTTTTCATATAATGGAATGCAGCAATATTTTCCTGACAGCGTGGGGCAGTGCTTCTCCAGTGAGGTTTGCTCTGAGTGCTTGCAAAACCTTATGTGACTGACAGAAGAACTGCTGGCTTAGGCAACCACTGCAGTAGCCAAGTTAGTCCACTGTATTTTTGTACAACAGATAGGAACAACTGTTCCAGAGGGGACTTTTTTTCCCTTAGGGATGCAATTTCCAGTCCCCAAAGAATAAGCAGAACTATCAGCCATTTAAAAAAGAAAACATGGGTTTTTTTCCTCTATTCCTTGCAGAATACCTTTATAGAATTATGTTACCAGATGAACTTTGACATGCAAAGAACAGTAAATAATGATGCATACCAGGTGAAAGGGAAAAGCTATATATATTTTTTAAGCAAGACTCAGAGATGCATCGGTCAAAATGTAAATTACTTTATAATTACTGGCTTAAGAGCGGGCAAATACCTTCCCTGTACTTACATATCTTATACTTGAATCAAAGTGCAGCCTGAGCTGTGAACTTCCTGTGCTTGGAGGCCTAATAAGAAAGGACAGTAGATGAACCATAGGGACCAGGAAATGCTTTGATCCACACTTCAAGAGAAACCTAAAGCAAATGTGCACTGCAGAGACCGCTAATGCATGTAAAGATTTGGTCGTTTCTCATTCGCTAACGACTGTTAACTGTTATCAGGTGTCTAATATGATTAAGGTGAGTGACAAAGGGGTGAGAATTCAGGTCAGATTAGGAAAAAGAAGAGGTTACAGACTACTTAGGTAAATTGCACTTTTTCAAACAGTCTAGTTCAGGTTGAAATTTACCCTAAGGAAGCCAGAGAATTACCTGAAGCAATCTTGATGTTATTAACACTGCAGTGGATCCTCCTGAGAGGAGGCTGACATTGAAGAGACTGTGAAAAGGCAAACACGGTGCCTCATTTTGGTGCCTTCACTTTAGACAGAACTTTATTATCTGTCTTTCTGTCATAAACTTTAAAATGTCACCAGTAATTCCTTTGAAAGCTCTCAAATTTAAATTCTCTTTGGGTTTGACAGCCTGAAAAAGATTGTATCTCTTGCAGAGCAGAGAAATTTTGTGTTTCTCAAAGCAGTAATTGCAATGATGCTCAAAATAATGGTAATAGAGAGAATAAATGTAACATCTTAGCTTCTACATGCATGCCCAAATGCACATATATACTGAATTTTAAAAACTTGGTGTATTGCCAAGCAAACAGAGATCTAAACAACAAGACTCTTGAAACACTGCAGAATGCAACAGAGTGTATAATTCTTACCTAAGTTCTTGACAATTAGTCCTTTATGTCATGTGGTCTATAACTAATAAACGAAGAAAGCCTTTCTGATAGCTGCCTCTAAGGTACTAGATCAAATCATTTGGCTTTGCTTTCAAATCATTTGGCATTGCTGCTAACTAATAAAAACATATAGAGAATTAATCAATACACATTGCCCCTTTCCCTTTAGAATGCTCAGATGACAGGAATGCTCCAAAAATTATAAATAAAATAAACACCTATTCCTGAAGTTAATGCATGAAAAAATAAGCACACAGACTATATCTTGGAATAAAATAAATGTTTTCTATTGAAAATCAGGATTTTATTTTTTTCTTCTGAAAAAAACCATTTGATAATGAAAGTACTATACTAGATATGGATATGCATTGATACACAGGACACAGAAAGTTTTGGTGATGTAGTCAACAAAAAGTCATGATCTGGTTTATTATTCTTGTTCTCCTCTGCCACATTTGCCAGTCAAAACCAGAAAGCTACTCTTTTTTGGGTATCAGCTTTTTGAAAAGTTGAAAGAATGCATGTTGTTAGTAATGGCAATGTGGAAAGATCCCTCTCTCTGGGGGTGGTTACAAATAGAATTAAACATCACTCTTCAGCCACTCTAATGGTGGATCAACACACATGAAAAAAAATTCCTTCATCCAGCCAACCAACCAAATAAGAAATAAAAGGCCCAAAATGGTGGACAAAACCTGTGGTCTTATAGCTGGATGTCCTGAAATAGTTCTAAGTGTAGTGCAGACATACCCATGCATGGTTTATGTCACTTTGTTTTGCTGAATAATAAACCAATGTCTTGTTCTGACAGGATGCTGGAAAGTGCTGTGATGCCAGTCCAACAGGACAATTATTCATGTATTTAAAAATAAAAATGTGGGTCATCTCAATTCAACTATTTCTCTTACTACAATTAAGCACATTCTTAAATGCCATACCCTGCAAGACTGGGCTCTAGTTATGTTAGATGAGGAAATAAGAGTCACTTGAGTGTATGGTATAACCTTCTGAGCCAATCAGCCAGTGGATTTATCATAGTAGATTTATCAGAGGTTGCAACAGGCAACTCAGCACTTCATCCTGGGCAGGGCTGGTGCAGCCAAATCACTACCACTAAATTTTTGTAAAGTTGATGTATTTTTCCACACAAAAGCTTCATTATCTAATCTAACAAATGACAAATGTAGATTTCTCAGGGAGAAGGTAAGGATCTTCCCTGATCTAAGAGATACCCAGTAACACTAGTTGGTGTGGCACAACAGCCACATCCCTGCATTGTTCTGTGTTTCTCCCCAATCTATACAGCACCTTCCTTTGGGCTGTTATGGAAAACATATTTTATGTTAATAACTTGTACCTAAAAAATTTAGTAAAACAATATTGCCACTTTTGGCTTTTTTTCTGCTGACTATTTCTCCTGCTCTCTGATTATAGAATAGAGGTGACTAATGCCTGATAATAATCTGCAAAGCATGCAAGGTCAGGAGTAACTTGTGAAATTTTGGGAATTTTGCAAACATTTTAAACTCAAATTGTGGTGAAC
This sequence comes from Falcunculus frontatus, assembly GCA_013398115.1. Taxonomy (NCBI): domain Eukaryota; kingdom Metazoa; phylum Chordata; class Aves; order Passeriformes; genus Falcunculus; species Falcunculus frontatus. Next base: position 2,363,009 of record VZRV01007598.1, read on the forward strand.
CCGGTGAATCTTACAAACACACACAAACAAGATAACTGTATGGAGAAAACAAATAAAATAAATGCAGAGACATTTTTTTTCTCACAAATGTTGTCATGTTTCTTCTCTAACAGCATACACATAAGCCTAAATTAATGATAACAGTGCAGTACATTTTCTTAAAACACCCAGCTTGTGCACTGGTAAAATAGTCAAGTAAGAGTTTTCTTCCTTTTACATAAGTAATGCAGAAAGACGTGTCCAAGCACAAACAGCCCATCCCAATCTCAGCTCCAGGACAGCGCTGTCTCTCTGGCCTTTGTGCTCCTCTGCCACCACAAGACTGGCAGCAGCACTGCCAGCGAGTCAAAAACAATGAATGTGTCTTTAACTTTGATCAAAAATTAATTCAAGGACAAGATCTGGATTTTCAGAGATGGAAGAGCTATCTATCAATCTACTTCCTTAACTGACCCTTGACCACCCATTGCTCAAATGGTTTGAGACACTGGTAATCTATTAATTCTATCAATCAACATTTTAAATACTTCAGTGTAAAGTGAAGCCAAATTAACCACCAAAAAAAACCAAATAAAAAATCTGGCTGTCTCTAAGGCAAAGACAGTCCCATGGTACTCTACAGTAATGTCTGGAACACACACAAAAATCTGATGTCATTTAAGGGACGCTGGCAGGTTCTCAAAACAAAACAAAATTTTGGATGCTCTAAAGAACACATCACCTCTTGGCCAATGCATCATTACTTCAGTTATGAGAATCTCGTGTAACATAAATTTTCTTAACACCGTCACAATATTTATGATCAACAGACTTTGAAAAAAGAAAGTGGTAGCTGAGTAGATCAGATTTTGCTCTCACTTTTCCAACAGCTCTAAAAGAAAGGAAGAAAGTCTCCCAGTGACTATTGTTCCAGCTTTTCGAAATCTTTTTAGCTTTCATTATTTCCCTTATAATGAATCAACAAAAATCCTTTTTTCCACTTTTGTCAGCTACTTGGCTCCCTATCCTTCACATGGTTTTAGTCACTGGATGTAACTCACACCTCCTGCAGGGAGTCAATCTTTGATTCACAGCCTAATTTCCTTGAAAATTAGGCTTATTGCCTCCCACGGTCTTGTCCTGTCCCAAGCAGGCCATCCAAAAGCAATCAACAAAGTGGTTGTCCCATCTGTGCTAACCACTTTTTGAACTCAACATATATCTAGATGATTCAATTATAATTTCTGTCACTGTTGTCCCAGATGCCAAGAAGAGACTTCATTTCACATGAAAATGCCAAAACAATGGACTAAAATAGCAAAGTGGTGTAACTTTACTCTTTGACTTTTTTTTAAGAGAGGTGAAACAGTCAAGGGCAGGTTCAAAGCAAGAAACTTGCTACAGCAGAATTCTCTGTGCTTTGCTCTGTCACCTCTGGCACAAGCTGGTCCTTAAATACATCCTAATTGGATAACGATTATAGTATGCCTTATATATTTTTCAATATATTTGAGATACTGAGATACTGCATTTTAATTTGCTGAAATGAGGCTTCCCTTCATAAAAAAAATTAGGTCAATCACACATAATGTTTAAAATGAGAAAGGCCTATGGAAAACCTATTTTCTACAAGATTTTTAAATACATTTTGATGGTTATCAAGAAGTTGTCCTAACTATCGTGCTCTCCTTGTTCCTCAAGAGAGGTAAAAATGCTCGTCATGTAAGTAATTTTTTGTTTTGTACCCAAATAAGCTCAATCCTGACTAAGAACTGTATTATATGAATTAAAAATATGTTGGCCCTACAGAGTTGTAGTCTCTTGCACAGTAAGAGCAAATCTAAAGTAGACCCTGATATGATGTTATCAAGGCAGCAGCATGATTAGAGCTGTCAGGCCACATTTTCAGCTGGAGGAGGAAGCAGTGATGACCACTTAACTGGCTGAACATCTACTGCTTACATGGGTGAGGCTGAAGCAAACAGTCCCTGGTGCTCTGCAGCACATGCCCTTGCTACCTGTGTTGCCCACTCTTTAAGCACATTATTCCTATCTTATTCTCTAACAGCATGAGGTATTTTTAAAGAACAAAACATGTATTTCGTATATCTCTGTTACTCAAAGGGAGAAGTTAATTGCTTGTAATTCCATCGTATTTTATTTGAAAATGTATTTCCCAACGGACTCATTTCTAGTGTATCACTGATACTGATGTAATGGTCTTTAATGTAGATCTGTTTTCAATTCAGGACAGATACAGACTATTTTTTTTTCAGCCATAGGGATAATCAAATTACTCTTAGCATGGTGCATAAAACAGAGGAATTGATTCCCATACAAGGCTTACTTAAGATTCCGTCAAACTGTCAGTAAGCATGGGGAAAAAGTTATTATATAACTAACCAATCTTAAAGAAAAATACGGGGTTTGCAATGCATCTTCTTAAAAAATAAACAAATATTAAGCACTGCCATTAGGTATCAGACGCATTGTACATTTTCTACACGTTCTAAGCAGATCCTGTGATTCTGGTGTAGTGTAGTTGATAGGCAAGACATTCCAGAAGCAACCTTGGTCTTGCAACCCAAGTCCTATTTTCAAAATGGATTTAAACACTTTCAGTTTTGAAAACCAGGAATGGAGCTTCAAAGGCTCTGGAATACTGTTCAGTAGAATACCACTCTTAGGTGTCTCTCTAGCTTGAATAAAAGCCAAAAGACCCAAACGAGACTCCAGAATTCCCATTTATGAAAGATGATATATTTAAAAATGCCCTTGCAGTAATAGATATAGAAATACTGTCATATTTCCACAGGAACACCCTTGTGTGCTTTCTGCCTTCCACTTCTATAGGACGAGCCAGTCTCATGGTACAGTATGTGCAAGGAAAAAAAGGTTTTGTGAAAAATGAGCAGAATTTCTGAAATGTTGCATGATATTTTCTGATTTTTTAAAAGTAAAATAGACAAATCATTAAGAACTTGTATACACTGAAAAAAGTCACACAAAAAGGAATATAATATTGAAGATGGGTCCATTTCTCTTCCTCTAATATGTAAACCCCCTGCATTTTAAAACCAGTCATTTGATTTTCCATACTTAAAAATTAAACAATTAATATATTTATTAGAGCAAGGTTACATGATCAATTGAAAAAAATTACCTACTTTCTTTAAAATTACGAGCAATGTGCCATCCAGTTCCTTTTCTGAAAGAAAAAACAAAAACCAAACCCACTCCAGACCCCCCAAATTCCCCAAGTTAAAAAGAAATTATGATCTCTTTACTTACGACTGTGATTTTCGAACACCATTCCCCTGGAGCACAAGCTCTAGTCCCACAGCCTGAGTCACGTCTCCCGGGTGGAGCCCTGCTCTGGCCAGCACAGCCTCGCTTGCTCCCCACGGCAGACAGGAGCAGGCTCCACACATGCTCTCCGTATGGCTTCAACACATGCTCGCCTTTCAGAGGCTCGGAAGGGACGCAGAGCTAGCTTCCAGAGAGGAGCTTGTGATTGTATCCTACTCACTGATGCAAATGATGAAGTTTGTTTGCCTCTTGAGATAATCTCCTCTGCAACAAAGCTGGCCTTAATTTGCTGTTTGTGAAGCCCTTCATTAGCAAAACCAGGATTTCTCTGGATAAAAGAAGTATAAATAAAAAAAAAAAAAAAANAGATCCTCATCCAGACTGGCTTGGTTTGCAAAAAAAAAAAAAAAAAAAAAAAAAGTCTTCCTTTATTATTATTTGCTTGTGCAAACCTATGCCAGCAGATTTTCCATAGGGCTGGATCATGGCCTTGAGGAACCTCGTCCCCTAACACTCACGGCCTACATCAAAAGAAACGTGGACTTTGTGAACTGCAAATTTTAATGGGGTCCAGCCACAAAAACCTCAGTGTTTATGCACTGAGACAAAAGAGAGCTGTGCCTGGACAAAGTCTGGAAGGGGAAGCAGTTCCCATAACCTCATTGCTACACTGCAGATTACTGTTATCCTATCATTCACCTATCTGAAAACACCAACTAGTTCCAGGTCTTGAAGCCTCAGCATCCAATTTTTCTGTTTTGAAGGGCTTTTGCCTGCACTGGAACTTGCAGCTGGGAGGACTGGACCATGAACTAAGTCCACACGGCAAACTTTGGAGTAAGGCAAAGGCAGGAACATCTGCTGCCATCATGAACAGCTTGTTGGCCATGTTCAGCTACAGAGCAGTGCCAAGCAACTGATCTGCTTTCCCATCTCTCTGGTTTGGCTGGGAGACTCCATGTCAATTAATCTAAACCACCCAATACACTGAGCACAGACTATTTGCTCTGGGAAGGGCTGATCATAAAGGCATTATTTAGATTGGTTTCTCCAGAAAGTGAAGATTTAAGGATCTGTCTTTGCATTCTGAGAACCACATTCCTCAAATCACAGCTTTTTTGTCTCTCTCTTTTAACTTTAAATTTACTGCCCATTTTACTGCTGTTTGATTCTTTTAAAATGCAATTTGGAGGGTTTTTTCCTGTAACTTGTAGTCATTCTAACATTAGGACATAAATCTACTTTCATTTGTGAAAATGGAAATTTTTTTTTTCTGTTAATTTGTAGTTTATTTATCCTCTCCCAAGTGTTTGCTTTTTAAAGGCAAAAATAGGAACCACTTGGTTAACTCATAACTTAAATATGCAGAAAACTCATGCATTCCTCAAACCATCTTCAAATGATTTTTACTAAAAGTATAAAGATACTAGATTTAAAATACACATAATGTATAGCTTAGGTGACAGATTACTACATCACTTAGGAGGATTGTTTTCCTTACTGACTTACTGCATGGACCTCTGGTAAACGCGGAACCATTGTGTCTCAGTTTTCCTATCCCCTCTACAGTGATCATAATGTTCATCCCCCTGCCTTGCTGAAGCATTTGGAGGAATGCTTGATTAGCATACCCTTGTGCTGTGCTTTAGGTAACATACATGGAAAGGGTGCCTAGCCTGTTTTACCCACCAGTATACAACCCAGATTTTCTGGATGATGAAACTTGATAAACATGTGTTAAGCAGTTCTAGAACAAATATAACTTACTGGTGAAATGACCTTCTTTCATTGATAACCTTAATTCCATAGACTAATGGAACTAATTTCACTCTCTGTCCTCTCATCTCCAATACTTTTTAAAGAAAAGTACATGGAAATCTCAGAGTGGTTTTGTTGTGTGGGTTTTTCTTCTTAAACCAAACAAGCAAAACAAAACAAACCCAACATCTCCTGCAATATCACCCATCAGTATACTGAGAGACCAAAGGTGGCACTGATGGACCCTGACCTGCCCAACCAGCAGCCTTGCAGAAAAGTGCTGTGGGCTCCTGTTGAACAAGTGGAATGTGGGCCAGCAATGTACCCCAGCAGTGGTGGAGCTTTATATCAGCTTGCATGAGCAAGATAATACCCAGCAGGTCTAGGGAGAAGTTTTTTTCTCTTTTCTCTAGAACCTGAAAACACATCCAAACCACTGTGGCCAGTTTGGCCACACATCACAGGAGAAATACTCATAAAGTAGTGCAGCAGAGGCTGGGCCCAAGCCAAACGCTGCCACATCTGCTTACCTTAGACAAAAGAAGGCGGAAAGGCAACCTAACAAGTCTTCACCTACCGAAAGCAGAAACGTAGAGAAGACAGAGCCAAACTCTACTCAGAGATGAATGACAATGGGACAAGAGCCAGCAGTCACATATTGGAACAAGAGAAACTCTGATTAGACAGAAAGACAAAATTCTTCACAGCAAGAGTGGCTCAGCACTGAAAGGGGAGCCCAGAGAATTAGCAGAACTAGCACCCCTGAAGATAGTCAAAAGTGGTCAAGGCTTGATCCCTCCTTGAAATTAGCCCTGCTTCAAGTATGCAGTTGGGACTAAATGGTTTCCATAAACCCCTTTCAACTTAAATTATTATGTGATTATATAATATATGACTAATAAGAGGCATCATTAATGTTCCCATTATTTGTTCTCTCCTCTCTTTCTCCCACCCCCTCCTTTCCCTAAGGGGGACATTGGCTTGCCAAGATGCACATAATTGTGTAAGAATATTCTCAGAAGCACACACTGTCCATGTAAGGTGTCAAGTATGAAACACTGGTGTTGGCAAGGAGCCAGGTGCCAAAATACAAACTTCTAGAGCTCAGCTGGATTTTTGACTGGTCAGATCTGTTTCCTAATTGCTGTTTATCCACATTCTTTTTTGCTGACATGTATTTGCTGTCTTGGGGTCCCCACTGATTTAGCGGGTCATTCTGTGTCAGTAAGGAATTGTATAATTAAATATTGTGATTTAATCCCTTGAAACACATTAATGTTATTCACTAGTAAAGTTAAGCATGGGAAAGATGACATTTTCAGGGTCTGTATTTATGCATTAGCTTTTCATGTTTAAATGAATATAAGTGTCTTTTAGGGCCTGTCCCCAGAGGCAAGTATATTTAAAATGAACATCACTCAGGAACAGCTTAGTAGAAAAATTTACATTCCAAAATCAGAATGCCCGAGTTTTGGAAATTACTTAAATGCACTCTCCAGAGTATGAAAACTTGGCATTAAGATGATACTCTTATTTTGAATAAGCATATCTACCTACAGAAATTTAACCAGGAATATTTATCTGAAATAATTATTTCTTCATTATTGCTGAGACAGTTATTACCCAGACATGTAATACTACTCTAGAGTCTATACATTCAAAACAGTTAACCAAAAAAAAAAAAAAAAAAANAAAAAAAAAAAAAAAAAAAAAGCACCAAAGTTCAAGTACAAATAAGTTAATCACATTGCTATACTTTAGCACAATGTCTAATGTTAAAGGTTAGGTAATAGACTGCTTCAGTTCCTCCCAGGGCAGATGGAGGATGCCTCCTCCAATGGACTTCCAAGACTTTACAGGCATTTCCAGCTCCCTCATTTCAGCCCAGGAAGACAGATGACTTTTTTTTGCCATCTTAAAATTGCCAGATAAATGCCATTGAACTATTAACAAAGCACAAGCAGACTCAGAAAAAAAAGTGAAAGTCAGACTGGTAATAGTTATGTTTCTTTGAAGAAACCTCAGTCTGATATTTTGTATTCAAGTTCCAGCTCAAAGGTAGGAAAACTTTTATGGCTAAGTTATTAACTCCTGAAAACAGAGCTCTGTAATAGAAATGCTGACAGACGCTTTAGTACAGCAGTGCTATTGGGCACTGCTATAGTCATCAGTTTTAATGAGAGCTGTTAATATCACCTCGATCAAAATGGTTGCCCTGGGCTGACATCTTGGGCTGTGCACAGGTGCTCTCAGCCAAAAATGTAATGAAGGTTATTACATTATCAATGAGGCACAGATGTACATCCTGTCTGAACTCAAGGTGGTGTTACTGCCAAGCAGCATCTCTTTCGGCAGGTCCCAGGTCTGTTTATATCAATATGCTGTTCCAGCTCAGTGAACCCAAGCACAGCCTTCTGCTTCTCTGTGGCACTGCTAGGAAGAGACAGAGCAACTTTTATGAATGCAAGAATGATCTACTCCTGATGTGCAGGTGGGTCACAAAAATTAAAACCAAACAATAATATAGTCTTTGAACACGGAATTAATGCATTTGGGTCTGGGCTGCTTCAGTTTTTCAGAACAATTCCTCCTTTTCACCAAGCACAGTAACAATATTGGCTTGAGGGAAAACTCGTATCTTTCTTCCCTCTTTTTTTTCTCACCTGAAATCTGATGTACTATTTATTTGATCTGCATGTTTTCCAAACCATGCTTTACACTTTGCTCATTAGTGCTCATGCTGACTTACTTCACTATATGGATCATGCAAGCAAGCCATGTTTCTGGTTTCTTATAAAGCATCTCTTAGTTTTATAGTAAATATACACAAAATTTTAAGGCACCTCCTGAGTAATGGGATCTATAGTGGCAGACATGGCTACTATGATGGGTTACCTTTCTACTGAGATAACACCTGGACATTCAGAAGCCAGCTTGAGATAAGCCAACTCCTCTGCTGAAGCCATCCTTTTTCCTTTGCCCTCCTAGGACCCCAGCCTGAAGGATGCACTACTGTAAGAGGGATGATGTAAATGAGAAATGACATCTCATCAGGACAAAGAGCACGTTTGCTTTAGCAGAGGATGATGACTGCTCACAGATCTCAGCTGGCACAGTGGTGTTACTGTGCTCCCCAGAACCATATGTTATACCTGGAAGCATTTACATGTATGTAAAGGACCAAATGAGCATCCCAAATTCTATTATACAAAGACTGAGGGGGGCTTTGGGTTTGTGTATGTATGTGGGTGTATATATATATATATATATATGAACTTGTGTACATGCACACAGGAAAGAGACAGAGCTAGACAAAGCAGCCTTGCTCAGCCATCCTAAACATAATTCCTGATGAATTGTGCCTGGAGAATGATGAATGTGCTGCCTTCCCCATAGCTTTCCTCTTCATCTTTGTCCACTTCAGTCTTTACCAACAGATGCAATTACAGTGCTGAAGTTGAACTATTTGTGGTTCCACAACTGTCCCTCTGTACCTCAAGGACAGACAAAGACGAACCCTCCCCACCAGACTGCATCTGGGACCCCTAGCACTGATCCAACATAAATCATAGACTGAATGGGCTCCATGCCAAAATCCCCGGCATAGTATTGTGATACCAGTGAGTCTTTGGCATTAACATCTGTGCACTGGAACCACGCTGGAAGCTGAGTCACTACAACCAGAGAACAATATGAAGCATGACTAGTGGAGGCAACCAAAGCAGAGCACAGGCTGCAGTGTGACAGCAAAAGCTAGAGATAGGAAAGGTAGATTTAGAGGTAGTGGTTAAGGACTGGAGCATTCAGCTCTGGTCCTGAACACTGCAAGTACATATTAAGAGCTGATATTCCACCAAAGCAATGTTTGGAAGTGATCTAACAAGTCAACCTGAAAATGCAGCAAGACAAGAAATCAATGAGTTTCATGGTTTGAGCTTTGAAATACAATGTCTTTAGGTGATTATTTTCCTTAAAACATATCAGACATTTTTTTGTAAAGGATTGGATGACTGTAATAAGCAAAGCTATATATAGGTGAGCAATACTAAAACTGGAAGGATACAAGACAGGAGCTACTGCTTCAGCCAAGCAGAAGCCACAGAGCGCTGGTTTTGAGTCAGGAGATGAGGGCTGTTTTACTTCTAACAAGAGTAAAGCTGTGCTGCCTCATGCCTCCTTAGTCAAATGCCTGAGTGGAAAAATGTTGTATGAATGGAGATGCTCTTCTGCATTTCTCAGCAGCAAGTATAGGGTAATCCAGTTTCAATTTTTTCTGGCTACCATAGCATGTTCCTGTATTCTTGTTACTGTCCAAGTGGAAAGAAGTCAATCTTCTTAGTCTGCACAGACTTCCCACCTGCCAGCAGACAGTCTATGTACACAGGACTACATGCCTTACACCTGGTCTCTCTGAGCATGCACGCACAAATCCTGGTCTAAGCCTGAAAACAGTTCCCCACAGGATTTTAATGCTCTTCACTCATTTATACATTTCATGCAAGACTTCATAGCAGACAGATAGCAAAACCCACTGCAAGTGACCCAGTTATGTCCTAGAGGAAACTTATGTTGGGAGTAATTGCTACAAAGAAAATAAATGTTCGGCTGTCATGGTCTGAATGACTTTCAACCTGGAGCTGAAGGGGTAAGGGCAGACCTTTGTTGCTGGCACTTCTCCACAGCTGCCACTTTTTTGTTGCTCTCTCTGACAGCCACAAATTCTGCACAGTGTCCCAGAAGGGGTGGAACAGCACAGTCTGGTTCATGAGGAAATTCATCAGAACATTCTAAAGCACCTTTTCCCTAATCATTACATACATATGAAGCAGGCAACCCCAAACTTCAGCTATAGAAAATGCAGACTGGCACTTCAAAACAGCAGTAGTGGCAGCAGTTAAAGCTTCCACCCCACCTCAATATAATAGATTGCTTAGCAGGAAATTACACTGTGATTTCCTTAAATGAAATATAATACCCTGATTAGCAAGCAATGCTTTGTTAAAAAATGGAGGGTTTCCATCTCAGTTTTCTTCAATATTAATAATGAATACTGTAAGTTGAAGATAACATGTAGTAATGCCACGGAAAGCAAAACTCCTGATCACCAAATGATAGATTTGTCCAGGTAAACAACAGTCACAGCCCTTCTCTCATCCATGAAGTGGGTCACCTTATCATGGAAGGAGATAGAGTTGGCCAGCCAGGACCTGCCTTCCACACATGCAAGCTGAGTGAGCCTGATCCCCTGGTTGTCCTGTATGTGCCACATGATGGCACTCAGGATGATCTGCTCCATGACCTTTCTTGGCACCCAGGTCAGACTGACAGGCCTGTAGTTGTCCAGATTCTTCTTCTGACCTTTCTTGTAGATAGCATCACATTTGCTGACCTCCAGTTTACCAGGACCTCCCTGGTTAGCCAGCACTGCTGATAAATGACTGAAGTGGCCTTGATGTTGTGCAAGGAAGTATTTGCTTAGGGGAGGGGCAGGAGATGGAGTGACTTTCCTAAAACTTTTACTTTTTTTTATTTCCTTCCACCTCTCATGTGCATGTCCTTCCTCTAACAGTTTAGAAATAAAGGATGCAATCTGTATTCCAGACATTTTGCATGAATAATTTTCTCTTATCGCAGACCAGCCACTACTGTCCTTGAGTAGCTACAGGAATTGCTCCAGCTCCCAGCTGGAGGAAGCATTAGGTTTATAAATACATTTTAACATTTAAAACTCAACCACACTACAGACTCTCTTTCGCTCAAAGAAAAAGAAGTAGTACATTCATCTGTATGTTGATTAAAAGGGAACACACTCATCAAGAATTTTGATCTGTACTGTCACACAGTAGACCGGTTACTGTGAGTATCCCACTGGCATAGGAATCTCTTTGCCATACTGACTTCTCTGCTTCTAAAATTACATGCCTTTGCTGGGATCTCAGCTGTGTCCCTGCAGAACTTTACTCTCCATGGGCCCTGACAGAAGGAATGGAAGGAAGGCGTGGCTGCCCTCATGCCTTCCTCAGGAGTGGGGGCTGCTCTTACCTCCCCAGAAGGAATAGCACGGTTGGCATCAGCAGTGCCATCCCACTTTGGGAGCAGAGGACAGCAAAGGAAGAAAGGAAGAAATGCAAAATTCACTATTTTTTTAGTTTTGTGAATTCCATGATAATATTGGCAACTCATTGTTTCAACGCTGTCCATCAGCTGAATCAGGATGCTGCCACTTTATTGATGCATGTCAAACAGCTGTCAGACTCTTCCACTTGGGTAGTCCACAGTGGTTCATTAGGAGGTGATTTCTCATGGATACCCTAGACCTGACAGCTGGCAGAAAACAAACCTTACTGTCAGTCCTGAAAGAAAGAACCATGACTTTCAGCTGTGTAGACTAAAACTGGAAATTTTTGTTTCACTGTAAAAATTTTTGGAATAAACAGCTTTATGTAGGTATATCAATAGTGGCTGAGAAACAGCTTTTTTCTGAACTGTGGTCCAGGAAGGCATCAAGAGTAGCACTAGCCATCATTTTTGGATGAATAAAGAACTCCTGTTATTATTTAAGCATAAGCAGGAAATAGGAGAGAGAAGCAGGGTCAGGCCACTTGGAATGAATACAGAAAGGTTGTCATTGTAAGTAGAAATGAAACAAGGAAGGCCAAAACCCATCTGTAATGCACAAACAAATGCAGTACTGACTCGTAACTAATCACAGAACCAGAGAACAGGTGAGGTTAAAGAGACAATAGTGGGGCCATCTGGTCTAATGTCCCTGCTCAAGCACTTTGCACATACAGCCTGCCTACTCAAGGTACTAACATTTTGCCTTTAATTTTCTTACCAACCTCCAGGATCTTTCAATTACATTTTCCCTTTTCTCCTACCCCACTGGTATCTGGAAAACCTATAAAATCCCCAAACTACCAACCATTTCAATAGAGCCATGAAATGTGAGGCCTTTTACAAATCTATGTAAGGTGGTTTTAAATTAGCTGGCAACTGTTTCAGTTTCTGGGAGCTTATGCTGTTAATTCTGTGAAAAAAATAATTGTTTAAGTATGAATAAGCTATCCAAAAAAGCCTGTAATTCTCCGTCATTTTTGATGGGTTATGGCCAAAACAAATTTACCTCTCCTCACAAAACTTTACTAGTTCTGTTGACAATACTACTTCTCTTTTTATTACTCCAGCCCACATTTGGGGGTTGTGTTTGATTTCTTCCCCTTTAGCTACATCCAAACCATCTCCAAGTCTTGACACTAATCTCTTCAGCATCTTCAAAATCCACCTTTTCATCTCCATCCTTAAGAGTGCAATCCTTTCCTTCATCTCTAACACATATTCCCATTTTAATTACTGCAGCCTCCATTCTTCCTTTCTAACTTCCTGTGTGCACAAAAAAATACAAATCAAAGTGCTGCCAACTAAACATGTGTTTCTTGCTGGAAAATTTAATCACCTCTCTTCTTTCCTCCTCCCACCCCACCATTTTTTGCTTCACCATTAGCTTTCCTTCCGAATCAAAACACACCAGCATCCTTCAAGCTCAGTATAATTCTAGGTCTTTTTAATTTATCTAGTTTATATATACATATATATAAACTTATCTTAACTTCTTGCTTCTCTCCACACCTTCCCCTTTCCTCCCAGACCTCCTGCCTACCAGGTTTTTGGAGTTTCCTTGTCTTTTGCCCCATATCACCCCTTCTGCCCAGATTTCCCCAAAAGCTCTGCTTTACCTGAACGTGGCAGATACATTTCTGACATGCTGCTTTGAAAACACACTGATTTTTAAGCTGCTTTAGCAGTTTTCCAAGCTGTCATCCGCATGTTCTCAGGCAATGCCAGGCATACAACTGGTACTCAAGCAAACACTTAACAGCAGTGACCAGGGCACAACACTGAAAACTGATTAAATAATATGCTAGGGGTTGCTATCCTCACAGCTATCCTCAAAATGCTGTCAAATGTGTGAAGCAAGCAAGCTGGAAGAAATATATAGAAGCAAAAGTACTTCATATGCATTTAGTTACAGAAGTTTGGCTTCTATCTTTACGAACAATTGCTGTTTATCTTTCTAAAGAATATCAACGTCATCTCTGCCTCCTCTAGAAAAATTACAGAGTATACCACAGCAATTAATTTCCATTCTATTTTTTAACCACCCTTCTTCAGGTACCTGTTCCCCTTTACACCCTAGCAAATTTTATGCTAAAGCCATGGCCTCTAGGAAGCTACTCTGGGTTTACAGCATTGGAAGTGTTAACGCAAGCTGACCCACACTCTTACGAGAATGAGACCATATGTCTATGACTCAGAGTATCTACCCAACATTTTACTTACAATTAACATTAATCTGCTGCAAATCCAACTCAGAAGTTGCCTATTTACAACAATACAAGTACGAACGTATCCACGTGTGTAGATGTTGAGGCTTCAGCCTCTCTGCCAGACTCTTGCCAGGCTGCTACTTATGTCTGTGAGTAATCACTAGGAGTCAGCCCTATATCAGACCAGTATTTGTCTCTACCTTCCAAAGGCATTAGAGTAAAATTTCAGCCATTGTAGGACAGGAAGACACACAATTTTTTTTCACATATTTCTTATTTCTAAGGTATTTAGGGTCTCAAAGGGTCAAAAAATTGATATTTGTTAAATTATCTATCAGTCTCCTAACTAATAGGGGATACTTCAAAAAACCCACCAAAGTGCAACCTGTAGATGAGCAAGCTTAAAGTACTTAGAGACCTTGAAAATTTGAACACACATGCCAAAATCACATCACTGCAATCCTTTTCTCAATATGGCTTTTCAAATCTTGTTAAGCTATATGATTTAATATCAATGAGCTGTCCACTTTTAAGACCATTGAGGACCTGCAGAAGGTACCATCTTTTATTCAAATAAACATAAAATTTTATGGTAGTCTTTCAGCCCCGGACTGTAGCAAGAGATGAGTTAAACACTGTTTGTGTTGTCAAAAAGGAGAAATTGCATCAATCCTCCAAGATTTAGTACCTCAGGAGCTTTCGAATACTTCCTCTTTTAAGTGTGAGGCAGCTGTTTCTCCTGGGAAGGTTTCTGGAAGACATCTGAGATGAATGCAGAAGGCTGGAATGTAGGATGGATGAAGGAATGCCGACACAGGACTTCCACTCTCAGGCAATATCCCCATCTCTCCCTTTAACTGCTTTCGAAGCCCTGCCAGCTGCTCAGCTTCAGCTTTTCTGCACTCCCACCCACCCCAGCAAATTGCGAAAACAGAGAATCCTGCTGTCCAAGGGCAGAGCTCTCCAGTGCGCACCTTCCTCCAGAGGCTGAGGGGCAAGGAGGCCAGCCTTGGCAAGGGTCCCACTCTGACACATCCTCACACAGTCAGCATTGCAGCTACCCAGGGTATCTATCAGGAACCGCACCGAGAAGCTTTTTCAGTGAACTCAAGATACCTGGTTCAGAAGGCTCAGGCACAGAATTTATATGCAGGGACATGTAAACTGTACATGAAATACAGCTATGCTGGTAAAAAGCCATAGCACACACTCTCGGGGGCATTAGATTTGGGATTCTTTTAAAACATATCTAGAATGACTTAGAAAAATAAAAGACACAACTAGTGAACTGGGTTTAAAATACAGTTTTCTATTATAGCAGCATGCCTCATATTCTCACTGAATACTGCTGGCAAAGAGAACTGTAAAAGAGAAGTGCGTGCTTTAAAACAGTGGTATGGAGCTGTAGGTCATTTAATTTCGGGGGGAGAAAAAGAAAACCTATGAAAAGATATGACTACTTGTCTGGAAAATTCAGTATCTAAAACGACAGGAACAATTGCTTATAAATTTGCGTCCTGAAAGGCGACTCAAACATTTGCTGCCCCGTTCCATAGCAAGGAGCACGCTGTGCTTTGCAGCAGCTTCTGTGGGAAGGAAGCAGCTTCTCCTCTGATCCACCACTAGAGGGAACGGCATGGAGTGAGAGAAAAAAAAAAGCAATCTCTCCTGGCTTTTTATGATCTCTTTGCTTGTTTACTTTTAATCATCACATGGTGATAACCACAGGGGTTATTTATGTGGCACACTCATAGTGTAGGGTGATCCAAAGAAGAGGTCTCCTCCCTTATCCCCTTTCCACACCAAGGAGAAAAACCTTTCATCAGAGGGACCTGGTGTCAACTGCTGCCAGACACATATCCTAGAACTGAATGTTTAGGGCTGGTTTGGGTTGGCAAAACTCTGTCACTATAGCCAGTTTCATTCTTTTCCTCCCTGCAAAGCCAAACCTTCTTCCATATCTGAACTGATGGATTATGCCGGCAGAGGGTTAGGGGTAAGATCCAAAGAGCCCATTGGAGGCACGAAGATGGGAATGTGTGTGCAAAAATGACTTAATAAGAAATTGCCTCATTGTCTCATTTAACGCATATAAGAAATTCCTCCTGCAGCTTTAACGATGGAGTGGGAAGCTAAACCCCATAGGAGTTCCTCCCTCTATTTACCAGAAAGGCAAGATACGGGCTCCAGTGATGAAGTGTTCCATTAATATTAAAGCTAGAGGAAATAAAGTGACTTAATTGTAAACTAACGACCTCATCCTAATAACCAAATTCTAAACAGAAAAGGCAAGAAAAAACCCCTACTTTCAGCCATGCTGCCAACTCATAAATTAAGCAAATGACATTGGCATATAATTACACTAATTAGTACTGATGCCAGGCAAAGACTATTTATGGATATGCATTCACCCCATTTCTAACCCCAGAGCCTAAATCTGAAGTAGTAGCTCAATCAGCACACTTTGAAAACTCAGTGTTATTGTTTATGCCATTGTGGATCTAATTTAATCAATACCATATTCTCATTAAATGCGAGGTCTGTTAAAGATGTTTTTTTCACAGGCCCTACAAATGAACTCTATTTGATTCATCTCATTACGTTACTGCTCTAGGCTTAACTATGCATCATTAACAGAAACAATACACAAGTTAAGTATAAGGCTCTATAGATCACCTTAAAATGTCACAGTCACACATGATTATGGTCATAAGTAATTGGAATGATAAAAGCTGGTATCTGCAGTGATTGTCAGATGGTCGCTGGCTCTTTCACAACAAAAAAGGATACCTCAGTGCCTGGTGCCCTTCATAGTACCAAAAGGGAAGATAATGGAAATGGGTTCCATTATCCCATTAGTATAGATGCTATATTACAAAGGTTGGATTCTTTTTTGTTTCCTGCTACCACTAGAAAACTCTGAGGATGCCATTTCTTTCTCTGAATTTACAGTTTTTCATGTTCCAGTCACAAAGAAAAGACTGTAGCACTATAGTGAAGTGGGTTTTAAGTGGTCAACACATGGTAGCTCTATAATAATATCTGGAAGAGATCAGCAAGCTCTGTATCTTGAGCTGCTAGAAGTAAGCATAGACTAACTTCTTCTCTTCCTCTTAATTAATACCAAGATGAATATTATACACAGGAACAGTGTAGCAGCCTTATTTAGCTTTGTGGGCTGCCTATCTCTTCTTGCTTTTAGAAATACTGTACATTTGCCATGCCTTTGACTGCTCTGCATTAGTCTGTGTGTTGTTCAGTGGCAGAGAATCACACATGACACAAAGGCCTCTCTGGTTTACATCTGAAATAACCATGTGTAAAAAATTTTTCATTCATTTTGTTATGGTGTTAAGAGACACTACTAAAACTTGCACTGCCTTGCCAGCATCTATTCACTTAACTACACACTTAGTTGCAAACCTTCAGCAACTCCATTGACTTCATCAGGTTTGCGTTTTCTTTTGTGTTTTGTCTTGTTTCAGCTTTTTATCCTTTTTTTTCCCTAAAACTGGCCAACTAGGTCTGTGATTGTCATATAATTGTTTACTGGAAACATATATATGGATATAGAGAGAGTGTATGTAGAAAACAGCAGAAAATGTTTCCTGGTCTAAATTCTTTTCTTGATATTTCTGCTCACCATTTCCATGTAGAGTTCTTCACTGATTAAAATTGCTAGAAAATTGCATGTTTTTGCTTGTCCCTTTGGACAAATGGGCTGAAATTAGTGGTTGCACAGATCGGCAGCTGACTCATTACAACATAAAGCAGCTGACTGTGGGACTTGGGGTTTTTTTGGATCTGTTATTTTAGGATGGAAATTGCTGAGTTGGCAGCCAGTCTGACCATATAAATCAACAGCAACTGCATACTTTTAAAATGACATGGTGCATAATCAATTTAATATGTGAGGTTTGAGGAAAAATAGCTTTATTGGGGAAGTACTGATAATAAAAATTCAACCTATGGTACCTCTCAGGTCACTAAGGGCAAAGCCATAGGCCAGTATTTGTAACACCAGACAACTGGGTCTTTCTTAATCAGCCAGCCCTTCTTGGATTGCTTCTGAATGAACAATAGCACCTAAAAGATTTATATAAGTGACAGAAAGAGGCCACTGGTGTATAATGGAGTTATTGCTGTTATCATCCCTTGAGGAGAAAATAATATCAGAGTGCAAAACCAGCACAGATAGTCCTGCTGTGACTCTTGAAGATCTTTCTTCCACTTTGTAACAGAAAGTCATGAACACTTCCACAGCATCATCCCCTAAGTCTTCTGGTTCCAAGGCTACTTTCTGATTAATGCTTTAAGAGAAGCAGAAAGCCGTGAGGGATCATACATAATTCCACTCTCCCTGTGGAAGAGTGGCATGAACTGCAGCTTCTCTTTCTGAAGTAATCCCAAGAGGAGCATGGAGTCAAGATGTCATATCCCACTATGGAGTAGCAATTGTCAGGTCAAGTCTTGGGACAAATTCATGACATTTTATGTGTGGGGAAAAGCTCAAGCCTCACATTCACACAGGATACTCTGGGGGTAGAACTGACATAAATCTTCTTGAAAGGGTCCCTTCTGGGGGGTGGAGTAGGAGATGGTTGGAACCAACGCATTGAAAGTGCACAATCTTGTCAGTTACGGATGCTAAGGCACTATCTGCGGACAGGAATTTTCAGATGGAAAGGTATAAAAATAAGGAAACCAGGGTGGAGGCCTGCAGAATGCATAGAGCCACAGCCTTTCACTGTGATTAACCGCAATGGCTCACAGTCAGCAGGGCTCACAAAACTCTCACTGTCTGCCTTGCTATCAGGTCCTGTATTCAGTAACTGATTAATGGAATTGCTTATCCTCATGTTGCAAATAGAAGAGCAAAAATCTGCTCACGTGTAAATGGATCATGTGTTTTCTATTCAGTTATTCCATAGGTCTTCCCAAGCATGGCTGGAAAACTAAAACCAAAACTTTTCAAGTATTTTTCAAGTATTATTTTTCAAGTATGATTGAAATTGGCAAGGTTGTCTAAAATTTGCCAAAGGAAAAGAGCAGAGAATTAACACAAAGCAAACATTTTTTTCAGTGAATGTTTTTTTTCTGAAAACTGATTAATTTAAAAGCACAAAGGATGAGCCCTTTTCTATCAATCGAGCATTATGGAAAACATAGGGGCAGATGTAAGACAACACAAAACTGGCTTCTCATCTTGAAGAGACCAAAGTGTCATTCAGTGTTATCTCCCTTGGGTTTTGACATCAGGGACATCAAAACTGAACAGATTAGATACGACCTATTTCTTGAACTCAAATACTGCAGTATAGAAACAAGGCAAAAATCCTGCAGTCATCAACGTATTTCTTTGAAATGCTCCAGAGATTTAGGGGAGGGGAAGAGGGAAGAAAAATCAAGGGAACAGAAAAAGTGTGCTTGAATTAGAAAGGATGAAATAAAATTGACAGATTTTGAATTTCAAAATATGTTCTAGAGTATTTTATTTATTTCTAACACTGTTTTAACTACCAAATAAACATTTAAATATATCAAAGTGGTTTGTTTTTTTTTTTTAAAGTCTTTTGGAAAGGCAAAAGATATTGGCAAAAACAAAGGAACAGGAATTCAACAACCCATTTTGCTTGAATAACTTATTTCAAACTACCATGTTCAGTAAAAAAATAAAAATGAAAAATCCTCACTTTTAAGCAAATGAAAGTCCTCCTGAGAATCAGCTATTTGCTTTAATTCTCCAGAGAGCCTAAAAATGCATAAAGTATATTTTAATGAGGAAAAAAGGTTTATTTCTAAAATATAATTCCCAATTCGCCATTCAATTTTAGTGTAGGTAATGGACATAAAACAAATGAAATGTTTAGAAAATGACTTCTAAAAATAAACTGCTGGTGCACCATTTTCTTTTTCTTTTGCATTAACAACATTATTCTCTGTTAACCAGAGGCAAAATAATTTTCATATAAGAGGCTTCCTTCATAATCTAAACAAAAAGGAAGACTGAAGGGCAGATTTGTCAAATGCTGTGGGAATACGGCTCTGACTGATTAATGAAAATGTATAGCTCTTAGCCTTTAGAATGACATGTCCCCTGAATAGGATGCGATTATTGACAACCACCGATATCCAGGAAATCAACTGTCACCACACACAAATTTTAAGTTTGTACAAAAGCTACTAACTTCTCGGGTTTTTTTCTAGCACTCAACAGTATTGCCTTTAAAAACCATATTATCTTTTCATAGCAATTGCTTTGCAACTTCCGTTGCTACTAAGAATGTGTACCATGAAAAACAATGAATTGGCAAAATGAATAAACTTTAAGAATTCAGAGCAGGCATATTTTGTTCTTAGAACTGGTTTGATCTCAGTTATTTTAAATCAAAACTTCGAAAGGACAAAATAAGCAGTACCTGTTGATCAACATCTGCTGACTCTACATGGTGCAGTGGAAATTACTGCACGTTTGTCACAAACTTGACGCTCCAGTTCAAGGAGTGTAATTAAACCTGTTATTTAAATTACACTTGCTCAGTGCATCAGCTCAGTTTCTGCCCACTCCACAGGACCAGACATGCATGTGCATAAGCAAGAAGGCAGCTGGCTCTTGCTCACCGAGGTGGAGAACATTTTTGTCTAAGTTCAAAGGAGAAACTCAGGCAAATCAGACTTGTTGTACCTGCTTTTAGATGAGATTTCCTCCCCTCTAAACTATTACACTGATGATAGATGCAGAATTCTTATTCGCTACAGATGTAACTCAACATTCACATATTTTTTCCAAACCTTTCAATTGAGTTCTCAGGATTGTTGGATTCAGTAGGATGAGTTTTACAGTAACTGAGTGTATACATCCAAACCCTTATGTTCAGCCACAGGCATCTACTACAGAGAGAAGAATAGCAACTATCACATTGCACGAATACTTCTAGTGGAGCTTCTTGGTCTTCATACCTTTACAACTTCAATTACTTTTACAGCTACACTCACATCATCTGTATTTCTTGTTCTTGGAGAATGAATTTTCCATAGTTCAAACATTTTGGAAAACCTAAATGCTATTTTCACAATTATTACTATTTTTTAAAAGAAGATTTTATCCCCAAATACTTGGTAGGAGAAGAAAAATATTTGGTACAAAAATATTATTTAGGGAGGAATAAGATGCAACTTTCAGTTTTCTGGTGAAAATACAGTTTGTCTTGTCTAAGTCTCAGATTTCAAACATACTTAGTGACATACAATTTGCAGGCCAACCACATGGTAAAATGTTTAGCAAAGTTGCACTGGTGAAAGTAGGCTCAAGTAACACACCTCAGAAGGTGCTCAGGGGAAGCGGCATCTGACATAAGCTCAGCATGGTGTGTTTGGATATCTCTTCTCAAGACTTTTCCCACCCATACTAAGGACTTGAATTTTACTTGGAAATCCTTTTATTTGAAAAATGAATTTTAAAAGATCAGATATGTATGCATGCCATTTAAAAGACGTGTTTGGCTGAGATGAGACTGTCTGGACCAGCAATTTCAAGAGAAAGAGGTGGGAGGAGAAGGAAGGGAAAGAAAAAGTTCTGAGAGTTACAGAATCATACAATCTTTAAGGATTGAAAGACCTTTAAGATCATTGAGTCCAACCATCAGCCTAGCACCGTGTCCATCATTTAACTATGTCCACACATTCTTTGAACACTTCCAGGGATGGTAGCTCAAACACTTGCCTGGGCAGCCTGTTCCAATGCTTTACAACCCTTTCCACGAATATTTTTTTTCCTAATACCCAAGCTAAACCTCCCCTAGTGCAACTTGAGGCCATTCCCTCTTGTCCTGTCACTTGTCAACTGGGAGAAGAGACCAATCCTCACCTGGCTACACCTTCCCTTCAGGCAACTGTAGAGAGTGATATAGTCCTCCCTGAGCCTCCTTTTCTCCAGACTAAACACCCCCCTCAGTGCTCATCATAAGATTTGAGCTCTAGCCCCTTCACCAGCTTTGTTGTCCTCCTCTTTCTTCTCTAAGAGCTTTGGATTGTGGCTGGTTGTAAGAGGAAGGCATTTCCTGACTTCAGTCTATAAATTGAAAGAATAAAAAAAATCCTCATAAACTGAAAAGTATAATCCAACTGGTTATATACCCCAATTTCTTAAGCCTTGAAGTAAATGGTAGGAGGTAACTCTCCTTATTTTATCACTGTTGGTATAAATATGGATGAAGAAAGAAGTGGGGTGGAGGGGGAGGTAAGGGATGGGAAAGGAAAACCAAAGTTATTATTCCATACACTAAGGAGCACATACATTCTCTGTATCCCATGAATTACAGAGTCATGACAAGCATCCCACTGTCAGACAAGGGAGTTGTAGCATTAGGGGAAAAAAACCTTAAAAAAATTGATCGCAACTGATGTGTGTGAAAATCCATCACAGTTAACTATTTCATCTTCTCAAAGAACTGGTTTCTTGCTTGTGCTTTTTTGTTAGGTGAAACAAAAGATGTCCAAATCATTACACTGATTTAAACAGAACGAGGATGTTGTGTGTGTGGGTTTTTTAAAGTATTATTAACCAATAAATTTCTGATATATGTTGCCATGCATAAGGCAGCACCTGAGGCAGTCTTTTTGCTCTCAAAAGAAAAAAAAGGACCACATCTAAAAATTTACAAATTAGACAACAACAAAGTGATTAAGAAATTTAAAAGAATTGGCATGGGGAAAAAGAGCAAACAAACAAAAAGGATTTTCAGCTTTGCTTTGAAATTAGATGGTGAACAGATGCTTCAGAAAGATAAAGAAGGGCTTCTTTCAGGCAGCACAAGTTTTAGACAGCCTTTGGTAGGACCAAAAGGCCTCTGATGCTAGATGAGAGAGGTGAGATCAGACAAAAGCTGCATGAAAGCAAGGTGACTTTGAAAATGAGAGCTTGCAGGAGAAAGAGAAACCTTTTGAGAGAGTTGCCACACATCTGTCCTGTTTATGCAGTACCAACTGCATCCTGCTGCCTTCCTAGCTAAGGACTGAATGGAGGGTCTTTGACTTTCTCTGGCACAGCTGTCCTGTGTTTCCACCAACTCCACCCTGACAGCTCCTTGTGCTTAACAGTTTCACAGGAATCATATCAGAAAGGCCCTTTTTTGCCAGTTGTACCAGAAAAAGCCTTTTCAATAAGCCAAAGTGATCCAGTATGCACCCTGAAGCAGAGGCAGGGAGCATCACACATCAGCTTCCAGAGCGTATGTGGAGGGCTCCACTTCTCTTGACTGGGGCTTGCTCAGGCTAAAAACATCTGCTTGAAATTTTTGTACATTGCGTCCAAGATCTAAATACATCTTCTGCATGTTTGAAAGGTAAATGAAACTGCCAGAAAGCCTGTCAGATTAAAACCACTGAAATCCTCTTGAACTGATGACAATTCCTTCTCTTGCTTTTCATTATACTACTACTGCACACAATGAACTTTCCTGCTAAAAGATAACCAATGGCAAAGAAATTCTAGGAAAAAGAAACTTGAGCCTCTTCAGTCATTTGCAGGAGGTGTATTTTATAATTAGTTCAGAGCAAAACCTGCCCTTTATTAGCATAGTAATCTTTTTAAACAGTATTCATCTTCTTCACATCATTTTATAGTGTGTTATTCCTTTATCAATCATTCAATTACAACACAGTGGCTTCCTAGAATTTAATCTAGGCACTTAACACAAGGTTTCTTTGCTCTTCCTTTTCCCCTGGACAGGGAATTTTGGAACGCTTTGGGCCACATGCTAGAAAATCAATGCCACTGCTCAACCTAGATTATACTGTAGTCCAGTCTACATAACAGGTTTTCATCTCGTGTTCTGAGCCCACGGAACCCAAACTCCCTAACCATAGTCCAGGGAAAGAGACTATCAAGGGGCCTTTATCTGCATTCTGCATGGATTTAAAGGGGCTATTTTCACGAGTGAAGTTGAGTCAACTGCAAAGTTTTTCAATAAACACATCCTATCTTTATAAAATATTTCAATTTAGCAAGAACACCACTCATTGCAGAAGTTTATATTTTCCATGGCAATAATTTTTTAAGGATTAGCAATTTTAGATGGAAAAAACCGGGCAAAACAAGGTGCAAAATGGAAGGGAAAGGAGCAGAAAACACAAAGAGATATTGTGATTAATTTTTTTATTTAGTTACTTTTAGTTCGTGAATTTATAATGCTTCTCAGGAGTTAGGCTTTTCCTCCTACTTGGAGAATGAAAAATGTGTTGCAATACAAAAAATTCTCACTGCATTAAAGGATTACTTCTCTACCATGAGTAGTCAGAAAGAAACCCCTTTTCTAAGTTCAGAAAGCTCTCAGGATTTGTCTGTGTTGCAGCAACCCCTTAACGCAAACCTTGCCTCATTCTGACATACTGGTGAGAGGATCATCCCTGCTTCTGATTCCTCCTCTACTGAATACTTCTCTCCCAGCAGTTTTCAGAAGCACCCCTGCTGCCAGCCTCTCCTTCCGTTTCCCAAGGGAACCTTAAATCTTGGCTTTGCTTCACTTTTTTAGTTTGGCAAACATTTTAGGTAAGCATTCCATCATACTTTTTGAATAAAGATGCCGACCACGCCTAAGGGTGGCCAGATGTGACATGTTAAATGTGGCTGAGGAGTTATAAAGGGCTGGGCAAGATTTAACACAAGCTGTGACTTCACTCTTTAAGTGCAAGGAGTGACCACTACACATGGTGATAGAGTGGTTCTGTCACCCTTGGCTTTGACTTTTTAATAGAGCGATTTGGAGAGAAATACTAAATGAAGTCCAAAGGCAGGGTATGTCTAAGAAGGCAGAGATCCTGTTTTGATTTAAATATAAGAAGGACACCTTGACACCTCGTTCTCTGCCTGAGTTTCCACTGCAGCACATCACTGTGGGTGGGGGAGGTGCTTAGATGAAGTTTCACTTCTATATCTCTGAAAATAAAACATATAGACCTGGAAATGGGAAAAAGACAGTTCTCTTTTTTTTTTTTTTTTGCTTTGTGTGACAATAGTAAAAAAGTACCTCAGAGTTCCTGAACACATTTACATGAGGAATGGTCTACACCTACTGAAGATGGCAGAGAAATTCAGCATCTCATCGCAGCTCTGCGTCGTACAGGGATTGCTGTTAAACAGTTAAAAAAAGCACACGAGTGGTAGTGTGTCTCCTCACAGAGAAATGTCTGCTACAGCCAGGAGAAATTAACTGACTTATCCCAGCACTTTCCTGCATGTCAATGTCTAACTTTTTAATCACAGCCACCCTTCATAATATGGAAATTAAGAACATCATAATTTCCAGTAATTACCAGAAACATACACATTTTCCAACAGGGTGACATTATGTCATGAATTCCCTTGTCGAGAGGAAAAAAAAGACAAAACATATCATACTTGTTTGAGAAGGCAAAGTGATAGATTTGTCATGAGGGTAATCATCTATATAAAAAAAAAATCCACTATTATCAACTTCCTGAATTTCTGAAAAGGGATTCATTTTCTGCCTGAGCTAATAATGAACATTTTTCTTCTATTCATCATCTTCAGCTATTTTCTCTCTTGAGATTCATTTATCACTAACTACTGAACCTGAGAAATAAAAAATAGGCAACATCCCTTTTTGAAGTAATGGCTTAGAAGACTATTAAATCAAGAGGCAAAAGATCGGTTTTGAAGATGTACGTTCAAAATTCTTGTAACAGCTGCAGGTTTTTAACAGAGGATCTGCACCACTAGTTTAGTAAAGGTAATGGAGAAACTAAGTTTATCCAGTGACAGAACAAAGTGTGGAATAGTAATTTTTTTTTTTTCAGATAAAATTCACAGTAAAAAGAATGAAATTGAAGAAATAATGAGATCAATGGCACTATAAAGTGCAATTCATGCTGCAGGAATTAATCTAGGACGATCGTTCAAGTGCATTTTAAATCTAAAATGGCCTGCATTAAAACAGATCATGCAGATGCTTGAAGTTTTCCTAACCTGTCTGCCCGTTCACAGCTCTCAGCCTGTCAGATCATCACTTGGGCCACTGATTGACTGTTTTGTGCTATCGAGATATGGAGTGACAGCCATGCTGGGGGAAATGGCCCAAAATGCTTCTCCTACGGTACAGTGGGGCCTGAGGCTCCCCGAGGATCTCATAGTCTCAGCACTGCTGAGCTTTCCCTGCTGCTGGCATCCCTGCTCTTTGGCAGAGCTAAGATGGGGCATTTCTGCAGGGGAAAGGAGGAAGACACAGGATTTGCACTTTAATTCTTCTCTTGTAAGATTCTGCTGTCACACTGTCTTACTATCCCTACCTTGTATTTCCCAACAAAATGAGCCCTCATATTATCAGCCTGTGGAAGCACGGGAAAGAAGATCCCTTACATACAGGAGATGGAAGGAGCAGGACTTTCTTTGCTTTTGAGTAGAATGCAGAGAGAAGACCTCCCCACATGCCCTTTTACCTCATCCCTTGCTCAACCTTTTCTGGCACGGCAAGAAAAACCATACAAACACTCGCTGTTGGAGGTGCTTGCCTGATGCTACTGGGTGTACTTTCACAAGGTTATTGTGTAAGTGCAGTCAGATCTCTCAGCTGGGTCTTGGCAGAGGTCTCTGGGCAAATCAACGAGTCTAACTTCCACAAGGAGGTTTCTGAGAGGTGTGCTTCAGTAGCACTAGGATTCACATCAAGGTACACGTTTCTGACATTAACTGGTCCCATACTTTCCATGGTGTCTCACTGGGATGCTGTCCAAATACAGCTTCTTGCTCTAACTTGCTATGCTAAGCAAGTGTACGGGATTTGAGAGATTACTGTCTGAGATTCTAGCTTTCTGGTCTGAAGCCAAAATGCAGACAAACACCTATGAAGTCCCAAAGCGAAGCAGTTTTAGTATGCAAGGCTGACTCTGTGCAGGAGAGGCTCATCTCAGTGGCTTATAAAGTTGGTAGTAAAGCACAGATTCTCTGCAATTTATTTCTACAGTGTTTCCAAAGCCATGGGGCAGCAGAAAGGAATGAGTGTAAATTCAGTCTCCACTCACGGGTTCCTTACTAGGAAGCAGAGACAGCTTTCAACGGCAAATTCTCGTTTCAGCATTGTGTTAACTAAGAGCAGGATTGGAGGAAGAGCAGAGGCTTCAGTATCTGGTATTGAAGGCATCAAATCATGTCAGAGGTCAGCAAAATAATTTTATTCTCCAGATGATGTCTTGACACTGATTGCTCTAACACAAAGTTGCCAAGAAACTCAGCTATCCCTAGGCAGCACCCTAGAAGTAAATACTCACAGCTGTTTCTAGAATTCTGCATGGTGAGTATTGAAATGGATTCTCTGCTTAACACAGCAGACAGCTAGCAAGAACAAAGCATGAAATCAAATTCCATCAATCCCTTAAATTTGTTTATGCAACCCATTGTTACTGCTCACAGAACAGCTTTGGCAAGCAAAGGCCATGACAAAACATAGCCGTAGTTTATACAGATAAATTCTTCCCATCTGCCATTTTTGTTGTCAGTTGTTTTATATTGATTTCTCTCCATTCAGTTCCAAGTTTAATCTGGGCACAGCTGCATTGAACGAAGGAAGATGAAGTAATTTTTCTCTTCTAGTGAAGCAGAAATGGGGGAGAAAATGGCACCTATCACCATTTTTTTCCTGGTAGGAATATGTTAGAACTTCTTTGCTGTAACACTGATGTAGATTAACCCTGCACTTATGGTTTTTGATACAAATATTTCTGGTAATTTCATTTTATCTTTGACGAGCAAGATGAAATTCACACCAAGGAGCATGTTCTCAAGTAACTCCTTTCTTCACATGGGAATGAGCTGACTCAGCACATGAATTATGGAATTACAACTACATGGTGCCATATTACAGTTCTTAGATTCATAAAGATTTCTCCTTAAATATAAGCAGTATTGCTTGAGCAATAAAGGAATTTGATCTGTATCTACATGGAGTTCCACTTTACTCATATGCTGAAATGGCACATGGGATGTGCCCTACAGGTCATTCTCAGTGGTCACAAGGGTGCATTCATTCCTGTGGGGCCTCTACTTCAAAACCCTTCTGGTCACTGCACAGCCATGACAGACAAATTGTAAGCAGGCAATGTAATCACGGCAGCAGAGCATCTATTGTACGTGAGGAGAGGAGCAGAGGCTGTCGACCTTAGTAAGTGGAGTCTGAGATGGAGCCTCGCTCACAACAAGCAGAGGGAAGAAAACTAATTAAGTTAAAAACATGTCTCTGGGATGACCACAAGGGCATCTAAATTAAAGGGTTCCTGAAGCAGTGAGGTTTGGGGCTGCCAGCCTACCTACCAGTAAAGCTCAGAAAGTTCCTCTCAGTCCTTTTGTTTCTATGGTAGCTGTAGCCTTGACAGGAAAAATTCCCAGTGGCACAGGACTACTACAGATACATTAAAAAAAACAAAATGCAAATGTTATATATCATTATATGCTGTGAGGGAATTAATCTGATTTGATTTTACTGCTTTTCAATTAGAAGGGTTCAGTGTAACAGAAAATGGTGCTAGAAGGGGTGTTCACTTCTATTCATAGCCACCTTTCCATGCACTCTGAAGTTGGACAAAATCCAGTGGGTTTTATTTACCAGCAAACTTTCACGGCAGATAAAGCAACCACTGCAAGAAACCTGCAATTCTCTGCTAATGAGCATTGCTAGATTATTTTGTGACAGGAAGAATATGTCCAGGGAACACCCTGCTGAACATTTCATCCTCCCTGGATTATGCTTTTGTGAGGTAAGCCATAATAAATATAATGTGCCAATTGTCTAACGTATCGGGAAAGAGCAGGCACATGAACAACTTGGTGCAAATACGGGAGAACCTGCTGACAGGCATGGATGTGGTTTAAATGCCATTTTCAATGAGAGCACTAAAGGTAGAGGCCAGGCATGTAGATCACTTGTGTAATATCTGGAAACTGTCCTCCTGCTGTTGACAGGAAGGACTGACAATGGAAGGTCTTTTCTTAAAACGCCCGATACAAAAATCCAGGAATTACCAAAATGGCCAGCAGAAAAACGCAGGGAAAAAAAAGAGGTTCAAACAGGTAATTGATAGGAATCCAAAATGACTGATACTATCTGAGGAATGCAAAATACATATTTTTAATATGGAATTCCAAGCTTTAAGCATGCCATCAATGAAGGGCATGAAGTGACACATATTTTAAAGTTCTAGAGACTACCTAGTTTATTCTTCCAACTAGAAACTTCTAATTTATTGATTAGGAGTGTCAACTATTTAGAGAGTCAATTGGTTTTTCTTCGAAAGGTGTTAAGAGCATGATTCATCTTTTCACTTTGCTGAGCACCCAACCGGAATGTCCTTCCCTTCTCCCATTTGGATAGTCATTATTGAACACAGCTTCCCTATCTGTTCCCAGACTCCTAAACAAAGCTGTCAAAGCTCTTCCCCATCAGCTATGAATATAAGAAAAAAATCTCCAATGGTTTCCAAGAGGAGAAAGATAGACAGGATGTTGAGTGGTAAATGAGGATATTTGGAATACATCTGTGGACACACACTTTGTCATTCCCTACTCAGCTCATCTCCAGCTCAGAGGAATGGATTCTCTTACACAGCAGCAGCTGTTACTGTTTGGATTGTAAATAGTCATAAGCCATATGGTGTGGCAGGAGAAAAAAACTTCACACTTTCTCACATGGACAAATATTATTATTGCAAAGCATAAACACATCAATATATATGTCTTTTCTCTGGGGAAGAATACAGTCTTCAACCTGATGCTAAAAAAATTATTGGCTTCCAGATGAGCAGATTACCTGTTAACATTTGGTTTAGATTTTTAGAATTTGGATGTCTCAACAGAAAATAAACATAGGTGTGCAGTAGATACAGCACTTTCAGATTGATAGATGGGGTGAAAGAGACACAAAATATAAACTGAGGTAATAAAATGGGAGAGAGGATGAGGAGGAAGGGAGAAAAAAGTCTACATGCAATTACTACAGTAGAATATATTGCTATTTACTAACTAACTACATAAAACCAGCGTGATTGTGGCTTATCATGCAAATGGATTAGCAGTTTCTTCATGCATGTGGATTTGAACTTTCCACCTGGTCAGTGGTGCGTAAAGAATTTCAGATGTTGGTGGATTATATCCAGACAAAAACAGGCCTCTCAAAGACGATGGGACCTCTGCTTGGTAAAGGAAGCTGATACCCTCAGTATGTCCAGAACTCGGAACAAGGAGAAGATGTCGTCCACTCCCTTGCTGTGCCTGAGCTAAGGGTTGCTTTCATTCTAAACCATGATTTCTTCAGCATTCATGTTTAAAACCTACTAGTGCTTTTATTTATGTTATTGCTAAAGAACTGTTTAGCTTATCTTTTTGCTTTAAGCACTTTAATTAAAGGAAAGTGTGATCGCTCTTCCCATTGTGTGGTGAAGCTGGCAACACACACGGTTAACTTAGAGCTCTACAGAGCCAAGTTTCTGAGCTACACCCCAAAAGTCCTAGCAGAGTGACACTGCACTTGCCCATAGCAAACACTGGCACATCCTATTCATATGGTTAGACAGACCCCATAACAGATCCTATGACCTGGCAATTAACTGTCCTGTTCTGTGCCCCTCTCAACCTGTTTCAAATGCTACATTGACACCAACTGGCACAACAGAGCGGCTCTGAATTTACATGAAGAAAATCCCCATCAGCAATAGATTTTGTTGGTGACTAGTTGCACCCCAAATGAAAGGATCCAGCCAACGATAAGGGTGGCAGGGCACTTCTGAGCCCACAAGAGTGACTCCTGACCTCAGGACACCAGCAGCCACGAAGGAAGTTGAGAGACCTTCCACATCATTCATCCCTTGATGAGAATCACAGTCCAAACCCGACCCATGGATATAGGCAGCTAATCAGCATCTAATATGAAACAAAGAAAAAAACCCCCAATCTTTCCACAGGATTTGGTGGCCCTGCATCAAACAGCCATTTTGCTCTACTGATGTCCCTACCATTCCCAGTTTTCAGTGAAAATGACTATATGGTTAAACACTTCTCTACCACTGTCACAGTTTCTATCCTGACATCATAAACCACGTTCTGTTATTATGTATTTTGTTACTAAAACTCAAAAATGGAAGCAAAATGCCTGTGGATCAGGAGAACGGGTCCACTACTGCCTTTGAAATGTTCAGCATGCCTCAAAGTGTTTTCTTTTTATCTTTGACAGGGGATGTGGCTCAGACCAATGATCCAGTGAGAACCAGGTATCCTGACTCACTCTCACCAAGCTGGCTAGATAACCCCATAGTCAAGACACATAGGGAACCAGTTCACCAGGTTCCAGTGCTGAGATACTTTGCAGAGCAACTTGAGAATCCCCTCCAGATCTCAGCTCAGCACAGCAGTGTTACTGCAAACCTCTCTACCAGTGTGAACACCAGCGTATCTTCTTCATGACAATCAGCTGGCTTCCTCCACAGGAACGCAATGCATTTGCCGTTCTCTTTTGAAATTACAGCCAACATTTCCAGGCACCTTTCTTTTAAAATACTTCTTTAAAATAACAATGTTCACACAAACATAGCCCCATTTTTGATTTCAAGAAATAGGAAATCCCACACACAGAAGATTTCATTGCACCTTTTTCATTTAGAGTTTCTAAAGTTCAGTCTTAAGTGCAGGGCTCTGCTCTTGGCAGAGAGAGCTCATCTGAGAAGAGAGTACAGTCAGGTGATGATGGAAGTGCTACTGTTCTGAGAGAAAGGTAGTAAAAGCCCCCTTTTAAGTCACTGCAAAAAAAGAACAAACTGAGATTTTCCTAGTTTTATTTTTTAAAGATATATTTAAGCCACTTAGCAAATAAATAATGCAGGAGACACATTTCCAAAGCAGTCACTGGACTGAAGCTGATATAACTAAGCTGCAAAGGTAACTTTCATGCATGGGAACCTGCTCAATATATATGTTCAGACAACCACAAAGGTTGTCTTTACCCACAAAACTTTTGCTTTATAACCAGATTACATGATTGTGGCCTAAAGGTTCAACCTGAAAATAATTTCCACTTACAAACCTGCTGTCGTGAGCTAATGACATTTGCACAAATCACACATACAAGATAGCAAAATGAAGAACTTCATAGCTTTCAGACTTTAACTAAATTATATAGAAGAAGATTAGCTTAACTCATACATCCCTAATATGCAGGTTGTTTGTGCACTCCTGTATTTTCAGCAGTGGGACAGCCAAAATGGTTGTCGCCTTTTAGTCTTACGTTAGTTGCCTGTCGTACTTTAGTTGCCTTTTTTAAAACAAAGAACTACAAATAAGCCCTCACAAATTCGAACAAGTTTTATATTAATCACACTCTCCCAAGAGCAGTTCTGCGCATGGAGAAAAGACCTTGAGACAGCTGAAACAGTGTCCGACTAAATACACCAGTAGATTAAGAAGAAATTACTGACATTTTAAGAATATGGAAACGGAGAGATTTTGTGGGAATACTGTACTACACCAACAAAGTACAATTCACTTTGTAAGCAAGTGTAGTGAAATGGATTGTACTGTGGCTTCCTCAAACTGGTCTAAGGCTGCCTGTGGCAGTGCCTGAGACAATAAGCTAGACACACTGATTATAAGCTTTACCAGACAGATCAGGCTCCCTTTCTCCCTCAGAAAAGAAAGTGTTAAGCTACTTTAGAAAGCCTCCGGTTGATTCTTCCTTTTCGTCAGGCTAATATGAATGTCCTGATTACCATCAGCAACAAGAGAAGGCACAATAAAGTTTACTTGTCCTAACCTGCAGCTATGCATACAAGTACCTCCCTTTACTTAAGCAGCATTATTCTGTCTGGCCTTTCTGCTGTTATGGGCAAAATTTGGACTCAAAAAACCTACAGTCTTCCCTTGGATTAAATCAATAATTCAATAACTGAAATATTATTTGCATTTTGATGGCAAAAAAGAAAAGAAAAAGAAATGGCTACTTACAGAACATGCAGAACACAGTTCTCATAAAGAGAACAGTCATAATTAGTCACCTTTAAAAATTTTTTCCCCCATCTGAAATAAAATTAGGTTTTGAGTTTATTTTTTTCCTTTTTTTTTTTAAAGTAAAAACCCCACCTCTTTAAATATCAAGATAGCTATACCACAAATGATTTTGAAAATCTAGGTTACACTTATCTTAAAAGCAGATGCTTAGACAAAATGCATCTGTTTAATGAGCTGATATGTCTCCCTTTTGGATTCTTCTGAAAGCCATATGAACTAACTGTGAATCAGATTTGTATCTTGATATTAAAAGAGAAATCACATTCCACTTCCCCATGGAACACGACAGCAAACATGCCTGTTACTGTCTGTAATAGCTACATTATGTTTTCTGCTTAATAAAAGACATATAACCCTGCAGACAGAATAGCAAAATCACTTCCATCTTACTTTTCAGAAACTGCTGAATAAAACTCAGAACAATAATAATCCCTCTTTCCCCACTCATATGATTTACTCACCATCACTTTATTCCAAAACTCAGTTTCACTTGAAAAATGATCCATAACAATGAAATGACTTCTTCCTTGTCAAAAGTATCACTCCAATAATTTAAATTACTGAACGCAGAAAAGGAAACATTGTGCTCAACAGAGCACTCTAAACACACACTGTTGTTTTTGCTGATGCAATGAGGCTTCTAAGCAAACGAGCAAGTTTGAAAGCAAGCTGGGTAGTGGCATTTTCCTTATGATTCAAAAGTGAAGTATGCCTCAGCTAACTGAATGCTCGCACAACATATAATAAAGGAACTCAGGGATTCATACACGTCTCTAACACAATCATTTGTAAAACTTCTACTCGTATTACCATCTCTAAGTCTGCCACACCTCAAAAATGACGAGCCAGATATAAACTTTTACTAGGTGCTATGTGCAGCCAAGAGAAAGACAGCTTCAAGCCAGAGGCTTGTATTTAAAAGTCTCTGAAGTTTAAGTCCCTAAGGTGTATGAAGTTACATTTCTGTGTATGGAATGTAACAGCGGATTCCTGCTTGCTGCATATATAAATATGATAAAGTTCATCACAAGCCACACATTAAAAACATAGAGTCTGCCACAATGCATTACCAGATTAATGCACAAAACTACTGTGATAGGAAGAAGTTACAAAACCATATTTAAATAGGTTTATAATTGCAACTTTTAACAATTAACACCCTCCTCCCTTAAGTGCCAAGAAAAGCACAGAAGAATTTGCAGGGTAATTTTCTAAGAAATGGGGATAACAAGATCTGGGGAAAATCTAAAAGCTGTGTCTTCCTTTCCACAGAGGTGCAGACCTGTCTGAGCCCTGAGAGGCAGATAAGTTTAGAAACAAACCTCTGCCTTAAGATGAAGAGGGGAGAAATCCATAATAACCTAATGACTGCCTGATAGCTGGGAGCCTCCAGTGCAAGATGTGTCACTTATTTCATCAATTTTTAAAGCTTATGTCAGCTGCCTTGACAGGAAAACCTTGTGAAGGTTCAAAATCTTTCAAGTTCCAGACATCAGCAAATAAATGCTGATGCAGACCTTTACATGACCATCAAGCCCTCACTGGATTTATCGGATAACCTTTTTTCCTTTGCCAGTTTTTACTTTTTCGGACACACTGAGGTCTGAAGTAGTATTCACTCTACACCACTTGATGTTTCCTAATGAGCTGGGAGCACTGCATGTGCTGCAGCCCTTACTACCTTGGAAACCGCATCTAGATGAATATTCTCCACAGCTACAAGTTTTAACATTTAGAACCTCATGTTTTCTTCCAAGCTTCTATATTTAACATCTTCCTCTGATGCCCTTGCTGTGCTTGCAGGTTCTTTTCACAACTTTGAGAAGCAGACAGGCAAAACTAAGTAAGGACATGGATTAAAGCAGGGAGTGGCTCATAGGGGAGCCCCAGCACCCTCTGCTGGGGCTGGAGTGGTGGGAGGTAGCTGGGCATGCCTGTGGCACTTCATCCTCATGGCTGGGGCGACCCCTCGACAGCTGGGGCATGAAACTCCTAGCTGGTGGTTTTCACTGGGTGAGAGAGAAGTAATGCTACTGGCCTGTTTAAATAAATAATAATATAAGAAAAACCTTCCACTTTCTTACAGCCTAGAAAATTCTACATAACACCTAATTATATATATATATTTATATATATAAAACCCAGCATAATATCTATGCTACTATAACCTGAACTAGTTACACACTTGAAGGCAGCATTTAATTAGATCAGTGGGCCAAAATGAAAAGGAGAACAGAAATGCCATGTTTACACCCAATAAAGTCGCCCGGGCTACTGAAACATCCAGACTGGACTCTGACTGCACACTTTGGCCTTGGATATACTTGGGCTGTTTAACACACTGATCAAATTTACAATCCAATTACCTGACTTCAGATATCCTGATCTCTGTCATCTTCAAACAATGTGGAATAAATTTAGATGTACCTTTAATCAGCACTTTTTCCCAGTTAATAGTTTCCGTGTTCTACTTCTACAAACAAAATTAAATAAAACAGGAAACTGATCATCCCATAAATGTCCAGAAATAAGTAACTTCCAAGGATGTCATTCAGCAATAAACCTATTATAAGCGCTTTTCAAGCTCCTTGATTTGCAAAAACTAGCAAACTGTTCCTTATTGGTATGTACATTTTTCTTGCTTTATTCCCTGAATCCTTCAACTCAGCAAATTAATATAATTCTTCTGGCATTTTGTGGAACAAGACATCTTTGTCCTTTTGCAAAGGATCCTTAACCCTCTGGGCTTTCCAGTTACGATCAGAATGTCTCCAATACCTTATCTGTTGTCTTGAACCATGTTCATTGAACACAGTGGGTTGGAAATACGTCTCAGCTGTAAGTGCTAAGGAATTTTTGTAGATCCATTACATTACCATGGTAATGTTACTTTATTTTACTTAGTCATTTTATTTTGAGAAGCATTTGAGACTGTGTTACAAAATTTAATTTACATGGAAAATTACCTCATCTTAGATTAGTTATTTAAAAACCTAGAAAACAATTTCCACAGTTAGAAATATTGTGGTGAAAAACTGTGATGTAAATGCTAAGTGACTGAGTCCTTAGTTTTGAAGTAATATTTGGAGGGGAGGGTGGAAAAGGAGAGCAAAGGGTGAGTGATGGAAGCACTGCAGTATCCTGTAAGCTGCCACTCAGGACAGATATAGCGAGGAAAACCACAGAGGTGAAATGGTGCATCGTAGAAGCCATCTTTAAAAGTCTATTTTTTTCTTCTTTCTTTCTTTCTATTTTTTTTTTTTAATCTCTTGATTCTCATGCTACACAGCATAAAATCTTTCATCAGGATCATAATAAACATCTATCAAAGATCTTTCTCTGCTGCCTTAACAGAGGGCCAAATAATTCAGAGACCAGTTGAAGTTCAATTACATTTTTCTGCAGTAAGCCAGAGAAAGGTGCGAAGTAAATCACCTTTATGTACCCCTCCTGAAGTTCTTTTATATTGATCCCCCCAGAAAACGTGGTTTGAACATTTTCACATGTTCATCATCTAGCTCTGAGGTTTGGTTCCTGAAGTAAGCACAAGTATATTCTGTTTTTCATGCTCTATTTCTGAAGCAGAGCTTGTTCCTGCAGTCACATACTCTTCTCTGAGCTGTGAAAGTGCAGCAGTTCACCCCAGCAAGGGGCCTTCTTTACCCACTGCTGTCACACTTCAGAATTTCCTTTATCCTGCAGGTGATTAAGACAGTCCACTGTAATACTACTGTTCTCAATACAAAACGCACACATTTCTCCGTCCCAAAATTTAGATCACATTATTCTCCAGAATCTTCACTCCTATCTGACAAGCAGAGGAAGATTCACATCTGATTTACTTAGGGAGGTCTGGGTTTTTGCAACATGAAATAAGGTTGCAGATAGACTTTCATTGACTGAAGAAACATTGCACCGGCACAGAAGCCCATCAGTCTGAAAGTTAGAATCTAAAGTGAAATTCTAGCTGCTGAAACAAGCTGCATTGGTTAACATGACAATTAATAATTTTGGACTTTACTAACACCAAATTATGTGCTTTTTTAAGGCAAACAGCTGACTTGCAGCTAAAGTGCAGAACAGTTCTATGTCCCCTGCAGCTCTTTGAAGAAAAACTCTGATCACCAACAAAACTACTTTTAACGGCCCCATAGTTACTAACAAAACTGAGATTATCACTGTAGAAAGTATCCTGTCTCCTGTTTTTATACCACTGGGGCTCTGAACTTTCACTCAAAATGCAATCAAGTATGACTTGAATATTAAATACTGATTTAAAGGAACTTAAACCCACACATCCTGGGCACAGGCAGATCCTCTCGTGACAGGGCAACATCTGACACCATCACGATAAACAGCTGGGCCAGAGCACTGCCATATGTGTGTGACCTGCCAGTGTCCTGCATCTGAATTGCAACTGCCTGTTTTGTGACTGCTGATCACACCCCTGAACAGGACTTAATGAAGTTATTCCAGGATGTGCCATCAGTACTTTGATATTCTTTGTCTTAATGCTTTACACCCAAATCAGTGCTGTCATGTCAAAGCCTCATCAGCAGCAATGCAGGGTGCATCTCAGTGTGGGATGCGGAGAGGAAAGTGAGCTACATTGCAGCCCTCACCTCACTCTGGCTTGTGAGAAATTGCCACCTCACAGAAGAAGAGATTACAGATTTGGAAATCATATAAAGTGGCTGAACTCCTCCAATGTACACTTTAGGGGAACCATAACACAGACTATTCCACAATACGAAGCGAAAGCACAACTGAAAGATTTATAGCCCACAATATTAATTTAATAATCAAGTCCTGATAAAATAACATCTAACACCATCTGACACTGGGAGCTGACAGTACCTCCCCAATCAGTGCTTAATAATGCATCCATAACAATTGTCTCTCACTTGATTATGTTAATGTAGTTGATACTAGACGCAATTCAAAGATTATTGAAGTCAATGAGTGTTCTTCATTAATGCCAATGGAATTTGAATCAGACTCATCATATGAAAATACAAGAGAGGAGCTAAAAGTGTAGTATAGGCATAAGAAGCAGTGGTTCTAGACATTGGATATTAAAAACTGTGCTCTCACTATGCACCATAGTAGAAGATCCTTGAAAGTAATTATTTTTGAATCTTTGTGACGAAGGTAAGTGGTCAAATACAACCCTGCTATAGGTCCCCTCCTGTTATCTGTGCACGTGATCTCCTTTGACTCTCCAAAATACAACTTAGGTCACAAAATACCAAGTTTTGATCATAACATTTACAGTTCTAAACTCTAAGTAAACTCTCTAATACTGGATTCAATTTTACAGTTGAGAATTATTACATGAAATGGCAACAGTTCTCACTAAAAAGTCTGAGGGGTGAGAGGAATTATTTTTCCGATTTATTACAGAAGAGCATATGATAATACAACAGAAAGGACTCTGGTTATTGATAAAGACAAAATGGGATAAAAAGGTCTCCAGCATCTCTGATAGTGACTCCATATGCAAACTATATAGTAAATATGGACGCAGCTGTGCTAAGGGAACCTTAAATTTTACAATTTTTTCTTACTTGTTATGCTACAGAGACTTGTAGGATCAGGAGAAAATTTGCCCAGGAAAAGATTTATCACCCCTTTACTCGATTTTCTTCAGTTCTTGTTTTCATTAATTTACAACACTATAAGAGTATGGAGGCTTCAGGGGGGTTGGGACACTAATGAGGGTGGTAAACTTCATGGCAGGTTTGGGAATTCAAAGCAGAGGTCAGCATGTTCACCCTGTAGGAACCCCACACAAGTCTTCAGCATTGACAAGTACCAAAACTTGGTCAAGTTCCCAGATACTTCTGGGAAGTAGTCAAAATGGAAGAGCAATTGCATGCTGTTTTTAGTTTTCTAGCTGTTTATGGGGGTTTTTTCCTCTCTTCCCTTGCAGTAACAATGATACTTTTTGAAATCAGGATGCTGACAGGAAGAGTTCCCATTGCTCTTTTCTTCTTTATAGAGTCTGTAGCAGAAAACTCTGGTATGAATAAGAATTTGGAGTAGCAGGTAACCTTTCCCTGCTGAAACGAAGCTGGGACCTCAAGGTCAACTCCTGTGTGAGATGTAAGAAACACTTAAGAAATACTGCAAGCAGAGGAGCACAAAGTAATTTCCTTGAATCAGATCTATGGTTTTGAGGCTGTGAGTTAAAGGTAGCAGATGACATTGCTCTCCATCTGCAGCCAGACTAACTCAAGAAATGTATCTGTCCACATACGTCCCCATGCACAGACCATGACACTTGGCCATCGATACAAGCAAAGCAGGGGTTTGTCTTGAACAAAGGGGCGAACAATGAAATACTTACTGTTTAAAAAAATGTATTTTTAGCTGGTTTCCAAGGAAGTGGCTCCATATTTCTTCCTTATCAGAGTTCACTATCTTGGACAGACTGACAACAGCAATTTTAAGCTTAGGTAAAGATCAAAACAAACTAAATCGGAACAAAAAAACTTCTTTTGAAAACAGACTTGATGTCTTCTAGCTGCCTTATTCACATCTGACCTAAGTTTTGTGTACTTAAGTTGTTGACAATATACAGTGTGGTGTATGCTGCAGACAATGTACACAGGGCTCTGCCGTTTCAGAGGGGGAAGAAAAAATCATTTTACAGCTATGCTACTTCTGCAGGAGCGATGCCAGCAATCTCTGGGAAAAGTGGGTTTGTGCTTTCATGAATTTCTTATACAGCACATTACTCCATAATTTGCCTGTGCTACAAGATAGAACAGAAAACCACTGACACTCTGCTCAGTCAGGTCTACCCACACATGAACATTTTGTGTTTTTTGGAAAAAATGCACTAAAGGTTGATACTGGTTTTAAAAAGAAAGCTACCAGTTAATTTACCAAAAAAGACAGAAGAAGAGAGGAAAAAGTAATTTTATTCTGAACTTTCCAGTGGCTCTGTAAATTATGTTGTTCATGTTGCTGGCTTCCTACACAACTTTCTTACCCATTATTAGGAGGCTGCTGCCAATTATTGGGTTTACAACCCTAAATCCTAGAAGGTAAAGTAGATTTCAGTCAACAGATCTTGACTGGAAATAAAAAGGAAATTGATTTGTTCTTGTCTAAAGTCCCCAGTAAACAACACTAAACAATGTTCTTCCTCTTGCTCAGACTTGCAAACAGAGATTTTTAAACACCATTTTCTCATGCAACATCACTTTCTCTCCATCACAAGGGCTAGCAGACAATCACTGTGTTCAACTTAACATAGCAGCCTGGCAGCATGAGAAAAACATTTATAGCCTAAGCTAGGTTGCAGCAAAGACTGATTACTTGTTAAAAATAAGCCAGAATTATATAAAGTATATAAATAATCAGCAAGATATTTATCAAACTCCTTGACAGTACTATTTCAAAGCTAAGTCAGGGTTTGATAGTTGATGGGGGGAAAAAAGGGTCCAAGGCTAGATATCAATACAGTTCCAACCTGGCTCTTGGCAAGAGCAATGGCTGTCCCCACCCCTTCCCTAGCATCTGGCTTTAACAGAACAAGATTTAGCAGTATTTTTGGTAAGTCTCACTCCTGTTTATCTATATATAACACATCCATAGAAGCTTTGATAACTAAAAATGACACACAAACCCCACAAACAATAATACTATATTTAATTAACATAACTTTCATAACTTTGTATTTTCTCATTGGCATACAAGCAGAGCTTTATTTTTTAAGCTTCAGCTCCTGGAATCACACTATTTATGAGAGGTTCAGTTTTCACAAAGAAAATCATGTTGCTTTAAGTACTTAAGGATCACAGAGAAGGGACATTAATACCTAAAAGGTATAAAATGTAATAAGGTAAATAGAATTGAGGGGTTTTTTTTCATATCTGGCATTATCAATGGGGAAATCAAAATCTCTCAGCACCAACAGAACCCCTTACCATTTTGTTTATAGCCACAATTCTCTATCATAAACCACAGTGGACTTGGTTGCCACTTGGTTGCCTCACCTATTTTTTGTCCAGATCTGAGCAGAATATCATAAACAGCTCAAGATGTCCTCTGTCCTCCAGTGTGCTGAGTTCCATTGATTTCAGAAAGGTAGTGTGGCATAGCGGGAGGCACACAATGAAACAACTTTCCTGTGCAACAAACAGCCCAGTGATCTTCAAGTGGTTAATACCAAAATACAGTGCAAATACTAGCAACCTTACAGTAGGGATGTTTTTATACAGAACAACTGTAAATGGCTAATAAAGCTGAAATTTCAAATCTAGGCTTTGAGAAAAGCCAATGGTATAACTTCATTTCAATTACCACATGCCAGATAATTTTAAAGAACAGTTTGAATGGCTAAATTGTTTAAGCTGTATCATCATCCTGATAAGAGGTATTTCATTTTGTGAAAAAAAAAAAATTGCAAGTAGAATTATGATTATTACATCAGGACAAGATATCGGCTCTTTATGTTGTGTTTGCGTTGTGATCTTGTACACTGCACATAAGCAAAACACGGTTTCCTTTCTTCTTCAGCCTGTTTAAGTCGTTCTACAATTTTCTTCCCTTTTCTTTCACTATGTTGAAGTTTGGAGGGGAAGAGACTATTTGGCACAGACTTTTCCCGGCGGGCTTAGAGCATTCCTTCAGCAAACACCTACTTCATTTGCAAATACTAAAGCCAATCCCTCACCTGATGATGCGGGAGCTCCCGGAACATCCCACCGCAGGGTGGGCAGCCCGAAGAGCACCCCCCACCACCCAAGGCAACATGCACAGTGTCCGCGGGAAGCCTGGGCGGGGGGTGGGCAGTCAGACTGGTGTTTCTGCCTTTTAAAACTCCTTTATTTCTATTCCTGTGCCACCGAGTGCCTGGGGCGGGCGCAGGCCGCGGCGCGGGCCCGGCGCGGTGCCCGACGGTGGCCGCTAGGTGGCAGCGCGCGCTCGCGGAGCCGCCGCTGGATCGGGCCCTGCCCGAAGGTGAGCGGGCAGCGCATGGAACACACCCAGGCATGGCCGCGGCCCACCTGTTCGCGTAAAACTCGCTACAAAACTCACCAGCGGTCCGGAGACAATTATTTTTATACGGCCGCAGAAATACCGCGTGTGTTTGTTTTGTCTTTTTTTTTTTTTTCCTTTTTTTTTGCAAAGCAAGTTTTGAACAAAACGTCCCCACCATCGCTATTTAAGCCAACACAGAGACCGAGGAAGCGCCACTCATGAAATCCTACGGAGCACCGACTATACTGTGGGCTTTCCCTTAAGTAGCTTCGTTGGCAAAAGCAGCTGTAGTTTTATGCACATGTCAGTTACAGAATCAATTAAGTTGGAAAAGACCTCTGAGATCATCGAGTCCAACCTATGACTGAACACCATCATGTCAACTACATCATGGCACTAAGTGCCATGTCCAGTCTGTACTCAAACACCTCCAGGCACAGTGACTCTACCATCTCCCTGGACAGTCCATTCCAGTGTCTCATCACTCTTTCTTATGAAGAAATTTTTCCCAATGTCCACCCTAAATGCCCTTTGGCACAGCTTAAGACTGTGTCCTCTCATCCTGTCGCTGGTTGCCTGGGAGAAGAGACCAACCTGGCTACATCCTCCCTTCAGGGAGTTGTACAGAGTGATAAGATCACCCCTGAGCCTCCTCTTCTCCAGACCAAATGCACCCAACTCCCTCAGCCTCTCCTCACAGGACTTGTGCTCCAGACCCTTCACCAGCTTCGTTCCCCTTCTCTGGACAATAATGCCTATTAGACTGAGGTCTGACTGTGCCCCCCTGGGCTGCCTCCTCTCAAAAAGCAATAAAGATCTGTCACTGGCCTGGAAGCACAGAGAGCTGCTTTGTTTTGCATTTTGAACGAAATAAGAGAAAAAAACTATTTCTGGAGAAAAAAATTCTCAGCAGAGCAAGAATAAAAGAAAAATAAAAAGGGCCATTAACCAGAGGCAGCTTTTAAGAGAAAACAGAGGTGGGTGCCCCCTGACCCCTGCTAGACTACTCACTAACCTGTGGAGGGAGAGAAACCTGACTAAAATCTGGATAAGGAAAAGGACTGGACCCAGCAGTTCCCCCCTGCTAAGTGTTCTCCATCACCCCACCCGTTACTCTGTCCAAGGATCAGACTGGAGAGCCAGCACAAGCTCCATACTGTTAAAAAGCTATGGCCTGTCTGTCCCATCACCAGACATCTAATGCTGAAAAAGTGGTATGGCTGCTGGAGGGAACACAGATGATAGCATATCCCTTCCTTTTTGTGCTGGGGATATTGTATGCCTACAGTGACACAAGCAAACAAATTCTGAAATACAGAAGGTACATCTGACATCAGCATATAGGCATGTTCATGAGGATCTCTTTCTTTCTAGGGTGTACAGACCACAGCAGAGCACTTCCAAGCCTGTTGTAGGCCAGGGAAATGACTGCCAGATTACACTGTAGACATAAAATGTCATCTAACTTCCAGTGTTGTGTTTGGATGCCTTTTTTGCAGTTCTTTATGACACAAATTTGAGGCTATATAAAGACGTTTGATTACCCTCATTGTATATATCCTTGAGCTAAACTCACAATCTGAATTGTCCCATTTGAAATGAAGGAAAGACTGGATAGTAGGATTCAAACAGCTGCCTGTATCAGCTGTGTAATAAAGTTCCCACATAAGATACGCTTTTTTTTTCCCCTCCTCAGACAGGGATTGCTGTGAGATAAGTAAGGAGGAAATTACGCAAGCTGATAAACACAATTATTCAGCATTTCAGGAGCACCCTGCAAAACCCCACTAACCAAAAAAGTAACTACAGTCCAGACAAGGTGAAGAACAGATGCTACACATAGATGAGGAAGAAATGAAGAGCA
This sequence comes from Falcunculus frontatus, assembly GCA_013398115.1. Lineage (NCBI taxonomy): Eukaryota > Metazoa > Chordata > Aves > Passeriformes > Falcunculus > Falcunculus frontatus. Next base: position 2,406,300 of record VZRV01007598.1, read on the forward strand.
ACCTAGCGTGTCCTCCCCACTCCCCACTTTTTCCTTTTCTCTTTTTCATTCTGTCTCTCTGAATGAATTTTGTCTTTCTCCAGCCAAATCTCATTGCAAGACAAATGACTTGAGAAGTTTCATGACCCTTCCTTCTTTAACATCAATTATTTCTTCAGGCTGTAATAATCAGAGGTCACAGGCGGTTGCAAGGGACATTATTCCTGTTCAGAAAGGTACTTTGGAGTTCATTAGGGCAAACAGAAACATGCTTTGGGCAGTTAAGGCTCTGGACTACTGCTCAGTAGGAGAAGGGGAGGGGGGACAAGCTGGATTCACTCCAGAAGGCAGCCTGGCTGGGGAATGAACAACTTTTCAGTCCCTATCTCCTATGAAATGCAGCACAGCTGAGATACTGACACAACCTCTCATCTTGCACAACCTGTATACCTCACCTTCTCTGATGCGGTTACCACAACCTGCAACTCTCCACAGAGTTGTGGACATGCTGCTCCTCATCCTTGCAGGACACAAGTCAAACTGCAGAGAGACTGTCTCACCCAAGACCTACCAGAAGTTCTGCACCAAAACAAGGACTTGGAGCTAGGTTTCCCATACTTCCAGCTCACCACCTCATGTCTTTCCTAACCTTTTCTTCAGTCAAGAGTCATTTTGCAGCCAGGGGCAAGGTGGAGAAAAAGAAGGGTCGTAGCGAAGAGGGGTGGTGAGAAAATGAGTTAAGAATCAAGCTTCAGAAGCCTGTTGAATATTAACAGTTACATTTATTTTTTTCTCAAATTGAACTGCAAAAGAAAGCTGTGATTGGAGGTTTTCAATGGCAGCTGGAGCTTCTACGCTTAGAGAAGGGATTTGACTTGTGATTTAAAGTGTTTATTTTCAGGGCATTGATGGGAATGTGTGTCCTGCTTAAGGCCCTGGCACAACTCAGCAACTCTTTTCACCGTGAGCAGTGCTGTCCTGAGCATCTCAGATGGCAGCCACCTGGCACACACCAGCTGGCAAATGGCCTTGCTGTACTCATAGGGCAGCGCACTGCTGTGGTTACTCTGGTGTAAACTCCCTGCCTGGGCACTCCTGAGACAAGAGTGACTGAGCAAAGGAGTTATACCTGTGTAATTAGAGCAGTTTAATTACACTGGCAAATTTTCCCTGCAGATAAGCACTGAGACAGCTAATTCTGACTCTTTTCCAGGAGAAGATCACTTTGGATATCTCTGCACCTTTGTGAAGCCTGTGAGTGTTTACAGTGTCTTCATCCATAGCAGGAATAACCTGCAACCCTGGACATTATAGTCCCTATCACTTTGGAATGCTCCCACTTATGGAATAAGTATTGAAAAATATAAATATTGGAAGAATTATAAAATATTCTCCCCCAAGTACTACATAACCCCCTCAACACTACATAGTTGTAGAAATGAATGTAATTTTTTCACTACTGTTGTTTTAAAAGGCTTAATTTATTACCTATTAAAGCTTTTCCATTCTCTTCAGAGAATTACAGGAAGCCAATAGAGAAACTAAGGAAACTGACAGAAGAATCCCCAACCCCCCCAAAAACCAGCCTCACAGTACCACTGAGGAGGATGTATACAGCTTCTTAACAGCACCCTCAAATTCTCTTCCAGCCTGGCAGTGGCCCAAAGCAGACTCAACTGTGACAGCATGTGCCAAGCTGTGTCACAAGCTCGTAACAGGTCTCAGGTGATCCCCTGACATTTCCACTTGTTCCTGCTGCTTTAAAGGCAAGCGACCAAACACATACCCCAGATCTTGTGCCTGAGCCTGTTCAGCATCTTCTGCCATGATCTTAGAAGCAGACCAAGGTAGATTTGAAGAAACTTTATGCTGGATGTTGCACTGACGCTAGCATTTAAGTTATGACAGAGGATGAGACACCTCCCCCAGTCAGCAGCTTTCAAGCAGAAAGCTACCCAAAATCTTGAACTCTAAAATCAGGTACACCAAATATATCAAAGATAAAATTTGTTTAATTTCATCAGACTACATTCAATCTAATCCTGCAAAAACATGTGAAAAAAATACCTTACTTGTATAGTTGCACCTTGTTATTAACCAACTTGAAATACCTAGTAGAGACTGAGTGAAGGAAAGGTATCAGGCTTTACATAAAATAACCCTTTCAACTGGAATCCGAAGTATGAACCCTTGATCACCAATATGTGCTACGCAGGAACTACTTCTTTCAAGTAACAGAGGTATTTGTGGGGGAGAAGAGTGCCGATTCCCATATGGCCTGGTAGTTTGAGCAAGTAAACTGCTTATTCTATAGTGCCAGAGTTTGCTGGCACTATTCCTGGTTTGAGATGATAGCTTCTGTGCTATGAAAACATAAGAGAATATTTGCTTTCTCTGGAAACTAGGTAGGGTTTGTCAACAATCCACTTTAAGGAAGCATTATGGGACCCTTTTCCCTGGTTTTGTGTTTCTTTACAGGTGAAGAAAAAGCCTGCCACCATTCAGCCCTGAAAGCACATTTAGAAAATAATGGAAACAAGCACGACTAGGGCTAGCCTGAAGGAAATGGCAACACTTGACTGCACGCACTGTACACTGACAAAATTACAAGGGCCTTACATGCAATTACCAAAACCTGCAGAAATACTCAGACTTTGGGCCAAACCATGATTCATACTAGAGTAATTCTACTCATTTCATTGGATCATTCCAGTTCCAAAAGAAGTTTATTTTAAGGTTTTTACATTTCTCCCCATCATAATGACACTCATGCATCTTCCATATAATGGCAACAAATTCAGACAAAAGTCTTCAAGTTCTCAGCTATCTGACATTTTCTTTTCAAAATAAAAACTATTTTGGCAAGAGTAAAAGAAGCTGAGATTTATGAATATAAGGCAATGCCAAGCAAATATCTTCTTTTGACAGAAAATAATTTTTCATGGTGAACAATGGTCAAACTAGATGTTCACCTAATACTTGCCTTTCCATGACCAGATGTTCTTGACTTTCTCACAGAAGCTCATTGATGAATACAATTTTTATGATGACATTATAGAAAAATGCAAAGTAATTATTGCTTTTGAACATCCTTCCTCTCATTTTGGCTTTGAACTGGAAGATTAAAAGATTCACCTTGTTCGAGCAAGGTGAACAGACAATGCACATGCCTGCAGTGGAGAAGGGAAGCAGAAGGGCTACAACTATGACCTCTCAGATGCCCCTTCGAATTGGGGAGGGAGTTGCCAAAAAGCAGTAAACAAGCTTAAAACTAACAAGCTGTTGCTGCTGTCACTACACCCTTCACACAAAAATGGGCACCAGATCCTTGTTAGCAGGTTTAGCAAGGGGTGACTAAAGCTGCTGGAAGGAGTCCAGCCTGAGTGCAAGCCAAGGGGCTGTCCCAGAAGGCAGCTGGACAGCCTGCCAGCTGGGAGCTGCGCTGCATTTTCACATGCAGCTACAAAGCCTATAAATTAGGATTGCTGAGCCTGGAGTTGGTATGTGCATGACTCACAAATATTTATTAGGGAGGAAGGAGTGACATCTCCAAGAGAGCCTGAAGGAAAAAAACCCCAAAACCAAGGCACTGAAGTTTTGTGGAGAATCAAAAAAGGACCTTGTGCTTCTCACTGCTCAGCTGAGTAGAGACCGAAAACCCAAAGTAAAATATTGGTTTAGTTCTTCAGTGTTTCGCCTTTTCATCCAGTCATTTTTATGTTTGCTCCTTTTCACTCAAAGCCTGACTTTGTGTGTAGATTTTAACATGCTAGAAGTAGAGAAGATTCCTGTCATTTGGGAATGTGCCATTAAAGTCTGTGGGACTGTTTTAGTAATTTGTGATACTTTTATGAGTAATCCACTGGCAGTTGAGAACCATTTTTTCCCAATAGTTCTCCCAATATACATGTAGAGAAATTAAAAAGGGAATTATTTGAATTTACATAGGTCAAGATGGAGTTTTACTATCAGTCAGCTTCAGTAACACTGTGTTACTATCGGGTAACAATTTTATTCACAAGACCAATTGTACAGCAGAGGTACAGCCCAACTGGCTTGTGGACTCTTCATTAGCTGATCTCAGTTAATGAGTAGTAGAAATTATCCAGGCATTTAATTACAAAGCATTTGAAAGGGAAGAATTATTTGCAGTTCTTTAATTTTCCTTTTTCATTGTTCTTCTGCCATTCCATCCCATACTTCAATGCCTCTTCAATAATAGTAAAAAGGTGTCTGTTCTAATGCGAGTTTAGTGTTTTTAAATAGCTGGCCCTGAGTATTGCTGTCACTATGCCTAGGTCTACACTGTTCTAAAGTAATGCTTTCATTTTCCAAATACATTTAAGCACTCCGCCAGCAGTTTAACAGTCCCACCAACTTAAGTCCCACTCTTTTTTCTTTGTTTTTTTTTTTTGTTTGTTTGTTTGTTTGTTTTAAAGAGGCCTGCAGCTACTCTACAAATACAGTAAGACTTACAGTAACAGCTTTCATTCTAGATTAGGGAATCAACAAAAAATTGCTTACAATACATACTTCTCACTGAAAGAGAACTTTTTTCTTGCTGCAGTGGAGCAGAGGGGCAATGGACAAGAAGGACTTAAAACCTGAGAAATCAACAGCTCCAGGCTGTGCCCACATGAACCATGCTATAGGGCTGTTCTCTTTCTTCTGCAGATACACCAATTAATCTTTATACCTCTGATAGTCCTCATCAGATAGTCCTCATCCTTAATGAGTGCATTAGCACTTGTTGTACACCCCCTCTCCACACCCCATTTGGTTTTTTTCATCACAGGTACTAACTGGTTAGCAGATTCACTGGCTGTAATAATATAATATCCTGAGTTGGAAGAGATCCACAAGGCTCATCAAAGTCCAGCTCCTGGCCCTGCACAGGACAGCCCCAGGAATCACACCATATGCCTGAGAGCATTGTCCAGACACGTCTTGAACAAGAAGAAAGACAGTAAGCAGCAAATGCCAAGTTATGGCTTTTAACTGCAATTTCCTTGCTAAAACAACCTCAACTATTCCAACAGATATTCTCTAGATAGACTACAACTCTGCTCTCTCCATCTCTCCATCAATGCTTTTAACCTCGTCTGTCCTACCAAAAACTGCCATTAGGTTAAGTCCTGTTTGGTTTGTTAAAAGAACGTATACATCAACTTTAGAAACTCCGACCTAATTCACAGAAAAAAAAAAACCAACAAAATAAACCCCCCTTTCCTATTAAGAAAAACAAAAAAAATCCATTCTACTGAGAGAAACCTAAAGACTCAGGAATAGAGATGCCACATTTCTTTGCCCAGATCACTGTAACTGCAGTCTTTGCCAATGTTCTGTGACAATTTTCCTTTCAAGAGATTTCTTCCTACTCACCCTTACAGTATATTTTGTGTCCTCTAGCAGAAGTACTTCAAAGCACTTTCACATGTGTGCAATACATCTGTAGATCTGTAGTATGTAAGATAAAGTTGCTGCTGTAATGCAGTGACCCAAGGTGCCCATGTTTGCAGTAACCTCTGTGAGCACATGAAATGTCTGCAGCTCCAGTGCTGCCTGAGCCTGGCATGAGCTCTGCCACTCTGCTGACAGGCCAAGGCATCTCCTTCTGCAAGCTATCTCTCTGCTCTGGGCAGACCATCCTCAAATACAGAGTAACATAAGCAACTAATTGTCTGGGAATACTTAATTAGTTTTAAGAATGATATAAAACATGTATCTTTTCTTCATATCAGTTTAAATGTTTGCCAGTCTGGGAATGAAAGAAAACTGATATTCTATATCTGAGATATCACTGATAACAGTATTTAAAAAATGAAGAAAACCCTGACAAGAAACTTTAAGCCAAACCTTCTCAGCTTTACTGCTCTGAAAGTTCAAATAAAATAATAAAAAAAAAAAGGTTCGGTTCATTTGGAGTTTTTGCAAAATCAAACCCTGAATGACAAGGTTTTACAAACATGAAAGCTCCCTTGAGGCATCCTTAAGTGCTCTGATTTATTACAGCTTTGTAGCTAATAATTACTTTCAGAGGGGAAAAGAAAGGTAGTTCCAGTTTGTAAATTGTTGCTTTGTGATGTAGAAGAGTAACAATGACCAATATGCTCTACTTAAGTTTACTGTTAATTAAAAAATGACAAAGTTAGTTAGTTAGTTAGTTAAAGCTGTTCCTCTAAGGGAACAGCTTTAACTCCAAGCAAACCCCCAGACTCGAGAGAGCTGCTGGACAAAGAGCAATACTGCCTACCTCATTGGAGATGAATGCTTGTGGGTAGGATGACAGCAAACCATAAAATGGATAACAAAAATTAGAGGTGCTATGGAAATCTGTTTGGTTGATCTACCGCTAATAATTCCTGAAAACACAGTGCCCATCAAAGACATATAAAAGCTGCATCCATATTATTTTCTCAAATAAGGTCTTAAGAACATGATTTGTTAATCAGGATATATGCACTAAACATATCAAAGACACATTTGGGGAATGTGCAGTGCTGTTAAATGAGTCTGACCTTCCTTCCTCACATCAAAACAAATCATATTCTTGAATAACAGCTATGGAGTTAGAAAGGTTTTGGACTTGGTCATCAAATGCATCATGAAAGAAAATGGCATACAATGAGCTCTTTGAACACACTGTTTTGCTTTGGGCAATCATTCATTCCCCTGTGTTATGAGGGTGACTATTACACAATCAGAACCATTAACAATATTGTATTTATGGGAGCTTGATTCCAACCCTAACACTGGTAAAAAGCCCCTGATAAACAGAGTGTTTGGGTTTTATCTGGTATACATAACTTGCTGATTTTAGAATAACTGACTTTAATGGTTTATAAAACCCAGTATAGAGGCTGTTGCAGAGTGGTGCCTGACTAATGGGATTTATGGAAAAGCAAATGCAAGAGTACAGACACTACAGAAGAAGAAGCAGCAGCCTGTTGTTTGGTACTTGTCCATCTAAACTGTTTTAAACTGCATGAACTAATAAAATTCCATTTACGGTCCTTTTTTTTTTTTTCAGGTTGCAAGGACACATATTTTTGAGTTACCATTTTTGAAAACATGAGGTTCTATTTCTGTATGAAAACACTTCATAGGGTTCATAGCTTTATACTTTTTGTAATGGCTTTTGTCTGTTATCCATTGGAACACAATCACAGAAAATATTCCCAAATCATTGGGCAGCCTGTGTCAATACTGACCTGCCTTATAGGATTCCTCACAGCACTTTCCAATAACTAGAATAAGAAAGTGAAATAAAACTTACTGCCACTAAAGTAAATACTTCCCACCACAAAATGTCAAGGAACCATCTAATCGCTCTAGGAAGGACAATAACTGCTCTGAAAAAATGCTTATTCCCTTATTCCTTGCTAAGAAGTTGCTTATGCTGTACCAGAAAGACTAACACTTTTCAGATAGAATCCGTAAGAATTGTCTTTCTCAAAATGCTTGTGGTCATTATCAGTTTGGCTATAAATTAAATTATAAACAACAGATAATAATTAACATTCTCTTCCATAGAAAAATGGCAAGTGCAACCAGACCAAGTAGATGAAAATGTGGTAAGCAAAGCATATATGTATATGTCCCAGGGGAAGAATACCAACACCTTGTTTTGCTTGCTTCAAAGACTGCAGCTACATAAATGTTAAAATTTTCTCTTCCATGCAGAAAGGAACTGTTCCTAGGACACGCCATGAATGACTACAAATAAAGTTCTAACTCTTTGCTATGGGCCAACTCTTTGCAGAAGGTATTCCTAAAGGAATTACACCACTACAAGCAGTAGACAGAAATGAGGTATGTTTATATGATAGACAGTACTACCTAATAAAGCCTGCAGGCTGGATAGCAAATATTTTATAATCACAAATTGAATGCAATCCAAAGAGTTAAAAATAAAACAAACAAAAAAACCCAAACAAAACAGTGCAGCACTTCTAAAGAATAACCAAATTTCCAGAAATTACAATATGTTTGAGGCTATTTGGTGAGCAGACACAGAGGCTAAATTCATCAAGAAAATTATTCACTCAGCATTAGCATTACAGCTGTGTTTTGCCTCCCAAGACTTTTGCCTTTATTTGCAATTGTGTTGATTATGCATATGCAAAATATTTTATCTATTCTATCTATTCCCTTTCCCTCTAAATGGTGCACTAATCTGTAATGACAAGCATGGTGCTGCACATGGAAAACCCATCTTCAGGGCAGGCAAAGGCACTTGATTAATATCTAGTAACTTTAAAGATCTGAATGTAGGATGAAATGAGTATAAATTTTCTCTAACAATATAAACATGGCATTTTATACAAGAATAATGCTCTGGTTTTAGGAAACAGTTGTGGTATATGTAGCTGAATTCATACTGATTATTCCAAAAGCATGACTGCAGCAGCAAACCAACACTTCAATTTTAATTTGTGAGCCTTGTGTGGGGTGACAGACATTTGCATAAGAGTGACAGTAACTTTAATCCCCCTCTACCCTTGACTTGCGCCTTGGTTTCTTTGAACTCATTTCTAAATCAGCAAAGCTTCAGCCAATTAGGAATTATAATACTTCTTGGAAAAAAAACCCCAACATTTTCAATCCCAATACAATTTCCACAAAATAAATTATTTGCATAGAGCACAGCCAGCGCAAGTAACTGTATTAAGATGCCATTGCTAATTAAATTGTATCCTTTAAAGCTTGGCAGTTTGGAGCAGAAAAGGAGGGGAAAGCGTTAACTATATGTGTAATTTTAAGCAATATTCTAAACACACTTTACTTGACAAATATTTGCTGAATATTTCCTGACTAAGACACACAGTGATAGCTATTTTCCTATTCCCTCATACAAAAGGGCAAGACAACAAAAGCAGCTGTCTGATTAGGGGCACTGTTGTCCTGAATCAATTACATCCCCACAGCAGAGAGCTCCACTTATGCACCTGTTTTTAAATAAAAAGCTTCTGCAGCTCCCAAGCCTTGTACAAGGGAGATGGGGGTGGGGTTGGGGGAGAAACTATGAGTGAAAGAAACAATAATTCTTCTGAAGGTCAACCAGGGCATCCTTCATCCCTCACTCTCCACATTCACTGATTGCCTCCGAATAGGAAATCCGCCCAAATCTTCTGTTACAATCAAGAAGGGGGGAGGAGATCCGTGTTGAACATGTGCCACTTTCACTCGCTTTTGAAGGAATATAATTATTGTGTTTAACTGACTGACTTATCTCTTTCCCAGAGCTTTTCAAGTTGAAGGGTGACAGAGCTGAGGAGCCTGAGAACTGGCTGCTCATCCTGATTGCAGTGTGCCTCTGCGTACCCATTAGTGCCTCCCCACCTCACTCCCCTCCTCTGCTATGCCCCTGGCCGGGGCTGCTGCTTCAAGTTCTGCTCACAGCAGCGGTACCTGGGTCCTCACAGCCTCTCAGCAGGGCCTGCTGACACAGGTGGCACCTATTTACCTTCCAGCCTTAGGTGCTGTTACCTGAAAAACGGCTGCAGACTCAGAGCCCGCAGTCTGGTTATTTGATGAGCTCAAATCCCAAACAGGAATCTTTCTGCAATTTATCCTGGCCCATAGCTTCTGGTAGACACCTTTCTATAAGAAATTCATTACCATTTACCACACAGAATAAAAAGGAGCCTGTTTATGCAGTCTTTTACTGCATGCATGAAGACTTCCTTATAATATGAAGTATTTCTCTGGAGTATATGTATTTAGTACCTCTGACCTGTCTAAGCACACCTTTTTCCTTTAATATTAATAAAATCTTAGTCTTTGATTCATACGTATTTCTTTTTTTAACAGGATGAAGAAATTAGAATACATTGTTTCCTTATTATCTGAATGCATGAAGAAAAATGCAATTGAACTGATAAAACAGAATGGGTTTTGGCCAAGGCAGCTGTTCTGCAGTATGTGCATATGTTCTGTTTTCAATTCCAGCTCTGAAGTGCCCAAGCTCTGTTTTCTTGCATACATAGCAGAGGACAAGTAGATAGCTACCCTCATGAAAACTGCCATACAAACACTACAAAAGGAAGATCCCCTTCAATATACATAGAAGTATGTTTTAACATAATTTATGAATGCTTGTAATTTTTTGCATTTTGCTTTTACATGCAAAAAGGAGTCTGCAAGGTCTTTCAGAATGAGAGCTCAGGCTTTTGCAATAAATATGGACAATAAAAATCAGGGCTGAAAAAATTCTTAAACATAGTTTTATAAATGTTTCCAAGCATTGGATTTTTCAGCCCTTAAATATCAAATTATTAAGTAGATACAAGCATTTTATTTGGACACAAATATAAATTAATATTTAATTGTGGCAGCACTATATAATCTAAAACTGCACAGTGCACAAGCTGTCTAGGAGGTATCTGGATTGCATTGAAGAAGTTACTGTGTGGTGGATCCATCTCTCTCTCTGGGTGGCTGGGGAAATCTAGGATACTCTATTTGACTGCATGCTTAAGATGACTGAAGTTGAGACAGGTAAAGTATGATGGAGATAGATAAACAGATGCTTTTAACGATCTCAGTGCTTGCATAAATCCTTTGGTACCCAGGCAGCTTTAGAAGCCTGACCTGCAGTGTCTACCATTTTGGGAAATGAAATTCAGGTTCTTCAGTAGTTTGGTCTCAAAGACCCAAGTCTTTGTGCATGTGCATACAGACATAGTGGAGTTTCTTACCTCCAAAGATTACAGTCAAATCCCTAAACTATGTAATTTAGGGACTGCAATTACTTAGAAATTTTGTATTCTAATAGGACTTCGCTGGACAGGATATCTATAAGAACCGATGTAAAAATCAGCCCAAATAGAGTCTGCCTGAAGGTGAAGAATGATCTTTTTGAAAGATACTGCTATGAAAGTAAAGCTTTCCATTAGTTTGTGTTATAGTTTGTCTTTATATTTAATAGAAATAACTTCCATTACAGACAGGCATTTTTAGAAAGCCTAAAAGAGAGTCTGACACAGCAAGTCATTATTTATTGAACAAACTATGAAATTTTAGTACTCCTTTTCATAACAATCTCTATTTACTTCTTTTATTAAATGATAACTATCACTCATTCTGATTTTAAATCAATAAAACTTAAGTGAAAAGTCACTCATTAGAAGAAGACATTCTGATCCAGTCAGTCAAAAGAGCTGCTTCAAATATTTCTGAAGAACAGGGACACAGAGTGTTAGCAAACAGCACTTAAAACATGGAAACAATACAGATACTTCTGAAGAAAAAGGCCAAACAAGGAAACAAGTGGGCCCATTTGGCTTCAGTAAGGCTGGCAACACATCTCCCACAATACTCCTGAATCCATGTTAAGATGTTACAGCCAATGCAAAATTTACTGGCTGGTTGGGCTCAGAGGGTTGGGCCAATGGGTTGTGCTCTGCCAGGAGGTTGGTTAGATGCAGGTGTCTGTCCTGGGACCTGTTGTTAACATTTTTATCAGTGACCTATCAGAGGAGGCAGCGGAGCTCACAGCCATAAGGTTTGCAGCTCACTCCAGAATAGTGGGAGCCATCAATATGCTCGGGAGAAGAGCTGCCATTCCAGGAAACCTGGGCAGGCTGAAAGAGAGAGCTGACAGAATTATGAACTTCAGCAAGGCCAAATGAAAACCCCTTTTACCTGGGGAGGAATAACTCCTGCAACAGTAATGGCTGGGGAGCAGCTCTGAGGGCACTGGCCTTGGGTGTGTGCAGGTATGAGCTGACCAGAAGCCAGCAGTGTCCTGGCAGCAAAGACAGGCAGCGGCACCCAGGGCTGTATGAACAGAAACCCCATAACCACAGACCCGCTCTAGTCAGCACTTCCTTCAATACACAAGAGACAATGATAAACAACAAATTTCAGAACATAACTACCAACACGGTCAGGCCTGGAACACTTGTCTCATGAAGACAAACTGAGGGAGTTAGACTTGTTTGATCTGGAGAAGAGACAGCTTTGGTGAGATCTGACAGCAGCTCCTGGTACCTACAAGGAAGTTACGGAGAAGATGAAGCCAGCTCTTCACAGTGATGCATAGTAGGAGAGTGGGAGACAAAAGGCATAAACTGAAATGAGAAGTCCAGATTGTTTATCACACAAAGGTTTTTTTCACTGCTTGGACAGTGAAGCAGTGGAACAGATTTCCAAGAGGGGCTGAACAGTCTCCATCCTTGGAAGATTTCAAGACCAACTGGAAAAAAATCCTGAGCAACTTCATCTGAACTCAAAGTTCACCCTATACTTTGAGCAGGATATTGGAGTAGATGCCTCCTGATCTCTCTTCAGACTTGAATTATGCTGTGATAGGTTCACACTTCAAAAAAATGAAAATGAGACCAATCTATTCTTGAAACTTAAACCGATTCAAATTTTCTAAACTAATGATATATTATATAGATATATTATTATAACTGTATAATTTTATATTAGAATCTCTTGTCAATAATACCCGCCAAGAAATAAGGCACCTTGTTAACTTCACACCAACTGCCATGCAAAATCTCACATTTTATTAAGAACTTAGGCCAGAGGCAAGACAAATGCACCACTTGGAAGGAAGAATACGTTTTGACTTTTCCAAAGACTCATGATGAGATTATTTTGTCCATCTTTCTTTGCCTAGCAAAACTCAGTAAGACTGAGACCTTTAGTGTGTTTTAAGTACCACATATTCTAAATTTGTGCAGCATATACAAACTACATGTCAAATTAAATTACAAAGGGTTCCTCAAAGCTCCTATTGTAGTAAATGCAAATTGAAAGAGGGGAAAATCTGCTTGACTAGACAACAAGAAATGAAGTATAAATACCTATGCTTTTATGCAGACTGACAATTTAAAAGAAATCTGTAAGCATTTTGCCCTCGAAAAAACCAATTTAAATATTCTTTACGTTGTGTTTCTATGCAAGATTTTTAAAATTTTTTCCTGGGGTGGGTGTTGAGTTTGTCATTTGGTAAGTAAATCTCAAATATTGAAAGTTTTGGGCTTGGAAATACTAGGCAGCATACAGCCAAAACCAATATGCACAGACCAGAGATAGTTCAAACAGTGGATGGCTCACCCTCTCACAGACATGTCTAAGAGGCAACTGGTACTGCACCTATTTTAACACACATGATATCACAACGTTGTTGTATACAGACATAATAATTTAGACACAATGTCCTATTGCAAGATAAGTCCCCAAATTACTTAAAATATAGAACCATACTTCAAGAATAATACGTATTTGTATCATTCATTCACTGGAAAATGAGCAGTTTTGTAGCTCTCTTTGTAAAGGGAGACTTCTAGTTGCCTATTTAGACAATTTGAGCATCAATCTTCCTAGCAGATGATAACCAACATTCAGCACTAACTGCAGCAGTCTAAATTAGAAAAGAGACATTATATTTCCTAGATTATTTTATCTGCTCATCCATATATACCAGTTATAATCCACACATATTTTCAAGAGCAGATCAAGTGATTGACAAATTTGTAAAAAGAGTTCTAATTCTAAAATATTTTGCAAAATCTATTCCCACCAATCCTTCGAGGGAAAGAATCCTCTTTCCCTCTAAGGAAATGATGCAATAACCTAGGTAATATTACAGTTCCCTAACTGGGACACATAGCTCATATTTCTTTATACTATCTGCCAAGTGAACAGCTGACACAATCACAAAGTGCATCTTAAACAGTAAGTGGCATTTGAGACTTTCAATGACTCTTCATTAACTTAGTGAAAGGAAATGAGTAGAATAATATTTTCTACTTTAATCATCTGTACATAGCAACTATTATAGCAACCATGCTACTATTTACTTTCACTGTAACAATGATGAAATATGTCACAATGAAATGAAAATAAATTTAACTAAAATAAGACAGAGAAGAAGAAGAAGAAGAAGAGGAAATAACCCTTGAAATTACAGCTTGAAAGCAATACCTAAGAAGTCATTCTCTCAGTCAGGGGCTCTGAAACTGGGCACGCACCAATGACTATATGTGCATCACACGCTGCTCTCTACGTTCTTAAGGCTTGTTTGACCTGATGAGGTTGCAGCAATATCTGTATTTGACCTGGAAGAAAACTGTGCAGGTGCATCCAGCACTTTACTCCCGCAGAGTGTGATAGCCTTATTTTTTTTAATTTCAAGTGCCCTTTGTGGGAAATTATGCCTGAATCCCAAAATAGACTGGACAGACTGGCAGCAGGTATTTGCCAAGGGGTAAATTAATGTGAATAGAGGTTAATAAGATTCAATATTGTGCTTCTACTGAGCCTGTACCACAAGCCTTGGGACTTTCACTTGAATATCAGGTATGTTCTCATAGTTGCAGTACAAGTAGTTGCAGTCAAGTGAGCATTAATGAATCAGGAAATGAGTGCTGTTAGCTAGCCAGCACTATTTGGCCACAGAAGCAAATGCTGATCATGGTCTAAACAGGATGTGTCCCAGAGCAGGCTTCCCAGACAGTGCCTGGCCCTGTGTGGGCACCTGCCCCCAGGATTTGTAGCCTAGCAAGTCTGTGATCCACCCTGGACACTACAGTGGAGGGGTGAAGCTGCAGTACAGACACCGGAGAGGTCAGGCCAGGCCCGCCATCAGAGCAGGAGTTATGGCTTGGAAGAGGTGTGCCCACCAAGGGTTTATAACCAGAAATTCAACTACAGAAACACACCCCAGAAACTGACAGGTTGGGATTAATCACTGAAGACAAGATACTCTGCAGACTGAAGACTTGTTCCCTGGCTGAATGCTTTTTCTTTGCTCTGACTGCTCTGGTGGATAAATATCACCATGCTCAGGGATCATCTACACCCATTTTTCACAACTTTTACTTCTCCCAGACAGCAAATCTCTTCTTTCAGTGATATATGAGGATGGAAAACATCAACAGTAAAAGATGATAACTACAGTGTCTCAGTCCTGACAAGATTATGTATTTTCAGCAATTCACACCATTCCCAAAGGAGCCCAGAGCAGGTCATACCATCATATCTCCTTTCCCTCTAGAATCATAGAATAGTTTGGGTTGGAAGGGACCTTTAAGGATTATGTGACATCTTCAGCTAGATCAGGTTATTCGGAGTCCCATCCTACCTGACCTTGAGTGTTTCCAGAATGGGGAATCTACCACCTTTCTGGGCAACCTGTTTCAGTGTTTTAACCCCCTTACTGTTAAGAAATTTCATTCTTTGAACTAGTCTAAATCTATCCCCTTTTAGTTTAAAACAATTACCACTTGTCCTATCCCAACAAGCCCTTCCAAAAAGTTTGTCCCCATCTTTTTTATAAGCCCCCTTTGAGTACTGAAAGGCCACAGTAAACCCCAACTCTCTCAGCTGGATGTCGTAAGAGAGGTACTCCAGCCCTCTAAGCATCATCATGGCCCTCCTCTGGTCCTGCTCCAACAGGTCCATGTCTTTCCTGTGCTGAAGACCCCTGAGCTAGACAAAGTGCTCCAAGTGGAATCTAATGAGAGTGGAGTAGAAGAGCAGAATCAACTCCCTCACACTGCTGGCCACGCTGCTTTTCATGCAGTCCATGCTGCTTTTCATGCAGCCAAAGATCCAATTGGCTTTCTAGGCTGCAAATGCACGTTGCCAGCTCATGTCCCACCTCTCATTCATCAGCACCCCCAAGTCCCTCTTGACAGGGCTGCTCTTGATCTGTTCATCCCCCAGCCTGTGTTGATATGAGGAGTTGCCCTGATTCAGGTGCAGCATCTTGTACTTTGTCGTTAAACTGTATGAGATTCCCATGGGCCCACTTCTCAAACTTGTCCAGGTCCCTCTGGATGGCATCCCATCCTTCAGGTGTGCCAAATGCACCACACAGCTTGGTGTCACCTGTAGACTTGCTGAGGGTGCACTTGATCCTACTGTTTATGTCATTGATAAAGACCTTAAATAGCACTGGTCCGAATACGGATCCCTGAGGGACACCACTTGTCTCTGATGTCCATCTGGACTCTGTTGTGTTGACCACTACTGGATGTGACCATCCAAACAATTCCCCATCCAGCAAACAGTCCACTCCTCAAATCCATATCTCTCCAATACAGAGAGATGGATGTGGTGGGGAACTGTGTCAAAGGCCTTACAGATTCCAGACAGATAACATCCATGGCTTTTGCCTTGTCCATGAAATAGTCACTCCATCATACAAGGCCACTAACTTGTTTAGGAAGGACTTGCCCTTTGTGAAGCTGTGCTGGCTGTCTTGAATCATGTCCCTGTTCTCCATTTGCCTTAGCACATCCTCTAGGAGGTTTTGTTCCATGATCTTCCCAGGCATGGAGGTGAGTCTGACTTAGTTCCTGGTAGTTCCCAGGGTCTTCCTTTCTACCTTTTTAAAAAATGCATGCAATGCTTCCCTTTTTCCAGTCACTGGTGACTTTACCTAGAAGCAGCGAACAAGTCAGATGGCTGCCTTTGAAGTCCAAGCTTAGTTTCAAAGCTCCTCTTCTCCTTTCCTCCATGTAAATGTGTTATGCCTTCTAATTTTCCGTACTCTTTTCAACTCTGCTGGTTGCAGCTCCATAATCTCTGGAAGTTGCTTGAACACCTGCCTCCTGCGCCAGCCAAAACAACACCATCTGTTGCACAGCCTGAAAGGTCTATGAACCACAGTGCTTTCTGATTTGCCTAAATTATAATGGATCCTTTCTCCCCAAACACACCAGGTCAAGCAGCCTTCCAGGGGCTCTGACAGGTACTTGTTTTCCTCCCCTAGTTCCCTTTGTTCCCACTTGGGCATAAGGGCCAGGCCCACAACAGCTCACAGCGCTCGTTGCTTGAGAGGTCAGAACAAAAGCTCCCGGAAAACGTTTCGCAAGGCCTTGCCAAATCCACAGCCAAGGCTGCATGAGGTTTCTAACTGTGGTCTGTGGGTCATTACTCTCCAGTTGGGTTTTTCAGCAGATATCAGGCGTAGGTTAGTGACAGGCCAGCTCTTGCTGTTAGCAGAAAGCACGCACAGGATGCAGGACCAAGGCTCACCTGCACTGCGCCTTATTCTCATTCAGCCCACGCTCTGCCCCCCTGGTCCCTTCTTTCCAGTACTGCCCTTCTCGCCTGCAGTATCTTGGGCCTCTGTCCTTCTCTCACTTTAAGACTAACTGGCATTCGAGTAATCAATTAATCTATCAAGATCATAAAAAAGGAAATGGATGGGATGAGGGAGGTGATACTTTCAAGTAGTGTACTACAGACCGCCAGGAAGATTATCCTGATCCTGTGTCTCAGGATTGTCCTTGTATTACCTGAAGATTTCTCCTTTGTCTTACTTTATGATTTGTACTTAACTCACTTTCAGATTTGGGAAGTTTTAAGTTCAGATTACCAAGCAGTCTGAGAAATAGCAGCATTCTACAGAAAATAAAGGTTCACACAAACCACCTGGATATTAAACAGGAGTGAGAAGTCCAGTCCATTCTCATTAGTGTGTCTCTGTGGGTATTTTTATTTGCTGTCTTTTCTTCCTATTTACCTCAAACTAGGAAGGACAACTGGAAGCCACCAAGACAAACAGCCAGCCCAATTACTTACACGTTGTTTCCTTAGTAGAACAGGGGTAAAGAAGTGGTCTAAGCAAAACTGGAAAAAACTCAAACAATTCTCAAAGGAAACTATAATTTTGAACATCCTAATCCTCATTTGAATTTAGCGACTTATCAAATATATCAAATATTACATTTAATAGGGACAAAAATTAGCATTCTGGGATGCAGTTTGTCTGAACAGGCAACATTCAGGTTGGGATAAACCAACGAAAGAATGAGACTTTTCAGAAATTAGCAGTACTTTCAAGGGAACTGGAAGTCGGAGTCCTGAGATGAAAATCAATTGTCACAAACAATTCTTTCAATAAACAGACTTTTCTGCTTCACCCCTGGCTACCATGTATTTCTTGCCTGAAAACACAGGATTGTGAAACTTTCCATCTTTGCCATGATGGAGGAAGCTCCTAGCTGCATGTAAGAGACAGTAATCCTTAAACACTCACAGTTAATGGATAGGTAATGCTGCTGTCATGTACTATCATTTCTTTCCCACCTGCAACTCTTCAGACTTTATACATTAAACACAAAAGGAGACCACTGAAAACTGCAGGACTCCTCACAAAGATCATGCAATTTTGTGTGCATCAGTACTCAGGGATGAGGAAGTCTGTGTGGAGACATTTGTCATTTATGGAGGCTGTTGACGTGTTCAGCTGGCACAGTTCGGAGGTAATGGGGAATTCTGTGCTTCAGCCTCAAACAAATTACTCTTCTATAACACTAAGGTCCCAGTTTTCTGTACATCTGGCCCAGATTCTCTACTGCTACCCACATAGGTGAAATTTAAACGTGTTTCTCGCTGCAGCTTCGTGTCTACATCATCTGTGATTAGTAAACAGCAATCATTTTTAATGTTCTTTGGAAAATGTTTTGGCTGCATTTCAAGCGTTTTTATGTATTCTCATCATGATCTTTTTCTGTAATTAAATTTAAGATAATTAGCATTTTCCTTACTGTCTGTATCTGCAAATCTCTTTGCCCATGTCCTAAACCATTAAATTACATTTAGTAAGCCTTCATTGTGTCCTAGAAAACAACTGAATCACTGAAGGTCAAAGTCTTATTTTTATTCAGTGCAAATAATAAATGATAGTGCATAAAATAATGCAATATTTACTCCAAAGTCTCAAATGACATTTGACTGGAAATTGGTTTTATATACCTATTTACTTCCTTTAATATCTAAGGTATACCAAATGTTCTTTGTAAATACTGAAGGTGAGGTGAGTCACTAGTTCAACAGAACAACCCACTGAGAATTTGATGATAATGCAACTAACCCTGGTACTGCTATTTTTCTTTTTTTAAGTGTTAAAAGATCAGAAGAGGAAAATTTGATGTCATCAAAAAAATCAATAGACACATCAGGAAAAACAAAGAATGCAATTACAGGCTCCAACATTTGCATATTTCAGTCTTAATATTTATCTAATACATATTTAATATGTGTATTTTAATGTCATTTCAGCTTTAACAGATTGCAGCATTTCCAAAAGAACCATTATGAATTGTCCTTGTTGAAGCAAAGCTAATTCCTATATCAGTATTTAAATTCATAGACTTCCCCCCCATATTTACAAGTCTTGTAAACTAATTGTCAACATAATGGTCCATCTGCATTCTACAAAGCACTAAAGCAAACACGGAAAAATTTCTACTAGTAATTTTAAGAATAAATAGTTCATAAATGTGCTATATTTTAAAAAGAACAATTTCAGAGTGCTGCTGGTAAGATTATGGAAGGAAATAATTTGTATAAACTTCACTGATAATTCAGTACTGGAGGTCATCTAGTTGAACCTCCCTGCTGATATCACACAACAAACTCAGCCATTATGACTCTCATAAAGAGGTAAAACTAGAGAGGCTGCCCTAAAGAATTCACATGGCATTCTGTGCTTAGTTAGTTAACCAAAGGTATTTTTTCCTACGTGCTTTTTGCTATGGAAACAAATAAACCATTAGTGCTAGTAGCAGCAGTAGCTTGCCATCGGCTGACACATTTTCATCTGACACTGTCCTTTGCACTGCATTTTATCTTGGCATTTGCATAAGAACACCTAACCACCCTCCTCCTAGACCCAGTGTGATAGCTTCACAAGTCTGCCTGTATGGAATGTATCGAGTAAGGCAGTAAGCACTCCTTTAGCAACACCTTGGTGCACAGGCAGGCAATCACATACATTTGGGATTCCACCACTTATTTTCCTGGCTGGAGAAAGTGAAAGATCATTGAAGCTGGAGAGCCATCACTTGAGGTGAAGTGCCTTACTGTAAGATCAGAATGCTCCTGAGCTACAGCCAAAGTGTTTAGAAGAAGAGAATGGATGAGGGGGACTATGATGTTTGGGGCAGTGGAATGTATTCAGAATAATACAAAGCTGTAATTCTTAGCAGCAGATTTTAAAAAATGAGATCCTAGAGTTGCTGGGATGACTCATATACACTTGCCTTTCAGTGAAGGAAAACCAGAGTGACATTTTCATAGCAGAAAAAAATAAGTAAATTGGGTGTACACAGGAAAGAGCAAGAAATTAAAGACACACTGTACGGCTTGGATGAAAAGATAGTTGCAGAAGTCTGATCTAAATGGTTTATACCTGGCTCTTTTTGAGCTGATGAGCTCTGTGCAGCTCTGCTGATGCCTCATGAGAAAAGAGCTCAGTCTTCCCTTGCCAGATAAACTGGAGAAATACTGATTTGTTTCTGCTATGGCATGGATACAACCTCTGAGACTGAAAAAATCCCCTTAGGAACATGTTATAGTGGGATCTTAACATGATAACTGAATAACTGTTCAGCTGGGGGAATTTTAACAAGGCTGTAATAAAGCTCTTACTATTGTTCAGTCTGATCTATTAGAGAATCTTTTCTCCATCTAGCTTCATTTAAGCTTTTTTCCTCCCTGCTCCTCCACCCCTCTGTCCTCAAGTAAATCCAATCAACTAAGCAGCCATTTAGTTAAAATCATGTGAGGGTCAGAGTCCTCAATTCCTTCAGGACTCTTACAGTCCTATCATCATTTCTTCAACTCTGTTTTTCTAGATCATTGATTTATTTTTTTTTTTTCCTTAGGGCTTTTTGAAACTGCTCCTCTGGTACCATTTGTGCAGGAGCCTGTTGTGCAGCGAGCACCGCCCTGGTCTGACACACACAGTTCCACACCAGACTGTGCCTCTGACAGGCCATTAGAGCCAGCCTCCACTGTGGAAAGAAGTGCATCAATTTTGATTGTTTTATTTAATTTTTTTTCCACCTTTGACACTGAGATTAATGCTGTAATTTTTTGAAGTCTGCTGGATAGCCTGGAGAATGTGTATGGGTCTAGCTGCTATCTTACAGCTGACAGTTGACTCTCACAGTAATCTAATGTGAAACTGGAGGGCCCACTTAGTGGGAATTCACACAGCTGTTTCTGGCACTTCAGTATATCCTGGATCTGCACAAATATCTGATGTAAAACATGAGCTGCAGAGAAATTCTCTCAATAGTTATCCCATTTTGCTCAACCAAAAACTCCAAAGAGAAGGCATGCACTGTCAGAAACCAACATCCGACCCAGCCAGGACTTGCAATAGCTGAGGAGAAAGAAGGAAAAAGCAAAACCATGTGGCTCCTGGAGGCTGTCAGGAAAACAAATGCCTACAACAGGAAATGATGACTGCAGATAGCAGGACATCACAAGAAGTTGGTGGCATTGCAGGAATTTGTCAACCAAGATAGGCTCTTTTTATACAGATTTGGGTGGTGGTATTTTCCCCACATCCCGGGAGTGAGGAATGCTGTTTTGTTCAAGGAAGCCTCAGGTGAGAACCTCACCAGGTGAAACTGCTAAGTTTGAGGCACAAGCAGAATTGCCACAGTAGGACTGCTCACACTCTGCTTTTACTTCAGGGTAGCCCCGTCAGTCAACGCAAAGAGTGCAGGACTCCTCAGTAACTGATTATGTGTTGCCATTTAGTTAGAACTGATGGATTGATTGTAATTGTTCTCTTGTGTTTTCCAGTGGTATTGCTGTTGTGTTTGGCTGGGAGATAAAAATGGGAGAAAGTGCTGTTAATAGGTCCTGGCACGAGCTAATTGGAACAATGTGTTACACAAAACTGCTTATTACACTGCACTGCTCTGCCTGTTTTTCTGGTATGGCACAAAGTACATCTGCCAGGAACCTTGGTTCCAAGTAATTACCCCCAAGCATGAGAACAAGAGTAGCCACAGCAGAATTTGATGGGCTTTAGCACATTTGTAACGCCAAATAACACTCTCCCCTTCAGCTACACTTCTGAGCAGCACTGAATGATGAGCTACAGGTTGAACTTTTGTCCTCTCTCAGAAAGAGAGTAGTAGATTAAAACCTGGGTATGTTAACAGAAATAGCGTTTTGCCACCATAGTTTAATTTTCCAGTCTTGCTGGCATTGAGATGGTAAACAATAGGTAAAGCCTGAAGGGCAACCTTTAAAAAACAAAGTGCTTTAATGCCATACTTAAGTTGGGATGATAATAAAGTTGATTAATTTTCACAAACTCACATGAGAAGAAGAGTAGATGGAAATGCTGTTTTAAAAGAGGGGATACTATCATTCTGGCTGCGTGGCCATGTACTCAGAAGCATTAGGTTGCTGGAATTTACTGCCCATTACTTCTTTCCTATCTTGAGTATACTGCATTTAAATGCAACAATGAGCTAACATCTGTATATTCCACAAAGAAGAAGACTGATAAATATTAATGAAATTTGCTCCTCATGTATCTTATGAATTTTTATGTATTCTTTCATCTAGGGGCATCATCGTACAACTTTCACATAAATGACTGCAGAGATCCCATTTCAACCTTGAATTTCCACTTTGCACACAGGCCCCTGCAGAGGGAAAGCAAACAGAGCACTCACTTGGCTGACAACTCTGACTACTGAAGAGCCTCTAACCCTTCACAGAAGTAGCCTTTTCTTGTCTGTTTAAAGAACAGTAGTAAGACAAATTCTCTCCTTAAACAGATTAATTTTAACTCAGCAGCACCGGAATGAGTCCTTAGTAGATTGCCTTTAGCCAGGCACACTGCCCCCTGCACCTCCCCATGCAGCCAGGCACCATAAACACCATGCAATAGATCAGCACTATTAAGCCACATTTCACGGAGTGTAAGAGGAAAGGAAGTAGAAAATCACTACTGGTAAATAAGGCCATCCTTGAAAACACCAATATTTCTCAAGTGCAAAATGCTTACTCTTTTCTGTATTTTTCCCCATTCCAAATTCATGAGTTCTGCACTCATGAGCCTTTTTACAAGAAAATAGCAAAAACCTCTTTAGATAAATGCAGCCCAGTATTCAGAATATTGTGGCCATCTGATCCCTGCAGAGAGAAGCTTAAACAAAAATCTGAAGTTAACTCTGACCAAATGCACTGTGTAGCTTGTGGGTTTTGCTCTAGGATACAAAGTTCACTCCCCACAGAACAACAACTTTATTACCAAAGAAAGTATGTGGGGTTTTTTTTTAGCTTCTAAGATCTTAAAATAAACAAACAGAAAAGAAGAACATATGTACTCTATAAAATACAGTAACTATCTTAAGATAATTTATGCAGTGTCTTCTGAAGTTACAAACCAATCTTAGCATTTCATGCATTAAAATATGCAATTTTAAAATTGCTGTATACAAACTTATATGCAACTGTCAAGATTTATTCCACTGAGTATTGATTGCTGTTTCCAATCGTTCCTTGACATTGGTTAATCATGGCAGTTGAATTCTTTAACCCTAGAGATCAGAACTGGGTTTGGGGTGACACTACGCATAAAATGTCCTCATCACACACCATCTTACCCTTCATCTTCAGTGAGTCCTTGGTATTTGGCCCTTTGATTACCAAGTGAACCACATGATGCACATGGGGGAATTATATTTCTCTATTCTTTGCTAATTTAGTTAAAGCTCCATTGTATTACGTGATTGTTTTGCAATTAACAAAATCATTGTTTATCCAAAGTCAAGCTAAGACCCTGAGCAAAATCTCAGCCATGTTGGCCTGCACGAAAATAGCTCAAGCACTCAGTTGAGAAAAGAGCACACCCCCCTAACAAATCGACTAATGCCTACAGGAAAAGGCCACTATGAAAGTAATAACTCAACTTCAGACATCAGGAGCAGACCTGCTGGTCATGAAAGAATCAGAGCAGACAATTAGGAATCTCTGTAAAGGCATCTGCACACATACGAGTAAGATTGCATGGGGGATCTTCCTCACACATGTTTAAAATATATGCACTCATACAGGACTTGCCAGCTCAAAATTATGTTATTGTACCATGGTGTTTTCAAAGGCACCAAAAGCCTGAAGAAAGCATAGTGGAAGTCAAACAATTAAAAAAAAAAATCGCATGCCAACAGCTATAAAACAGAAAGGTTTGTTACACAGTCATGGCCTTACAGCTGGTTAAATAACTTCTAGCCAGGTTTAATACTTAGGCTGTTGGATGATTTTTATTTTGATACAGAAATCTTCTGTCTCTTCTAAAACTGCGATTTGATGAAATTTTTCAAGATTTCACTGATCTCCACCCCAAAGTATATTCCCTCTTTTAACAGAAATATATGAGAAAAAGGAAAAAGAACAGTTGTCATACTGCCGTGTTCAGCCCACCAATACAAAAAATGTACTGAAAATTATAAGCCCATAGGCAAAACCTGTTGAAGACCTTTCAGCAAATTCTAAGATACTTTGATCCTTCATTCTTCCAGACTGAAGATGCTACCACAGTCTTTGTGCAGATATCATCGTAATAAAAAAAAAAAAAATCACATGAATTTTCATTATAAAGGCTGAAGTCTGCCATATTAAGGACATGACCTTTTTAAACAAAATACTGGCTGTACAGCTGTCATTGTCACCTATTCCAAGAAAAAGAAAGGCAGAAAAGTAATGCACTGATATGTGTCTGCATGATTTCTTGTAATGGCTGGATGGTATATTGGGAAAGCAGAAATGCCTAAGAAGTCTCCGATACTTCCATGCACGAGATGCCAGCAAGCCCAGGACCACTCTCACCTGTAGCAGAAACAGGGTATTTCTCCTCCCATTAGCTTGCTCTCTAGGGTAACTGAGAACAGAGATGTTACTGTCAGACAGCCATTGTCTTTTTCCTACTATCACTGATGTGTGCAACTGAACTGAACCTCTAAGTATTCCTCAGTTGCCATGGAAGCTGTGGGAAGAGCAGTATTACCCCAATACACTTAAGGGAACTGATAACCAAAGGTACTAACAGTGGGCTTCCTATCTGCTTGGAATAATTGAGCAAGTCAGAATGAGAGAAGATACCAAACTGCTCAAAAATTCTCATCTGCTGACATTTCCCAATACAGATTCTCCAGTAAAACTGCATCCAGATTTCCACTTTTAAAAAAATCTGCTTGAAGGGCAGTAAAAGGTTTCCTTTTTTTTTTTTTTTTTTTGGGGGGGGGGTTTTTTTTGGGGGTTTTTTGGGTTTTTTTTTTTTTTTTGGTTTTTTTTTCTTTTTTTTTTTTTTTTTTTGGTGGTTGGGATTTTTTTGGTGGTTTTTTGGGTTTGTTTTTCTTTGTTGGTTTTGTTTGCTTCTGTTTTCTTTTGTTGTTGGTTGGTTGATTTTTTTTTTTTTTAAGCTTTAGATGCACAATTACTTTGTTACTGTGTTAACCTAGAAGATTTTTATTAAGCTGATTATTGAGCTGGAAAAGGCATTTTAGAGATGAGTTTGGCTTTGAAACCCAAACTCATTTCAGAGTTGAAAGGCCACATCTTTATGCACCTTCACAAGGGCTGAGAAATCATCATCACGGACCCAATCCTAACAGGAACGGATCTGTCAGATAGCACATAGCCTGCACAATAGACAGCGTGTGCAGAAACTGAACAGAAAAGAATCGTATTTTTGTATTAAACCAGTGTGTAACAGCTGATTTAAACATACTTACAGCATGGATAGTTCTGTTAGGAACATATTTGTGTTTTATAATGATGAGAAAATAGATTTCTTAATATAGAACACATACTGTCCAGCTCTTTCCTTATGCTGTTACATATTCATGAGAAAGTAGTATCAGCACTACACTATCAGAGAAAAATTTGTGTTAGAAAAATCAAATCTACAGCATCTAAACTATGCAGTGTAACCTTAAAATATGTCACCTAAGATAAAAATAGATTATGGTATTTTTCAGCACCTTGTGGTACAACATCGGTCTTGCTGGTAAGATCATTAGAAGGTTAAACACCACCTCCCCACCAGTCCTGGAAAACTGAAGCCAATGTAATTTTCTTTTAAAAGATTGCTTGTGTTTGACACCATTAGACATGTTAAACAGTCTTTCAGGCATGCATTTATACTGAAATTCGACATAGGATTTAGACTTGGAAACTGTGCCCAGTTCCTGCCAGTTCAGAATCTGTGGCAAGTCAGAAAAAAATTAATATTCCCACAGTGTGCCCCTACATTGTCTAATCCAAGATGACTACTAACCTAAAGTCCTAGTAAATTAAATAATGTCAGCATTATAAAACTTATAATTTATATCCATTTGAACTTACAATACCCTTTTGATTAATCATTCCTGATCTATTGCACATCAATAATTAAATGTCTTCTGAAATGTCAATGCTTATCAGAAAATTACTTAGTTGGGAACACATTAGCCTCATAATTTACCTAATATTATTCTTTAATGCCTGAATTTATTATCCTATTTCTTAGAAAGATTAGTAGCGAATTACATGTTTAAAACTTAGATCATGAACCTGCAGAAAAAAAAAGGTGCATAATGCTCTAAAGAGAGCATCTGAGGTATTTTTAAAAGGATTAGGGAATACGTCTTGTACAAAGAATTATAGGAATAACTGGAACAGGTAAATAATAAATAGCAACATTAAAAAAAAGTCTCAAGAATATTCTCTCTAGCAGCAACACAATTTATTCGTTTTCCTACAACCAGCATGAATTGTCACTCTTGTCTTTCAACTGGAACATATCAGGCTAGTCATGAAGAGAAATATATTTTTAAATTATCAGTTTGATCTTGTCCTGCTTTGAAAACAGGGTTTTTTTTTTAAAGTTGAATTTCTATTTTTTTTGAACAGCCACTGTGCAGAACTGACTTTTAAAAGAACTAATCTTGCAGAAGGATTAATAAAGGGATTTGGCATTTATAGGACTAATATGAAGATCTCCAATTACATTAAACAGAACAGAAATACTTCAAGGCATCCTGCGGTTAGGAAAGAACTTTTCCTTAGAGCAGCTTATTCCATAATTGTCCACTGTGGGAGTTTTAGCACTTTTCTCCAAGATCTAATACTCTCCACTGCTGGAGACAGAAACACTGGGACAAATATATAATTGTATGGATCAAACTTGGAAATACTTAAAAAAAAAAAAAAAAAAAAAAAAAAAAAAAAAAAGGAAAGGCAAATGCTTGTCCAGACACTGCATTTTTTTGCAGGAATTGCTCATACTTACTTTGAGGGCTCAGACCAAATAGCAACTCAGCACTGCTGAGAAAGTTGTAGGCGTAGCTGCCTTCCTGGCTGCTGCCATTACTTAAAGCCACTTGTCAGCCAACTCTCCATAAAACGAGGGTGTTTGAAACAAATGGCACCAGTTGTAGGTGGTTTATACCATTTACACACAGAGCAGATGAAGCTTTAAAATTACAGTGGCTCTCATACTTGGGAGTTTCATATTTTTGAAAACTGGGAGAGAGGATATACAAACTGTATGTCTGAGAACATAAATAATTTCCTACTCATCTCTCAAGTGTATTTTTGGTTACATTAATCAGAAGCAGACCCAAATTCTGCCACAGTCAATATACTTTTAGAATATTCCTTTTTTTCTCCTTCTCTGTTTCTCAACCTGCTAAGAAACCTCAAGTTGGTAGTTTCTGCTGTTGTTGCTGCTGCTGAAATTCTAGGGGGTATTCATCAGAAAATGTTAGGACAGATAGAGACGTAGCTAATGAAAATAGGAGTTATTATTGTCTTGTTTGTATTCTCCTCATCGTAAAAAAATATACCAAGTGCAAACATCCCTGTTTTGTAAAAGGAACCCAAGACATTAAAACCTCCTGAGAAATAAATATAGATATAGACATCACACCTCCTTGCCCTGGGGATTAAATATTCTGATGCTTGCTGGGAGCACATTGCCATTTTCTCAATTCTGAGCATGAAGTACTGCAGGCACCCAACCACCGTTTTTTTTTAAAAAAAAAATAAATAAATAAAAAAAAAATCACATAGCATAGCTGCCATCCATAGCCCTGGAGAAGGCTCAGGAGACTGCAGAAGAAAGGATTGTTTCCAAGAGATCCATGCAATGAATCTAAGTGAATTGGAGAGTGAAGGAATGGGCTTCAGGAATGATTATTAAAAACCTCCATGTTTAACGAAGGTAAGAAGCTTTACAGAAGGCTTTATGTACCTTTATGTTGCTAGTAGGGCAGTCTAATGATAACACTTCAAATCTAACACTAGCACAGACCTGTTTGTCAAGTAGGATCTGTGACAGGTCTGAAAAAAGGATAAAAAGTGCCCTCATGTGCTTCTATTTGTCCTCTAAGACAGCAGTTTCAAAGCCCAGAAAAAAAAATCAAATAATTACTCTCACATTTTATATTGCTATTTCTGCACTCAGATCAAACCCAGTCAGGATCTGACTGCCCCAGATATCCAACGCAGACTCTGTGCCTAGCAGAAAGAGAAGCTGCTGGGGAGTCTGGAAACACACCGTTATCCCATTGTAAAAAAAAAAAGAAGAATTAAAGAGAAAGATGGAAGGCATATCATGGATGATTTTTTTAAAGACTGTCATATGAGAGGTTAGAAGGAACCTCTCATATTCCTGGAACTAAGGTATGTTTGAATTTGAAAATACTGACTCAAGTTTGATCACTGACGTTATTGAGAAAATCTGTCCTTGATTGTGGCACATTTTATCAGTGTTAATCACTGCATTTCTCTCAATTTTTTCTAGCTTCCAGTTGTTCGATAAATTTATCAGCTAGACCACAAAGCCCTCGAACATCACATTTCTGTTCTCTGTGCAATACTAATCTAAAATAATCTCGTTCTTTCTTAATCACTCCTTGACCAACTGAACCAACTGAGATCCTTTAGAAAATCACAGCAAGGCTCTCACCTGAGACCTCCTCAAATTGCTGATTTACTTCTTGTACCAGGGACTTCAGGACCAGACACAGTACTCCAGAAGCGGTCACACCAAATTCAATATCTAAAGGTGGCAATTATCCACATATTAATCTCTCTGCTGCCTTGGGAGATTATGTTCAGCTGATAGCTGCTGTGATTAAGAGATGTAGCATTGCTGTTTGCCCTGATAACATCACCCAGCCAGAGGAACACTGCGTACATTCCTTCTCGTCACCGTTTGAACTCCCCCCTGCAAGGCGAAGGAAGATTTTGTCCTACTTACTGCAGTCACATATTCATCTGTTTGTTCATCTGTCACAAGTTTGTTTTGGCAAAGACTGACCAGCCTGAGACCCAAAAAGTATGAGGCTCATGTAAACTACTTTTCTAGCCCCATTGTAACACGGAAATCTCAGGGCTTTATATTAAACAGCAAGGCACTTGCTCAGCACTGATAAGGAAAAAATACCCATATGAAAGAGGGTATTTCTCATGACAAGGGCTGACAAGACAGAGGAATGAATAGATAAGTGAGATCAAAAGGGAGTTTGCCATTCATACAGAGCTTTTCAACAAATTGCTGAACTAATGTTTTAAAGGCTAAATGAAAAGTTTTTCTAGAGGCAAGGAAAAACTTCAGCAAATTAAATTGCTTTCACAATTAAATGCTGTGTAAATTGAAAAATTACAGGCAATTGCCTGAATATTTACAAATGGAGCAAAGATGAAGGCATATGGTATGGTGAAAAAAAACATTTTTATGTGACCAAGACAACTCTGTAAAATACAACATTCCCTTCTTCCATAAGGCAGGTATCAGACTTACAACCTAAAAAATCACCTACTGATGGGCTGCTGACACATTTAAAGCCACTGGTTTGGTACAGCCAGGCAAGAGACCAAGTGCAATCCAAAAATCTGCACAAGGGTGATAATGAAGTGTACTCTGACAAGAGAGGGAAGCTGAATCCAAACCCCTGCGCCATGACAGGGACCATCCACCACCAGGAGATGCCCATGCAAATGTCTGCAACCTTTAAAAAGCTGAATTTTGAATTCTGAATTTTGTAAAGCTGGAGGATTATTGTAGGTGTAACTAATATTATTTTGTACTCAGACTCTAAAATAAAGGCCAGTCTGAGGCTGGTCAGAATCTCTATCAACCCATCAAGATCATGTGGATCAGCATGAGCAGTGCTGAAAGTAGCAAACCTCATTGCTGGTTTGGAGTGCTCAAAACTGATGAGAAGCACTTCAAAACTAAGAAAGGAAATACTAAGCAAGTACTTCCCACTCAATTGCAACGTTTTAACAGTTCAGGAAGGCTGCAAATGTTACAGGGCTCTGCAGTCACCTGCCCAGGAAGGTACAGTCCTAACTTTATGTACACAGCAAAGTACAGTCCCAGTGCAGCCCAGTTCCACTCTTCTCTTCCCAGAAAAGGAAGTCACTTACAGTTTGGGTACAATCCAATGTTTACAAGCTTGGCACTTCTCCTTGAAGTTTCAAAGGTAAAGAAAAAGGTAGGAGTTTTGTTTTAAGTTATGCTATTTACCTCTCTTCTTTTACATTATAAGGGAACGAAGCTGTAGGGGCTACACTGTAAGTTGGTGAAATTTTTTATTTGGCTGAAGCATTTTCAAATCAGCAGTTATTTGATATTTATCAGCAAAAGGATTTTAGCATGCCTGCCCCTGCAGAGCAAAAACTCCTATATTCAATACTGCCCCTTCACTCTTCTATTCCTTTTTAACCAACTGTCATTCTCTGTCCTCAGGGTGCTCATTAATTCTGAAGTTTAAAAGATATCCATCAGCAGCATCATAAATTCATAGATAGCTACAACAGGAATGTCTCTCTCGCTATATAAGCATGACTTTTTCTTTTATAGTTTAACCTCTGTGATTAACTCCCATTTTTGTGTCTTGTGGCATCTTTTATGCAAATGGCAGAAATTCTCATAGAAAGACCTTTCCTTAATATTTAACACATCTTTCCTTGTCACTAGTCTCCAGAGCACATAGAAGTCACATTGTCTAACTGGCAGCACAGTAGCTGGGCATGTGAATAACTAGTAAAATATGTAAAAGTGCTTATGTATTGGTGAATTTTTACTGCCATGTCTGGATTAAATACACCAGAAGAAAGTTAAAGCTTTTCAAAAACAGTCTGCACATCTTTAATTAACCCATGTTTTCAAGCCATCAGATTGTGACTTACAAGATGTAATTACTATTTGGACCATTAACACAAATTTTCCCAAGATGAAGGAAAAACGGTTTGTATAGGTGAGTATAAAGACAATTAGAATGGCTCAAAGAGCAATGTAATGAAAAAAAAAAAAAAGATGAAGCATCCAGTGTTTTCTACACATCTGTTAAGTTTCATGAAGTGAAAAATTTTCTGCTCCTCTGTCCCAAGTCACAGCTCAGTCCTGTTGCTTTCTGAGTACTTGGTGCTTATTATCAATCTCTGTGGTGAACCCAAACTGCATCCCAAAACTGTGCATCTCCAACTCCCAAGTTCTGCCATATTCTAGTAGGATGTGTCAAACAGTGGCATTCAATATAAGCAATATTCAAATTGCGTGATCACCAATCCACTTACAGACTGATACTGTAAAATAAGCTTGCTTTTTCTGCCTGTTCAGCCACAACTTCAAATACTTATTACCAGAGATGGTGGAACAGTAATGGCAGAGTATTATTGTCAACTAAAGGTGTAGCAACGTAATTATAAAAGATACAAACAGCATCTATATTTTAGCAGCACTAATGGTATCAAAATAAAAGTTCAATTTCAAGCAGGGTACCTATTAAATTCGCATTCAACAGAAGCTAAGCAGCTGAAGGGGCGGGAGAAACAATTCCACAAGCTCATCCATGTTTCAAAATCACCAGTTTGTAATTTTCCACCTCTCAGTGCTGTAATGCTTTACTACATACCATTGATGAAAATTGTTAAACAACATGAAGGGCTAGCTCATGTTCAGCGAGGAACTACTGAAGGCAGTGGTGCAGCTGTACAGCCAGAGCTGCACAGATTTTCCTCTACCTTTGTGTTTGCTTGCAACTTAATTCTGGAATGTTAAATTCTTTTGAAATACCCACACATGACATACACAGCTTTCCCAGCTTGAGACCTTAGGCTGAACAGCTTGCTTCAGTTCAATTATTATTCAAGCACTGATAGCCGGCATTATCTTAGATGAAATGCAAACCAAGTGAGAAACAGATTCCACATAAAAAACCTTGAGAGCTAAAAGAAAATTAAATCAATCCCCAGCCTTTCAACTCCTTAAAGCGATAGGCAATAACAGGGATGTCAAACCAGGGTAAACCTGAAAAGAAACATTTTGCAGCCCATGATTGAAAGAGAACATAAAAGGATGTCAGGTAGATGGATGCTTTATTGCTATTTTATATTTGAAGCCAGAAAACAAGGCCAGGTTGTAGCTGAAGACGTGAAACTGCAACTCTTCCATCTATTTCAGGAGACCTGACTGATACTGTTAACCTTGTTTTCTAATTATGATCACACCCCTTCATCTTCCCTATACGTTGATCAGCTGTTTCCTCTGAGAGCAACTTGTCATTAACACCTCTACAGATTTATATTTATATGCATGTCCTTTTCTCGCCATTATATTTTTATTGCAATAAGCCTACAAATACAGCAAGTATGTTAGTAGTAAATATAGCTGCATAGCAGGGAGGAGATGACACCAAGTTCTTATCCCCAACAGGAGAGACTCAACCTTTTAAATTGTTTCCAAAGTTACGTAGTTACAGACTGTGGTGGGCTGAGGCTGCTTAGCAGCTAAGCCCCCACCCAGTCCACTCTATCACTCCCCCATAGTGGGACAAGGCAGGAAATCAGAAAAGCAAAACCAAGAATAACTTCCTCTCACTCTTGGTAGTCAAGATAAAGACAGTATGTTACATGGAGAAAAAACCTAAACAACAACAAACCAAACCAATGTGAAGGTATCAGAAGCAAAACTTTCAATTTTGTTTAAGATTTCCTTTTTCCTCTCTCTAGGTGACTATACTCAGTATTGTGTAGAACAGCTTCACCTTCAAAGCTTAGCATTTCTGACTGTCAGGTGAAAAGTGTTATCCATTTTCTTTACCCAAAAAAAAAAAAAATCTTCACCTTCTCTTTGAAATACAGCCCAAGTAGTAATGTGAAAACCTAAAAAAAACAACTCCACAGATAGAAGAAATGGGAAGGGGTAAAAAACTAAGAAAGGAGAAAAAAATTGGGAAAAATGGAAGTTGACATTTTAGTTTGGAAATTTTGCAAGACTTTTAGATGAAAATTCCTTTTCAGAAAGAGGTAAAACTTTTTCAAATAAGAGCTATGAACAACTACAAACTACCTTTTCTAAGGAATCATCAAAAAGAGTATTTCCTGATAATTTAGGAAGTCCTAGATCAAGCTTTCAGATAACAGACTAGGAAGGAAAAAGCAAAGCATGGCTGGATATCACATCTTTTATTCTACTCATCTAAAGCAAGTAGGGAACAGCCAGTGAGTCTCCACAATTGGACTGAGACTTGGACTGGATTTCTAATGCTAAATTGATAGGTGTTCAGATACCAGTGTGATAAGTAGGCTATAAATACACAGAGGCTGACAGCTTAAATAGTTCACTAAAATAGATGGCTCTAAGAGCTATTCTGGATAACTGTTTATCTATCCATCCATCCAAGCTCACTCTTCTCAGCTGTTGGGCTGAGTTTTCAGACAGGATATTCTAGCAGGATAGCTTGTTGAAATGCAGCTGTAACAAAGAGATGGCTAAAACAGATATGACGGCCGAATTAGATACTGGGCAATACAGAGAAAGCTCCAGGAATTGTGGAGGGAAACAAAAATAAAGAAGATAAAAGGGGTAAGTATGGAAAACTCTAGAATAAGTTGGCACCTCACAAAAGAAATAGTAATAAAAATCCAGCTGATGGCAACTACATTTTCTCACAGCTTTCTGCTTTGGACAGAACATGCTTTGAAAATCAATCTTCAAAATCACCCCAATCCAATTCTCTCAGTATTGACTCTGGTGCAGATACACCATTTCCATACACAGTGTAGAGTGAGCACGACATGGACGTTACATCTGCAGTGCTGCTCCAACTGAGTGACAGAAAAAAATCATGATTTCAGTTATTCCCCTGCTTTAAATGCCCAACATGTCCTTTGACCCCCCATTTTGGGTTTTTTTCTTCAGGTATATTTTTTTGCAGTTTGCTGTATTTTATCCTTCTGTAATATTTACCATGTGGCTCCCTGCTCACTAATGACAATGCAAATGTGTCCAATGAAACATTCTTGTCAGAATTTGGAAACAGAATTTCCAGAACACAGTCCATCCCCTCCTCCCACCCCCTTTCAGCTCTTCACAGACTCATATCCCCAACAGAAACCTTTAAACAATTAAAGCCATAGCAGGATTTTACCAGCTAAATGGAGTTCTGAGTCTTGAATAAGTTTGTGCATTCAATAGCTACATTTTAAAGTAAGTCGCACTATATCACAGCTAGATAGAAGAAGACATTTAAAAGTCTTTTTTACAACAAGCTGATAGTTACCAGCTGTTTTTCTGATCTTTATGGTAAATCCTGCACTGAAAAATAGCTGCCTAGAAGGCAGGAGCTGATAACAATTTGAGTTTACTGGCCATGTCTCTAGATCAGATGCCATCACCAGCAATGGAATCAGTATTCCATTCACATGCTTTTATTTTTCCCTCTTGGAAAACACTTTGCAAGAAATAACATAGAAATACATATATTGATAGACTATGATTACATATGCTGTGTTAATCCATTTACACATTTCAGCACAGCTTTCTACAGGACTGTATATAGTATACATACACATTCTGCATCTTACCATAACAGAAGCCTTTTAATATACCTATCTTTCATATAAATGATACAATAAAGGTGTTCATTTAGTGGATAAATACCAGTATAGTCAGTGTAATTTTGCTCCTCCTTTAGCAGTTCTTTATAATTTTAAATATAAAAGAGCATTACAAATACAAGATACATATAAAGCAAGAGCTATTCAGGTACAGTGTTGATACTTAAGTTTTATTATTATTCTATACAAATCAATTCTGAGACAGAACATTTATAGATTTGCTCTGCAAAAAAACAAACTAGTGAGAAACAAATACATCTGCTTAATATAGACAGCAGAAAAGACATTAAATTGCCTTAAGATGCTATTGTTAATTTGAGATTACACATCAAGCAAAACAGAGGTTTTGAATTAGAAAAAAACCAATAAAATTTTTGTCTTTTCTTCTGGCACACCAAGTTGTATTGCGGTGCATTGTCTTCAAAATCTTGACCACTAACATCAGTGAAATGCACGTGCTGATCAAATGAACATCTTAGAAGTCAGAATTTTCGAATCAACCATCATAGCTAATAAAAATATGTATAAGTAAACCTCTCATGAATAAATAAAACCTTTTTTTATATAAATAAATGAATATTTATATATTTATTTTATAAATAAACCCTTTATTTATATAAATAAACCCCATCATTTATATATAAATAAAACACAGTGCAAGATAAAAAGATTTAATGTGATATGTATATAGTTCAGAGATGGTTAATGTGTAATTTGTTTCAGTTCTCAGATCAGGCTTTTAGCTAGAGAATCTTGAGATAGCAATGCATATATGCTTAGATATAAATGGCAAACATGAAACATATAAGTGTTAAAAAATAAACCACAAAAGAAGGTAAAAAAATATAGAGTAAAGAAGGCAATATTCAGATCTGGTTTGTTAAAAATTAATTTTGCAACATTAAAAAAATACAACTCACAGTTAAAAAGAAACCAACCTTTTGAAGACAGCAAATCATTACAGGGTGCTAAAGATTTCTGAGTATATTAGCCTACCCTTAGGGCTTACTGAACATAATCCATTTCAATTTTCATCTCCATTTTCTAGCACAAACAACACTGCAGATTAGATCAAGCCATTTCTTATGCTAGTAGTATTTTCTGTCAATACCCACTAAGGGGTAGAAGCCTGAGAGGAGGAGTAAGTCATAAATACATTACACAACCTGCTTGTGAATTCTGCAGTCTGTGGTTTAATGTAAGCTTATGCCATGAATGCAACAGTGCAAGAAGGACAGGGCTACAGGTTAGATGCAGTTTTTAATTCAGTGCATCATAAGATCAATACTGCCCAGTGGAGGCAGTGGAATTTCCAAAATGAGAAGTATTTTACGAGTTTCTCCGCCCTCCTCAGTGACTCCTGTTCAGCACATTTCATTTTACCTCCAGGTTACAAAAAACTTGGCATCTTGGGTGTATTGCTCTAGGGCACTGCATTGCTCACATCACCATCCCTCTGCATCACATGTTCATGCTCAAGCACACTTACAGACTCCTTTGCTCCTACCCTGGATGCTCTCCTTTGGCACAACATCATCCCCCATCTCTTGCTCTTTTAATAATTCTGGACTTTGCTGTGCTTCTCGCAGGTACTTTCTTTTTGCTTCCCACTGTTACTGTCCCTCATGCATGAGGAGCTTTCCCTCCCCTGACTTACACTGTAGGACCATGAACTTCTCTTCCTGTAAGGCCAATTCCATCGTGCCAAGACATGGTGTAAGGTGAAGGAGATGGTTAGCACAGAGATGAAACCTTATTCCTATGTTTTAGTTTAATTACAGAAATGGTTAAACAAGGTACAAGAAGAGCATGAAACTAATATTAACTGATATTAACAGTGCTAAACATATTTGGGTATGATGAACCACAAGGGTACAAGGAGGGAAAACGTCATTTCTGAAAAAGGAAGCTGTCCCCTGAGCTGAAGTTCACTCAACTGCAAAAGCCTGAAACTTGCCAGCTGAAGAGGAAACATCTACAGAAAGGGTTGTGGAACAACATTGCAAAACAAGCAGTAGCTCCTTTAAGAGACACCTGCAGCTATCACTCTTTCTCTAAAAATGGGGCTTTCCAAAATGTGGTTAGGAGGAAACTAAGCTGGAAAGCTGCTGTCAGTCTGTATGTATTTCAGAAAACTAGAGATGGAAGGACATACTACATCAGTCTTTTATTCTGTGGTCACTGGTAGATTATTCCCTATAACATACTCCTGAGCTCTCTGTCTACTATAGTTTTAAGTGACTCAAGTGCTTGGACTTCTATCACTTTTCTTGGGAGACTTATCTATTCCACAGCCTAATAGATCTCACTGTCAGGAAATGGCCTCCATTTGCCTTTGCTCAACCTTATCCCATTACTCCTAGTTAGGGTAGTTTTTTCCTGTTGTGCTCTGAAACACCCTTATGATGGCTCTTACCCCAGAATCATAGTGAAATAACAGCCATAAAGGGAAACCTCTTGCCTTCCATTAAGAGCTCCCTTGTCCCTTTGCTCCCACAGCCTGGCACGACAGACCAGGAGAGACAGGAGCAGTTGCAGTGAGCAGGACCTGGACTAACGCCACCTGGGACAGGCCATTGCACAAGGCTCAGCCATAATTACAGCACAGTGGGACAGAGGGAACAGTGTGGCATAAAAGTGGTGTCAGCAGGCAGGGACACTTCCTTTTAAGCCAGGCAGTCTTTAAGTTGCATGCTCAATTTTGTAAATAGCCCAATTTTGTAAATGGGCATTAATCATCTTATTGAAACGTCTCATCAGCACCAGCTCTCCTGCCTGGTGTGCCTGTCTCTCTGTCTTGCTCCTCCCTTTTCAACTGCTTGCTGAACTGCAGCCAAACACTGCGCTGGGAACTGTATGACCAAACTTCCAGCGCTATTCCTGCAAGACTGAATCCAAAATCCAGAACCACTCACTTTCCAGTGTGGCAGAGGCGAAGGTGTGTATTAATATAGCTTCCTAGTTTCATACTGCAGAGATGTGTCTGTGTCAGTTAAGGAGCATACTTTGATTTTAAGATCTTTTCTTTCATCTTTCCTTGGTATTGAACAGTACTGACAGCAATAGTAATGCAAAGACAGTGGAAGGCATAGGAAGTCCCCAAATCAGCAGAGAAAAGCTCAGAAACATTGTCAGATGAAGAAAAGGATGCTGTGCTCTAACAGGTATAAGCCTTTCATCTTCATGTGAGATAAAGACACAATGTCACCATGTAACAAAGATGGCCAATCCAAAATTCAACTACCAGTTCATGTTTTCTGCTAGACTGATTTTAGGCAACAAACTAGATACAAGTAATTTTATTTACACCACCAAAAAACCCAAACCAAAACAACAAACAAACAAACAAATAAATTAGAGATAAAAGAAACTTTACACAGATTTCTCAAGAAATTCAGACACAAAAAATCCATTTCACTTGTGTTTTCTAATTTAAGACAGCTTCAGTCACTTCTGCTGCTCATTTCTTTCATTCATTATGTTCCTTTAAAGTATTTTGCCGAGATTTTCTTGTTCTGAAGCTTGGTTATTTACAAGGCTATTTTTTGGACAGTTTTTGTTTATGTCCTACCAAAGTCCATTTTGATTTCTCTGCATGTTTCCCTGTGGTGTCCTTGGAAATACTCAATCTGTATATTATAATCTGGGGACTGTTAGAGTAAAAGAAAACATAAATATCGTTGCTGAGTTGTCTGCAACACATTATGCCGTTTTTACAGACCTGTATTTTTATTAACTCCTGCATTGCTTTGCTCTTTCATGTATGGTAAACAAAGTAACCAGTGGAGAGCCACTGGAAAATATGTCCTCGAGCTCTATTTTAGGCCCTGACTAAAAGCTATCAAAGCAAACAGTAAATGCAAGGCCTCTCTCTCTTTCATACAGAAAAAAATGCAGGTATTTGCCAACTAACTTATTTCCCATCCACTAGAAGGCATACAAAGTCTTTGTGTAGCAGTACAGATGCCAAGTTATTAATTGTCAAAGGCAAAATTTTTTAATTGCAAAAGTTAAAATACTTAAAAAAAAGATGACCATAAAAAGCACCTAAAATAGGAATGGTCCAGGCCAAGATGTCTTGCACTTGAAATGCTGTGCAGTCAAAGGAAAAAATTCCCCCAGCACTCTGCATTCCTGATGTGTATTTTCTTAGGTACACCGAAAAACAACCAAAACAAAAATAAAAAATGTTTTCTGCTCTTTCTCAGCCTATTTCATCAAAAATTAAGCATGACTGCAGATAAAAGTATTCAACAAAAATTTAAAAGGCATCATTAACACAGAGTCAGAGAAACCCCATCATAACAACCTCTCCTAATATGCAGCACAACTAGAAATACAAGTAATTCAGTTCCTTATTATGAAAAGCTTTTTTATGGCTACACATGTCACATCATGGTAATGTTCACTGATGGTGTGAAGGCCTTAAATATCCACATTCTTTTCTCATCCATCTGTCAGAAACCACCTCATTTTCCTGCAGAGAAAGGTGACTCCTGTTCCCATCAAACCCAGCCACTAAACTTTCATTATTTTCACTTGGCATAAGGTCAGGTCTATAAGATTCAACAAGCAAATTCTGATGTTGTATTATAAAAAAGATGCAGCATGACTGCTTTATGTTTTGGCTCCTTAGCTTAGCATGTCTGGAGGGCACAGTTTCACAACTGCTCTCCCCTCATTTTCATTCATTTACAGCCTTGCAGGTCAGAAAAGCGACAATGTTGTTGTTTTAGCACCCTGTTCTGCTTCTCCGGCACACATAATAAGGAATAAACACAGTCCTGGTTATCCACGTATTTCTAACTGCTGTAAGCGCTTGACACGTACAAACTGTACTTCAATTACCATTGCCTTGATTCTCTTTGCTCATCACTACACAGAAATTTGGAGTTACCCAAGCTCCAAGCCAGCTTCCCCACAGCAGATTTATTGTGTAGGGTGGGATCTGCACTTAAACTGAGGCTGTTCCATTGCAGAGAGTGAAGCCATTAAATTAGCAGATAACTACCCCTTTGAGGATTTGATGACTTGATGTGTGAATTGTCTGTCATATCAGTTCACCTAGGATTTGCAAACTGACTCTCTGTTTTTGATAAGAAAAATGAGGAGTGTAGTCCAAACTAACAGGAGAAGTGTATTTTTCTTCTTATTTTAACAGAATTTTTTTACATTTAGTTGATACATATAAATAAACATGAGAACATTGTGGTAGACTTCCTTATTAGTCTAGTGGAAAATACTGTATTGCAAATATAAGCTTCTTTGCACAGATTGCTCCTGACTGGACAGCAAATCCAATAAAAAGATGACTTTTGCTTCAGCTTAACCATATAATACACTTTATCACCCAGTGTCTTCTGTAATAAATGTTACTGAAAAGACTAATTTAGGATCTGAATTTATTTTAATTAGTCTTTGTAATACTGCAGCAGATGTTAGCCTGTATAAAAGCAAACCTGCACTTGTGAGGAATCTCAATGAGAAGGCCCCAAACATTTGATATTCTCAAACATACTGCCCGGGACTGCAACAGCAGACAGGAGGGGAGAAAGGAAACTAAAGAACGAACAAGATTCAGGAGGATGAGGAAAAAAGGCAGCAGAGATTCATTTTGTTATAAACATGTCCTGCTATCAGTCACAGCACTGCAAAGGTGAGGCTGCAGAGCACCATTAATAACTGACAGCTGTTGTTAACTACCAGGGAACAGCAGATAACCTTCCCGAGAATATCTATACCCCCATCTTGGGCAACAAAGTAATGAGTCCCAGTGGAAAGAAAGCACTGGCCGTCTTTGTTGTACCTATTGATCTCCTGATGTGATTTAGATAAGGGAGGAAGAGATAATGGCATTGATTATTCTATTTAGGAGCCAGACTGAGACTAAACTAAAGTATAATACATAAAGAGGAAAAATCCACACTCGATCACTTCTTGTCTGTTCTTTGCAATTCAAGCCAACACCAGGTGGTCACAGCAACAGGGAGACACATCTTAATAAACGTGTGGGGTTTGGTTTCTGGGACAATTTGATATAAACTGATATATGACAGAGGGTTTTTGTTTTGTTTCTTCTTCCTTACTTTAATGGACAAGCGTTGTTTTCATAAAGCAAAGCATAGGAAGAACAGATTGTTTTCCTGCCAAGGAGGTTTACAGAAGTCAGTGATGGAGATCTCAGGCTGACAGGAGGACACGCATAGCTAATTTTGCTTTATGCTCCTCACCCCCATTGTGAAGAGTAGTCAGCTCAGGGCAGGTAGTTTACAGAGAAAAATCTTAAAAAAGAGAAGGAATGCTTATCCCTATCACCAGCAAGATGTAATTATTCTGACAAGACTTTAGCGCAGGTCACCGGCAGACATGGATTAGAGCCTCAGGCCTTGCCTCAGAGTAAAAAAGAATCCCTGTTGCATATAAGAGCAGATACCAGTGAGATTTAGGAATACCCTAAAAATCGAAAAAATAAAAAAGAAAACCATTTAGAATCTTTTTAAAGCTGCTGAGCTTAAACCGCCTTTAAATTTGTTGACAGGTTACAGAAGTCACTCTTCTACCAAGGGAACACAGCGAGGGGTATGATGGATTGACAACCATATTCTGTTTTATATTCTCTATTATACTCTCCCATATTTGGAATACCATCCTAGACCTGAAAACCAACATAAATTTTTACTTCTGTCCTCAGTGGAGGTTTTCAGACATCAAACTGAGGTTCTCCTAAAAACATGTGCATTTAGATTAAATATTATTCATCTTTTACTGGTGTGATTAATAGATATGCTTTGAGAATTATAAAAGGAAAATCAGATAAATAAAATATAAGATGTAGGAGCTAAAAAAAAAAATAAATGTGTCCAGTTCTTGGATGTCACCATATAGTTTCTACATGTGATGAAGACAGTACGTTCAGCTGCTTGTGACCCTGCCCTTGCCAGTGTCAGAGAGCTGCAATTCACATCAGGCAGAACTAGCCTAAAGATTTTTCAGGGAAGCACAACTGATCTTTTAAAAATGAAACTGTAAAAATCAATCTTAATAAACCTTTTTTTGGGTGGGATTCTGGCTTAGTTTTTTTGGTTTATAAATGTTTTGTGTTTCTTGAACATAAGGCAGTTTAAAGAAAATGAGCCTGGCTTCCTTGCAGGATTCCTTGGGCTGGGTGGGGAGAGAGACAGTTGAACTCCCTGCACCTGCTACAGTAAATTAATGCTTTACAGTCAAGCTTAAGAGTGGATTTGAAGCATCCAAGCCCAATTTGACCTAATGCAAAATTTAGGCCCAAACTGGTTTCCCACAAACTGGAAACAGTCTTTCTGTCAGTTTTAGAGCAAACCTTTAAGATCTCATGTCTTCTTTAGACTGGAAAAGATTATTGTCCAAAATCACAATGCACTCCCAACACCTCTGTACACTGCACTACTGCTCTTTCAGGGGACCTCAGCAAGCTTGGTGTGAATGACACAGCTCAGACACAGAGGCAGCACTATGGAGAGAACTCAAAACCTGCTCTTCACTGTGTGCACAGAGTCACTGGAACACAACACACTATCACTGGCTGCACAGAGCCCTGCACCACCAGCACAAATCTATACTCAGAACTGGAGTGA
This sequence comes from Falcunculus frontatus, assembly GCA_013398115.1. NCBI lineage: Eukaryota > Metazoa > Chordata > Aves > Passeriformes > Falcunculus > Falcunculus frontatus. The sequence goes on from VZRV01007598.1 coordinate 2,448,572, forward strand.
GAAAAGAGAGCAGAAGTAGTGAGAACAACCAAACTTATGCAGGCAGAAGCACAAACTGCAATGCTAAAACCAGTTCTTGAAGGATTAATTGTAGCATACTTCAAACATGAACTTCAGAGCAAGCAGACAGTGTTGGTCTAGTTGGTTTATGGGGGAAAAAAGAATTCCTCTAAATCTATTGTCTATATAACACAGTAGAAATACTGATATATTGTCTGAAGGTAAAAGAAGCATAGGTTTTCCCTTTCAAAAGGAAATCGATTGAGCCATGAAAAAAGGGTGGATTCACCCATTTCCTTAAAACAAAGTTGGATCACTGGTGTCAGTGTTTGAAACAAAAAGCATTTCTGTGCATTTCCCCAGACTATTGCACTTGTGCTGAAGAAAAACAAAAGACTTAATGGTGGGAAAGAAAATGTCTGGTGTGAAAAAAATACAACTTGGGATTTCATTACTGCAAATGAAAATAAGAAAATATACAACATTATTGGCACAAATACTTTCCTCCCCCTGTACAGCAGTAAAATACTATGACTGAAAAATGATTTATGAATAGTACATCCAGGATTTAGATACGGTTTGAGGTGCCCCCACAGTCCGAAGTCACATTCTATATTTCCTGTGAAAGACCACTAGGATAAGCCAAGTCCTAGGCACAGAACACACCAACAATTGATAGGACCTTAAATATCTGAAACTAAGTCGTTTTAGTTCTGCATAAGATAGAATCCTAATTTCAGAGCATTTTTAGAGTAACATTACACCACCTGTATTGATCAAACTTGATCTGATACAGCATTTAATTCTAACCTTTTCTTCTGATACAGAAATTTATTTTCAAGTGAAAACTGCCTTTATATGGTTTTTTTTTGCACTTCTAGCAATTTGAAAGATGATTTTGTAAAGTGTTAAAATGAAGCTGTGGCAGCTGACCTGTCTGTCAGCAGACATAAACCAAACCAACTCATTAGATTAAACTCAAATCCCCCCCAGTGGCATCTTTGATTCCATTCAATATTTTCTTGCTCTAAGGCTATCTGTGAGTGCTTTGACTGTATTGACACTTCTTTTTATTTTATTGTTTGACAGATCTTCCAGAGCTAAGTGAAGTTCTAAAGAGATAATAAAAACATTTTAGAATCATTAAAGAAAAAGTGGAATTTCTCCACTACTCTTTTAGAAATACATTCATACATTGAAGCTATATGTACCAGAAATTCCAATACGGGTATACCCATTTACACCATATTTCTTGGCCACTCCTTAGTCAAGATGACATTTTCAATATGAACTGTCAAAATAAGCCTTGAAAATCCTAGTAGAAGTGATTACATTTCTAGCAAAATCTTTTGGGAATTATCTTACAATATTTCTTTCATTCCACAAGGAAAATATTTTTTCCCTTCTTCTCAGTATTGCAAATCTTTAGCAAGAACTCCCAGGTAAATGGTTAAACACAATTTGGATATCAGCTAAGCTTCATTTAGCAAAATTAACCCATGCTCTATCTTCTGCTTAACTGCCAGTAAGGTGCAGTGTCCATTCCTCCATCTTCTGCTTCATGCTACTGTCCTGTCTGATGACAACTGACCAGTCTGCATAAGCCTTTCAATTATTTAGGGAGATAATTAAAATCTAGAAAATACTTTTGTTGCCAGGTAAATGACAAATTTTTACAAGGAAGCTTCCTAGTCCAGTCTGGTTGTAGTTTTTGAGCAAACAGTGGAAATGCTGTTACCAGGCACCTTTACCAGCTGCTGGGTTTAACTGGTAAATGTTCTTTAGGTAATTCCTGTTGTTTGATGTTCCAGCCCTTTCTGGTTTCTAGGTAAGCTGAACAAACACTGAATCCAGTACTAGAAATGTGCTTTCATGTGATTCCCCTGGGCCTGCCCTCAAGCCAGCTACAGTCGGTTGAAACCACTGTTCAATGCTCACTGGAGAAGAGATTCTGATAAAGATGGTACTAGACAATGGCATTCCTTTTAAATTCATGTTGTTCTGTTGGGGTTTTTTCAGGAAACACATGTCAATTGTCCTGGAACCATTTCAGTAGGACATATGGGAAATCATATATGTGTAAAATAAACCTTGAGACACAAGTGGTAAGGTTGAAGAGAAACAAAAGCACATCTTCTTCACTTCAAGGATTTTTGAGAGGGAGGGAAACTGTGCTAGAAACATGTTTATTCTTTCTAATTCTTATTCATTTGTGGTAGATACTTGCCTGTGTAGAAAAAGGATGAAAATAACCAGGAAACAAACATTTAATTTCCTAAGGAACCATAGTTTTAGTTTATCATTAAATAACAACTGAATAATTGCAATGCTAACATTTCTTGAAACTCAAAAGCCATACAAAAGACTAACCCTATTGCGAATACATTATATATGCATGCGGTAAGGGCAATTGCAAGAGAAGATCAAAAGACACCATATCTTAAGTTTAATAACCCATTTAATATTGCCTTTCAATTCCATTTCATGCTCAGTAAAGCAAGAATAACTGAACCTTTCACTGATGCTGGCCTCAGATGAACAGCTTTTGTTTTGAGGGCTCTGGTTGCAATGCCTTATTATGGTCGACAATTATGGCCTTGTAGCAAATGCCAGGCACAGTGTTAGAGGACCTGCTTCTGCACTTAAACAAGGATACGTCTTTAATGGGCTGTTTTTCTTAACTAGGGTCATATTACCTGCTCATGTGTGTAGGGAAAAGGTCTGGCATGCACTGCCTTTGTCCTTTCCCCACCACATTCCCCCATCTTTCTTGTAATGAAATACAGCGCCTGCAAATGGGCAAGGGGTGAAAATGTGCATGACATGCTGAAGTAAGCAAAACACAGTGCACTGTCCCTTCAGAAAGGTTAATGGCAAAAAGAAGCAAGACATCTAAACTCATGACATGCTAAAAAGCCACTTTAAAAAGGTTAAAGGCTATTGCTCCCAGTGCCTGCTTAAAGAACAAACTGTGTTGGGACTCAGCCAAGCGAGAGCGGAGAATATAAAAAGAATGAGCAATAGCTTGAATCAAAGATTACAAACGGAACCCCTGCCAGGGCAGACAGCAAAAGTTTATAGTCTAGTTATGTGCACAGTACAACATACCATTGTCTTGTATTGTTTATAAACAAAATTATTTGATCAGTAGATCAAGGATACTGTACAGGATTCTGTATTTTGAGTCTATCCATCCAGCATAAGCAAAAGGACAAATCATTAATTCATCAGGAAATTCATTGCAGTGGTTTAATATTTGCAGTGTAAACTGGCTCTAGCCATGCTGCTCTAAAGTCTTTAAGGAACAGCAGGTGCCATCTTTGCTTTCACCTTTTCATAACCTAATGAGAAATCTTGTGTTTCACCTTGAAAAACACAACATATGTCAGTAAAATTAAGACAATGTAATATTGTAATAGCGTCTCAGCCATCCAATGCTATCTTTATAACAAGCACCCGGAAATGAAAATTAAAAGGACTTGGTGAAGTTTGTTATGAAGAACTACTAGAAGTATGAAAAATTATTTTGTTATAGACATGCAGCTGAATTATAGATTTCAGCAGTTTACAGCCTTTGCATTAGAATTGTACTAGGAGCTACTACAGAGTTGACCCATGTGCTTTGTAAAAGAATGAAATTCTTATGCGTCACGTGTACCTCAGCACATCACAGTTCTGCCTTGGTTACATCAGAGATACACACAGATTCCAGAACATATCCCTCAGCTGGGTAAAGATTTGTCTTTAATTTTCATGGAACTCTCTTGTTGTACAGTTTTGGAGGTTATTTTTTAATCCCCACTACCCTCACAAAAAGGGGTAAACTTTTTGACTGTATCTATATACAGTATAACGATTTTCCCCTTTTTCTGGTACAGCTTTTCCATAAATTTTGCTTCATCCTCATCTCCTACACATTCCTTTGCACTCCTAGGACCTTCTGAGAAGACATTAGTTAATCTGACCATGCATTCACGTTTTCCAGAACGTGACGGTCCACTAAACCACAACAGGATAGTGCAATACTGCTACAGATTCCCCCAAAATTAGTGTGCAGACTTGTAGGTGTGATCTCTACCAAAGGACTGTAGAGGCCAGAGAGAATCACCAGCTAAAAAAAGACGAGTGTGCATCACGTCAGAAGGGAAAGGGAGAGGGATTATCACAACAGAAAGTTATCAAGTTAGACTTTACTATACACTCGAGTTACCTTTTCTCTTTGATACAATTGCCTGTGCTACGCTCTGTGCTGTGACAAATATAACACATTAATGGGAAACGATATTTCTCAAACTACCTTTAAAATACAAAGTACAATATTTGGGGTACTTAAAAAAGGGTAATCCAACAAAACTTAGTTTGGAGAACATGCACTAATTTGTATGAAAAAACCCATGCTGTTTGAGTCTACAGATGAAGTAGCAACCGTTTTCTTCCTACAGTGCTAATACTGTCTCTATCAGCAGAAAAACCCAGTTCTAGGAGGGGGTGCCACCTTGAAACCCTCTGAGTAGCACAGGACAGACAGGGTTAAAAAAGCTGTTGTAATTCTGTGAGCGTTTGTATGCAGATTTTAAAATTTATCTTCATGTTCTTATGCTGAAACCTCAATCTCTGTAAATTGCTTCAAATTATGTAAGACCAACTGTCTCAACTTTTGAGTAACATATAAGCACATCATGTGGTTAAATATTAAAATACTGACTGATATGATCCTGTACCATGCTGAATCTCTCCGATCTAATCTGTGCTTTTGAGAAGTACTTGAAAATTCCTACTTGTTCTGAAGCAAAGAAATCCTCCAGCGAATTACTGGGAGAAACAAGAAGATTATGAGAAGGGATTTTGCTGCCTGATTTTATGGAGCCATTAATACTTTACAACCCCTCATATTATATGGAAACTGTTTTGCGACCCCCAACTGTATCAGATCTGATAGAGCACCTATTCTTAACACTGTTCTTCTTTAACAAATGTCTTAAACTGATCTTCTTCCTCAACCCCATCAGTATCTTCAATTTCATTAAAAAGCAAAAACGGGGTTATTTTTTTTACAAAACCGAATTCAACTCCTGTGCAGAGCTGTTACCATCACTGCTGTGTGATTGTAGGTTTTCACATCAAGGTTTTTGTTTAATATCCTCTTTTTAAAAATACAAACATGTAATATAATGTATGGTTACATTTTGTGAACCGTCCTATTTTTCTTCCGAAATTTACATGTTTCCTGCGATACAGATTCCATATTTGATGTAATATATTTTTCCAAGTCAACAGATTAAACCAAAGCTTCCACAATAAGAGGATTGTCACTTACTTTGTAAATCAGAAACAAAAACTGCTAATGCTGATTTTGTCAACAGGTTAAGAAAATGCCATGTTTCAAAAAAGAAAATAAAGAAGAGCTGAACAAGAGGATAATTTAAAAGATATAACTGAAATATGTAATAGTTTGAGAAGTAGAGAAATGTTTATATATTTTCAGACCAAAGCTTCTTCAGACTTCTAAAAATCAGTTACAAATCAAGAAAGAAGTCAAAATGAATCCAGCCAAAGAAATTTTCATGACAGTTCCCAGAGAACCAGAAATTAATGTGCAACCACAAATGCAGTCCCAGAGTGATGCTGCTACCATGGTGAAATACTAGCTACAAAAATTTTTAATCTTGAGCAGCAATGTTGTCCACGCCTCCCAACAAGGAGCATCCATGTTTCACGTCCCAGCTGGGTACCATGCCATGCCCAGGAGGAGTGGTGAGGGGGGCTCTCTCCCACCACGGGACAGCTGAGCAGCCCTCCTGGGCCTCCCCCGCCTTCCTTCTGCTGTAAAGAACCCAATCCAAGACAAAAGCCCAACGAAAATAAAACCTTTGGTATAATCAACAACAGAGGGCTTTTTAAAATAAAAACTAATTTCATTTTCATAGAACAATAAATTAGCTCAAAATAAATCAGGTTACTGAAGAGCATGGTTTTGATTTTTTACCTAAATTGTACACCGGAGCATTGTTTTCCTTTGTGAATTATAAAACATGGTCTCTCCAACAGACCACAGTTCTGTCTAGCCCAATAGGCCCATGTATTTTACAATATAATATGGAAACAAAACTATCTGTGAATTTAGAAATTCCTGTGGACACATGTATGTGTCATCTGGTTATTTTTCAATAATAAAAACTAAATCCTACCGCTAAAATGAGTCCAACTTTTGAAGAGAAAACAACCTGTTTCAAAAAGCATATGAAATGGCACAGAAACAGGCAATTTGTGAATACCCAGAGACTACGTGACATACATTCATGTGACTATGGCTATTTATACTGACTTCTCTTTTTTTTTTCCTTGATCTTTTGATATTTCTTGAGAGTATAACATGACAGTGAGATCTTTAGGGAAAACATGCATCATCAAGCATAATTATATTGACTTATGTTTTTGGCTGCTAACAAGATTTATTAGTCTTTGAGATATAATAATGTCATGGATTTGCTGAAGTCAATATGTCTCTTGCCAATAAATCTTGATATTGGCAAGAGAAGTCAATGCCTACTTAGGATTTTTCCAACCGACAAAGCAGCCTGTTAATATCAGATCTGCTCTCATGCAATAAGCAGTTCCTCTGATACATTATTCTGGCAATGCAGTCTGTTTGACTCAAAAAGCAAATTCCTTTCCAAGTCCCATCACTTGCTTAGCTGATGATCGGCTTTCAAGCATAGAGTCAGGCAGAGAGGGGCACAAAAAAAGCTTTGCTTCTCCACTTGGAAAGGGGATGAACAGTACATTCTTGCACTTACTTCAGTGTGATGTTTTAATGTGAAATCCTCTTGTAAAGGCTTGGAAAATAAAATTTCTCTGTGTGTAATGGCCAAAAACTGGAAAAGCAAATAAAAGCTCTTTTTATTTGATGATAACCAAATCTGAAACTCCTGGAGATATTTATGTTGAAGTTGTATGTTTTTGTTACAATAACATTTGCTTCAACAATGCTGTACTGCCTTTCCCCAATGCCAAGAGTGCTATCTTTGATGTGAAATCAAATAATGACAACAACAATAATAATCTGAAAATTTTTATTTCTAAAGCAACTTCTCTAGCTAATTTTTCCACACACTCTAATTCACTTCTAGGTTATTCCTTCATATAACTGGCCATATCTTAAACCTAAAATTTTCTCCTATCATCCAATCTGATGTACATTTTCCTGACAAAACAACCTCTTCATAAGAGGTTATAATATTATCTATACTATATATTTGAAAAATTATAACCCTAACTTTGTTAGGGAAAAAAAAATCAAACTTGTCAAAACACTTCAAATAGTCTAACACTGGTTTGTAATTTAATTCTACACTTACTAATCTGTGCAACAAAATACAGTGAAATTCAATGTCTTGATGGATCACTCATGGAAAACTCAAGTAATTACCCTCATTCTAATATTCCTATTTAAATGCATGGAAAAATGATTAGCTGAAAGTTCTTTATGTAGCAGAAATGGCATCTGCTTAATATTTATGCTAATGTGAAATACCTTTTACCCTAAAGGTTAAGGGTGATGCATGAATGAAAAATTAAAGCAAATAAAAACAATACAAATAGAAATTCCTGCTACATAATGTCACTTTAATTAATTTTTTTTCCTGTAGCATGAGTGTGACATTCTTTCTTGGGCATAACTTTTGCTGATACAGGCATAATCCTATGAAGGACTCTTTTTTATTTTTCTTCCTCCTCCTCCCCGCCCTGTTGCTGGTAATGCATGTGAGATCTAAATTGGGTTTAATCCATTACACTAAAGATATCTGAGAGTCTCTTTAGGGCATATTCAAAACCGTTCCTCATATGAGCCTGAGGTAAGAAATGGCTAACACTACCTGAGTACTGGATAACTCTTTATCTGTTCTCCATCATACAAGCCCAGCAAAAGAACCAAGAACTATGCCAGCATTTTTTCTCTCCCAGCTCCTCCAAAAACTTGAACTTCAGTGAACAGTCCTGGACATACTGGGGCACCTTTTTACACCAGTATGTCCAACCAAATATTTGCTGCTACTTGTTCTTTCTGTGTGCACACCTCCAAGAGAAATCCAATTTCTTTTTCTTAAATGCTCCTCCCCCATGTTTAACTGAAAATCGCAATTATGTCCCTGATTATCTTTCTCTTCTTCAGGCTTCACCTTCTTAAGGTGAGTTGGCCTGTAAGTTATATTGAGTAGAGGGAATATTGCATGAAATTTGGGTGAGGAGAAAAAGAGCTTTATGAAGCTGGAAAACGAAACCATGACAATTTTTTCTGACTAATGAGTTAAGACACAATGATGAGACTGCAGTTTTCATGAACAGATCAGATAATGACTAGAGAAAAAGACATTAAAAGAAGCTACCGAAAGGAAAAGAAAGAACTGGAAAAAAAGATATGGAGATGTTTGCAGTCATTCAAAAAGAAACAAAAAGGCATGAAGCCTCTGTGGAGACTGCGCCTGTATATCTGAAAACTAAATATTGAATTTTCACCATATACCCATACCTAATATTTACATAACTATCAATAGCAAATTCATGAACCAAAAAACCTAGAGAAAAGTTCAGTAAAACAGGGGGTGACTAGTGGGGAAATAACAACTGCTGAATTTCTGCATGACCAGGAGCTGAAAATTAAAAGGAATCAGTAGAATATTTCTTACTTAATGCTCAGCACCACACAGAGCTTTTAAAATACCAACACAAACATATAACTTAAGCAATTCATTGAGTGCCTTACAGAACTTAGAGAGGAAACAACGCTGGCACATAAGATAATGTTGAAGATATCATCTGAATCAGGCATTAATATTTACACACATTTAATATTAAATTATTACTTACATTTCCAGAGATTGCATTAAAGGGAAATCTCACATAAAAATATATCATGGCATGCATTAGATCTGAATATGAGCAGTGTGCTACAAACAGCACTACCTGATAATGGCTTTCAGCTCAATGACCAGGACTCACAGCAGTTTGTAATTTTAACCATCACCATCAAGCCTCAGAGAGCTTAATTCAAAAGGTTTTAGGTATAACGAGGCCTAAACTATTTTTGAAATTGCTAATAAATAAATAAAAGGATATGAAATCCAATGACAGAACCAAATTTGGCTGTACTTGACACACTGTAGCATCTTTTAAACAGACTGCCAACAGCAAAAATTTCCCTTTAGGCTTATTTAAAAATCCAAATCCGCATTCTCATGTGAGGTCTAACAGAAACTTGATATTAACTGAGTAAGGAAGGACAACCTATTGTAGCTTATTAGAGACAATGAGAAAGAGCTTTTGGACATTCCTGAGGTATCTAATACTGAAAAGGAAAAGCAAACAAACCATAACACCCCACCAAAAAGCATAAAACAAAACACCGTCCTCCATTCCCCACCCCCCAACTATTGACTAGTTTTTATACATGCTTCTAAGTTCTGCTTCTGCTTTAAGTCCTTTATCAGAGCTAGTACAGTGGTTTTAAAAAACACAACAATAAAAAAAAGGAAAATCCTTCCAATGTTTTACTTTAAAAATTCTCTTTGATTTTCTTAAATTAAGTCCAAAACACTAAAAGCAGGGGCCAAGTTTAACCATTTACAGCTATCACTAAATTCTGCAATGTGATCAATTTTTTTCAATTTCTTCTTTGTTAAAATGAGGATTTTAGGTCGACCTTACTCTTAGGTACCCCACTGAATTTTATTACTGGAAATCAAACCCCATCAGTTTTAGAAATAATGTTTAAAACATTAGAATATAAATTACTGCAACCACAATCCCTCTAAAATGAAGCACTGGCAGTTGCTAGCTGGCAGCTGTAACAGAATTGAAAAATATAGCTCTGCAGAATATAAGCAAAATGGATTAATATTTTATTTGCGCAAGGAGGAAAGAATTCACACGATAATGTGCAACCCTAGAATGGATTCCAGTCAGTGGGAAACACCTTTGCAGTTCACATGGGAGGTTCAGTACTCTTGAGTTTTGAGAATTTATCTCACTTCCAAATCCTGGGTGTGCCCTTTAGGCCACCTCTTTCTAATCCTTCCCATTTGATGCTAGCAGGTGATAATCTCGTAGATTTAATACCAGCACTACAGTGGTAGGTCATGTCAATCATTATACCAGTTACACCAAAGAAGTCTAAAACTCCACATCTTTAAATTCAAGTCTGCAATCTGCTAAAATTATTATATTTATCAAAGAGTGTTTCTGTCAGCCGCTGAGTTACGACTGTCCTTTATCACACACATTCTACCACAGACAGGGTTTGGAAGGGTTAAAAAGGCTTCATATAGGTGAGGATGTTGCTCTATGAACTGTAAAATCAGTATTGAAAGCAACTTGGCAAAGGATCTTAGGCCCTGGCTTAATTAAAGTTGAGCTTGTTGTGCAAGTAAACGACACACAGTCGGGATTTGCTCTCAGCATAATTTACACATCCCTTGCTGGCTTGCTCTCAAAGCATCAGAGACTAATTCTAAGGCAAGCCTTGCATGATTTGATTCAGAAGTCACGTCATTGGAATAAAAAGAAAGAAAAATCATTCACTGATATGTTTAGAAAAGCTTAGCTCAGAGTTTCAAAGGCCGGCACGCTGTTAATCGTAGTACGCAGAAGAAGGACATTTAGCTTGATGGTCTGCAGTAGAAGAGTTCAAGATTCTGCACTCAAGTGAAGATTTATAAGTCTTACTCAGTTCAGAAATAGAGTACTCGATATCAGAGATTTTTAGAGTGAAGTGTTATAACTACTTATTTTTTTAATTATGCTGGGTATAGAACCCTGAATGTATTGACTTGAAGGTAAACAGATTACAGCAAATGCACATTTTATTAAAAACTGTGTATGTCCAAGTGTACCTTTCACATTTTGTGGGTCAAATGAGATCTTAGATTAAAATTTCTCAGCAAAAAAAAAAGCATCATTCTTTGGGCTCTTGAGCACATGTGTCAAACAGTTTGATGCTTTTTGGCTTTCTACCGAGATAGTAAAGTTATTATGCTCTCCATCTGTTGTTCCTTACACTGTTGAAGTTTGGTAACTGGCAACACTCTTAAATACACGGGGTATTTAAATACAGAGGGTCTGTAAGCTATCTGCACTTGCTGGCAGAGAAAAATATTTTCAAGTACTTCAAGCACAGAAGAATGAAAAAAATTGGGGTGTAAATTGATCTCCTGTCATGTAAAGGAAAGTTACAAATCTGTGTTGTCATCACGTTTTAGACCAGAACTATACTTCTAAATCATTTGAGAGTCAGTGAAAATGAAGTTTTCACAAAGACTGAAAACACCTATACTCTGCTTATAAAAAGAGACTAAATTCTACCTTTGATACAAAACCCAAGGGAGAAACACAGAGTTGCAGCTGTATCAGGCAGTAACTCAAAGGAAAAGGGCATAGTGACAGTTTTATGATGTTCCAAATCATTCCACCTCTGTGACAGCTCAGGCACAGTGCAGCAAAAAAGGAGCAGTGAGGAAGGATTTCTACTTCAGCTCTCATTCGTGCTTAGCAGCACTGGTTTGCCACCCTCTGGGTTACAACTTACAGCCCAGGCCAGTGGTGCAGAGGATTTAGGCAATTTTCTTCTACTAATAGGCACTGTCCACAATTTGGGTCAGAAATGAGCAGGGTGATACTTCAGCAAAACATGCTTAGTCTTGTGTTTGAAACATTAATGCATGAGTGCAAATGAAAGGCTCTATAAAGCACAAAAGAAAGAAAAAAACCCCTTCCTTTTTCTTTTAAAGGTTTCAGCGCTATAAAATAGATCCTGTGAAAATATGCAAGCAAAGATGTAAGAACTATTTAAACTCAGATAAAGAACAAAGTAGTAAAGCAATTTAACTGTATAAAAAGAAGGCCATAAAAGAATACACCTCTGAAAAAGGTTATTTTTTTCTACTACATACTGATCACAATCACACAATGAATCATGATTTATAAAACTATTTTTGCAAATAGGCTTTGCGCACTGGATTGTTCTAACAGGTCATGTTTTTTATATGACTTCAGAAACCTTTCATAATGACAAAATGTAATGTACAGACCTTGAGATTACTGCATAGTCATAAAACAAGGTGATGCCTCTTGCTTAAAATGAATTAATCTTAGAAAGTCATTCTCCTCAAGATATAAGACATACTACTGGCACAGATCCTACTGCTCATTCTTTTGCCCTCTGTAGCTCATTGCTCAGATGGAATTTCTGTTTTCATACAAAGTGACTGATGTGAACATATTCTCAGGAAACTTTTACAATATATTTTTCACACAACAAGGGACTCACTGGCAACTGCACATAGACCAAGTAGCATCTCAAAGGAAATCGTCACAGAAAGTGCCTTGTAATAGTAACTCTCATCTTGGAAAATCTGCCTTCAATATCCAATAACAACATCATATATACTGCCATCAAATTGTGGAGTATTTTTCGTAAGCAATATGCTTCACCTTAATGAACAGTCTATTTTGTATTTTTTAGGTACCTCACAGGCAAGTCCTGTCTGAGCAACCCAGTGGCCTACTTAGATGGAGTGACTACACTGGGGGACAAGGGAAGGGCTACACACGTCATTTATCTGGATGTAAGGCCTTTGACATGACCACCCCACAAGATCTCCTAATTGAGGGTATATGGATTGATGGGTGGACTATCTTGTGGATGAGGAGTAGCTTGCACAGTTGCATGCAGAGGGTGGTGGTCAGTGGCTCAGAATCCCAATGGGCATGAAAAGCAGCATGGCCAGCAGGGCAAGGGAGGTGATTCTGCCCCTCTGCTCTGACCTTGTGAGATCCCACCTGGAGTGGCATCTGTTGGGGGCATCCAGCTCTGGGGCCCCCAACAGAAGGACATGGACTTGTTGGAGCGAGACCAGAGAAGGGCCATGAAGATGATCAGAGGGCTGGAGCACCTCTCCTGTGAGGAAAGGCTGAGAGAGTTGGGATTGTTCAGCCCAGAGAAGAGAAGGCTCTGGGAAGACCTTATTGCAATCATTCAGTACATGAAGGGTGCCTTGAAAGATGAGGACGAATTTTTAGCAAGGCCTCTTGCAATAGGACAAGGGTTAATGTCTTAAACTGAAGGAGGGTAGACTAAGATTAGATATCAGGAAGGTTTGTAGAATGAGAGTGGTGAAAAGCTGGGACAGATTGCCCAGACTGGTGGTAAATGCCTCATCCCCGGGAACATTCAAAGCTGCTCTGAGCAACCCTGATGTAGTTGGAGATGTCCTTGTGCATTGTAAGCACATTGAACTAGATGACCTTTAAGCGATCCTTCCAACTCAAACTATTCTATGATTCTATGACTACACCAGTATTTTTCAAGTAGCAATTTTGATCAAAGAGCTTCACAGACTTTTTTGTCCAAAGAATTTACTGTTTATCCCACAACAGTTTCTAATTTCAGGAAAACCTCTGCTCCTAAAAAAGAATGGGAAGTACAGTGGAAATGAAAAAAACCAAAAACAACAACAAAAAACCCCCAAACCGAACAGATAAGGAAAAAATATAAACAAACAAACAACTTCCTTGGTTTTGTGAAAACATTTGTAAGTTTGACTGCTAAATTTTGACAACATGCACTGATACTCCTTGGGAATTTCTATCTAGATTTAGATCTCTGTTTTAAATCCCAAACCCTAGATATTTGAAATTAATAGAACTAGAGGTGAATTCTCATTAGTTCCTTGATTCTGTCAATTACAGTATTTCTAATGGAAGCCTTTTTATTAATACTCAGTGTTAGACATTAATACTTTCTGCCATTTTAAGTTACAATTTCACTGTTACAGATGGCACACATCATTGATCCCATACCTAATAATTCTCAGGTTAACAATCATCAGCAACATTAGCTTGGGAAGAACAATAATCATCACAGTGATGGACTTTCTTACCAACATAGTCACCCACAGCTTTTTCAAGGCATAGAGCACACACTGTTGATCTCAATGGTGTGGAAGACATTGGAGATATGCATATAAAAGACCAATGAGCCATTAGGTTATAAATTTTTTGGAACTAGTCCAACACAAGCTATCATGGTTTCCTATCTTAATTTAGCACACTTATTAATAATTCTTTGTAGCTCATTACTTATGTATCATTATAGAGAATGATCAGACTCAAAGTCATTCCAGCCCACACGAACAACTGTGACCATGCACATATGTCACCAAACAACACAGATTTCTAATGGGTGATGTCCCACTGACTATCTGCACCTCTTTCTTTGAAGAAAGTATTCACTCAGACACTACTGAGGTGATGTTGTGGGGACTTACGTCAGCTTTTCCTTCCAAGGGGCAGTATGAATGGGATGGCACACTTAATGTCACCTTCTGCCAGGATCAGCTCCCCTGTCAGAGAAACTGCTCTCTGTCATGCCCTTGCCATTATGCCATAAACCATCAGTCTGGTGGGCTGTGACTTAATCTTCTATTTCAGGTATTAAACTGAATTTCTCCCCTTCTGTCCACACCCAATGCTCTCTTAAGTATGTATAGGAGTGGCAGAGGTGCCCTATATAGCCCAAGGGAGACCAATGTGTACACAGCAGGAACACCATCAAGGGGTTTAATGTGAGTGATGTGAACTTGAGACCTTCTAGACCTCTTTATTCTTCAAGTCAGAGACCAATCTCTAACCAATGATTACTGTAGGTTCAACTTGTGATTTTCTATTTCAGCACATAACTTGCACCACACACCAAGCTGTGCAGCTTTGATGCTGTTGCACTAGAACCTGCTAGCACCAAACTATATCCTTACTACAAAAAGAGATACCCCCACCAGGACAAGATTTTTTTTTTTAACTAAATCTGCAACTGTTTTTTCTTACCTATGTTGTATAACAAATTTAAATCTGTTGTTGAGTCTCTGTATTAACAGTTGCTTTGCATTCCATTATTTATTTCCTCTCCCAGTCTAGTGTAACTGACATGTTTTATAAACGTGGTATTTTTTCCACAAGAAATCACTACTGAAACCATTCACTCAGCATAGGCAGGGATACCAGCAACTGGAGCTGCCCTCAACAGATCCTGCTCCCTATAATCAGTGCACTTTCATTAATCATTCAGTAGTTTTGGATTACTGCCTTTCAGTTTTTCATCTATCAGCGGGTATTTAAGTCAATTGGAATTATATTTTCAAGTAATACTTCATATGATCTCATAGCAAAAGAAAAATTTTTAAATCTAGATAATTTTCCTTCCCAACCACAATAATGTTATCCAATGAAAGAATATAATGAAATAGAGGCCATTGCTTTTCCTCTGGGTGGCTCCCCTAGCTTGTTGGTGACTGGACAAATGAATTCATTTTGAGCTTATGAATTCACCAGACTAAGGACTGACCTTAAATTTCTGGAAAGAACATTATACATAATATAGTATTTGGTAACTTTTGACTTCTCAGCTTTCAGTTACTTCTTATGTTATCCAAACACAAGACTGCCACATTAATTTTACTGAAACGTTTAACTTTGATTAAACCATGCAAGAGTCCACAAAATTTTCACAGTAAGTCCACCAATTCCACCCAAATTTATTTCCAATGATCTGGTCTTATAATTATAGGTGTGGGTAACACCTGTAAACCTTGTACCATGCAAAGAGTTTACACCTGTCCTAAAACAGAGAGCAAGCATGGAAAACCCCAAATCAGAAATTTAAGTCTGGTAAAACTATAAGCTACAGGAAGCAGACTTTAATGACGGAAAGTGTTAGCCAACCTTATTTCCCTGCTACCTTGCCTAAAATTATTCTGTCAGAAACAATTTGCCTATTCTCCTTCAAGACATATGCTTTAGGGAAGAAGGAAAAATTATTTTATAAAATATGCAATAACACCAGACCATATTTTGTGAGAGGATGTGATTACACTGCGTTAGAGGCATTGCAACACAGACACAATTACCTAACATCAAATTTGGTCTGAACATGAGCGGTTGTTACTTCTGAAAGAACCTTATGAAAGGTGAAACAGAATGTCAAAACTCCAAATGATCAAACCTTAGATTTGTAACTTTTCTAAGAGAAAAAACCTTCTGCAATATTCTCTTAATGCAATCATTTACCCCCTTAGCCTCCATCAACCAGTTCTATGAACTGTCTCAAGTTCCTGACAGATCTCCCAACCAAGCACTGACCAGCATTCCCGTTGCCTTGTCCTTTATCCTGGTGAAAGAAGACAACAAAACATTATGGTTGTAAGATATTTTTCTGTTAACACTGACCAGAATATTCAAAGAGCAGTCACCTGACCAATAACTGAGGAATGGAACAATACATCTGCCTAGGCAGGCACACAAATATCTCACCAAAGGAAGTGACCGGCAATACCACGTTCTACTATCAGTATTTAAGAAAAAGAAAAAAAGTGTCATAGCAAATGTGTGACAATGCCCATCCATCCTTGAGTTGCCCAGCTCCTCCCTCATTTTGGACTCCTGTAAGCCATAGTTCTGGATACTAAGAAAAGCGTTTGCTCTTATTTTGTAACCCCTCTCACCCTGCCCTGGCACAGTGCCACTTGAGCATACGACTTCAAAACTGTGCCCATTGTCCCAGTCTGTTGTTTTTCTGAAAGTGCTCCTTGAGTAGAATATTTTGGCTTAGAGACAGGTATGTATCTGCTCTTCCCCTATTTATAACCCAGGTGTTAGCAGCTGTGTCCTTGGAGTCATCAGCCACAGCCACCTTAAATAATCTGTAGGCCTAAAAAAATATTGCTTCCGTGAATTTGCTGAAAAGAGGAGACTGGGGGGAGGGGGAGGGGTGGGCAGTCAGCACAAGTGCTATATTTCAGACTTGCTCTGTTTTACCTACTAATTCTTCTTTCTTGTAAACTGTCTCCAGGGAGGTATAAAATGCAAATCTTTTTTTCTACAGACTGCAGATGACACTGCAACAGGAAAGAAAATTTCATGAAAATCATGACTATAATTGGAATGATGTCTGGAAGTTTATTCATTTATATGGCAGAAACTAATTTTTTCATTTAACTTGTAAAAGATCCACCTAACTGAAAAAAATAATGAAAGATATGATAACTTGCTTCAGGTGTGCTAAATCTACAAAATCCCCTTATATAAGCAAGTTCTATGTATCCTAGAATTTTAATTAAAACCTAGTATGTTTTTAATATAAGTTAGTGATATACAAGTATTTACAACACTTAGAAAATCTGATAGATTTATAACCTGCTGTTAAATGATCACTTGGTGACCAATCTCCAGGTATATCAGTTCTCTTAAAAGGCTAGATTTTAGATAGAAGGTCTATAAGGGAAATGCTTAAATACTAGTATAAAAGTGTCTGTAATAAAATCAGAAGCTCTGAATTTCATGGCCCTTTAATGCTGCCTCCAAAGTAATGGAAAAGCCATTTTCTAGCACTTGCTTCAAGGACTCCACTAAAAACATTTTCCACAAAGGACCTATCTTTTTTTAAATAATATATTGTGAAGTTATTCTAAAGTATTTAAAATCATGCAACTAAATTTGGTCAGAACTTCTCAGCCTTCTAATTCTCCTTAATGAAAGATTTTTTTAAACTATTTTTAAGCATAATTTTTATTGCAACTTGACATGCAGATCAGTAACAAGAATAGAATTACCAAGTTATAACTTTAATATCACCTATGATTCTTCTGTACTACTTACTCTGCCAGTCTATCACCATGATCTAGCTTCAAAATCCATTTCTGGCCAAAGATGAAGACTTACTTGGTGGCTTCAAACAAACGACTGCCATCTAACCTTCACTGCTAAAAAACATTGTGCCATTTGATGCTTGGATATTGCAAAGAAATAAAGGGGGGTTGCATAGTGACAAAATATGCTGACAGAGCTGTGCGTGAAAACGTGTACAAATACTCAGAGCTTGTCTGGAATACAGAGAAAAGGAAAGCAAGTATTAAACCCAAGTGCAGCACCTCATGCCAGCAGCAACATGCATGTACTGAGAGCTCTGCACACAGGATAGAGCCCGCTCCCCATCTTATCACTGAAAGAGTCATGTGGCAGCTACATAAAAGCCTGTTCACTTTCAGCAGCCAGTTAACTAAACTAAGTTTTATTTTGGAGACAGCAATGAAGATTATGCTGAATGAATTTAAAAGAAAAAACCTAGACTAGAAATATAATTAAAGGGATTCTTCGGCAAATGCTGACTCTCATTTTTCAAGAGACAGAAATATCTTTTAACTTCTTGCACTGAATACATAAATTTATTTCAAGACCAACCCACAAGGCCTGAATCTAATAAAGATTTAAAGTCTTTGGGCCTGAGGACTGTGCTTTCTCAAAAACGCAAAATTATTCACAAGCTACCCTAACTGCTTTCAGAGACAAGAGATCCAGACTGTGTTCTGTCTTCCAGGAATTTTAATTGAAGTTTAAGGGCCTTTGGATCTTCCTCGTTCAATCTAGCCAACGCATAGTAAAGGCACCTTCAAAAGTACTCTTCCAAATCAAAGCCTTATATCATTGGACCTAAAGGATAAAACTGCAGAAGCCTAGAAATGCCTGCCTTCTGCCACAGGAGCTCTCTCCACCTGAGCTTCCTTTCCGCCAAACCACAGAAGTGTATTCCCATGATAAAAGAAAGAAGTGCAGCCTTTCTAATTCTCTGGGATACCAGCACATCTACTCCCTGCATATTTTTAGCTCCTTTAGTCTAAGAAAGTTAAAGAGAAGAATTACCCTGATGTCTCTTGACATACTAAAAGGCAAGTTTCCTTTAAACTTCTCTGCTTGTTTATCTGGCAGGTTGAACTCCAAATAATTGCCATATAAACTGACTAAAAAGAACCCAAAACATTAAAATCTATCTTGAGAAGAAAATAAGCATTGATAAAGCATTACATAATTACCTTGTGATTATTTCTTAATTCTGAGTAATTGCTTCAGATGCATTTAGTTTTACTTTTTCCTTCAAATAATTCAGCAGCAAAAGATTGAATTATATGAGCAAGTGTTCTGATTTCCAGCATGCACATTTCTCCTAGTTTCCCCTAAAGTTCAGCAGTACTCAAGCATGGTATCATTTCTACAGATGTAGTTAGTCATATTCATAGTATTTTCAAAAATTACCTCTGCATTTAAATGAACTGAAAATGTAATAACATCTATTTGTAATGTCTAGATCTATCTATCTACAAATATATTTTGTTAGCCACATTTTCAATAAAGAGGTGAACCGGAGGTCATGTTGTCAGTGCTAGAATTATATAGAGAATCTGAGAAAACAACCTCCCAAAACTTTTGATGGAATATAAATACAGATGAACTGATTTTAAAAAGTCATAGAATTAACTAGTATTTCTCACAAACAGAAGAGTATTGCTGTTTTATTTCTTCATGACAAAGCATACTGATGTAATACAAAGCATACTGTTGTAAATTGTTATTTACCTGCACAGCCATAGGCAATAGTAGCTTCAAGTATACATGTGTTTTTAGCTTTGAGGGTAACATACATACTCCACACAGGATACTGGTCTGAATTATGTGGGCACAGTATGGAAACCTTTAAACTTAGGGCCTTTGAGGGCTGTGTTTAGAATATAGATTTATCTCCACATGCAATTAACTAAATTCAGATGGCATTCTGCGAAATTCCTTACTCTCCTGATTAATCAGAGATTAAAAACCCCGAGTCTATGTTTCCAACATTATCAAAGAGAAAAGTAACATGTTTCTAAAATTTTTATGCTTGTAGGCAAATGAAATATTAACTGTGGATACAAAACAGATTTACATAGAGATGTCAGACCAGTCGAGCAAGCCAATACACCCAGACCTTCAACGTCAACTATACATTGCAAAAGATAAAACTGAGGAGAAGCACTTCTCTACTTGCAGCCCCAGTACTGTTAGAATATCCCTCCTGTCTGGCCACATTTCCTAAATATTTAAACTCCTCTGGCAGATCCACTATTTTCTCACTAATTCAGAAAGCACTTGGCAGGCAACATGACAGAGGCAGGGGAAGGTCTGAGATGGACAGTCACTCATATTTGTCATACTACTAAGCTAAACTGATCCTGTTGTAATCAAAAAGTTTCTTTATCAAAATCCTACCAAAGAGTGCCTGAACTTAAAGGGAAAGGTCTTTTGATAAGTAATATAAGAAAAAACCCCAAACAACCCATGCAGAAAACATTTTATTAAGGTTGACATTACTAACATTTTCTATTCAACATATTACCCTGAGACAGGAGGAAATTTCTCTGCCATCAAAGCAGTCACACTAATGGGGATATATTGTCTGATAATAATGACATTTTTGAATTGGGCAAAGCAAGGGCTGAACAACCCTAGAATTTCTTGCAAACAGTGGGTGTTCACCTGGCTCCATAGGCAGGCAGAGCTGCTAGTAATTACAAGTACAATTGGTGATGTTCTGAGCTGACTTACTTCGAGGAAATTCTAAAAGCAAGTGCTGTATTAAAGAATCCATGAATATTGACTGTACAAATGTTTTGACATACCATGCTAACACTACAATTAGCTCCTTTGGGCCTGAACAGACAGCCTGGAGCTCCAGTCACAGAAAGCCACAGCCTTGTCAAAGCTTGCCCTTGACCTAAGTGGCAGTCCCAGTCTGAAACACACAAATGTGTGACATGAGAGGAAGCCAACCAACAGGGGAGCACTCTCTGCACCCCCCCCCCCCCCCCAAAGCACACTTTTCCAGGCAGAGGTTTGCCTGGAGATCACACAAATAATTTCTTCCTAAGAAAGCAAGACTTGAGACCTTTCCAAACCACTGAAATAAGCGTGCAACATCTACCCAAACTGAAGGTGCTATTAATATCTCTAAATATGACACTTATTGCTAGAGCATGGGAAATGACTCATTTGACTGATAGTGCTCCACTGCAGATCAGCTAACCAACAGTATTAGCAGTACTTAAAAAGATGATTAAAATAGCCTGAATGCTTTAGCATTTTTACAGCACACAGCTAGCAAAGACAGAAGAAACATTCCAATGCAACATAACCTAATCCAAGGAGAGAAAATACCTGGGAGTAGCAATACAGATTAGAATTTATTTTTAATGAGTATCATTGATTTTCAGACAGCTCTGTGAGATGATTTCTCTACACTCATTGCTCTCCAGCACCATCATACTACATTAGAGCTGCCTTAGGATGTGAGGGAGGACTGAAAATTTCCAAATTGTCAAGTTAACAAATGACAGGGTGCATAAGGAAAAATATATAATATCATAGGGAAAGCAATAATTATCAAGTTTTTAAATAAAAGATATTCCACACGAAGTTCACATTATAATAATTGCTATTTTGAGAGAAAATTTCTGAGCAGAAAATCAGCATCATACAATACAAATTAATCCATGGAAAATACCAACAGATTTGATAGCATTTTCAAATATTTGCTGGAAGCTGTTTATTGATTGAAGATGCATAATTAATATAAACAAGCACTGCAACTGCAATTCATCATTAATAATAGAGACAGAATGAATCAATCCATCTAGAATTTTAAGCTTCATGCAATTGATTATCATTTAAGAACACTAGAAATAAAACATCCTTTTAATACAAACACAGCATTTGAAATAGTCTCTAGATGTATTATGCATTTTAGCTAACTCTGTGCTATGTAGAGAAGAAGAATCTATTTTAGTGTAGATTTCTATTTCTTTCAAATCTGGAAAGCAAGTTTATCCCAACTTATGATTTCTTATACTACTCAAGAGTGATCAGAGTGTCTTGAAAAAAACCTATGACATTAAAAGAAAAAGATATACCCAGAGTTAATATAACCTTTCTTTTTTTTACTGTTCTTGTTATATTTCACTTCAGAGAAAAAGCTTTAAACCTTTCAGTGTGCACTACCAAAATTTGATTTCTTTTTAAAATGGAAGACAATATGCCCAAGTACAGGCTATTCTGGTTGTAAGACTAAGCAACTGTCTTCTGTACTGTGTCTCAAGAAGAAAAAAAACTCCAACTAAATCCAAAATATCACAACCCAACCCCCCCCCCCCCGCAAACCGAAAAATACAGAACGCCTTCCAACCCAAACCCAAGACCCACACACCCCTACCAGTCCTTCAACATCTTCTGCTTGACTTAAAGAAAAATAACTTTCCATTACTGGTTGAGTGTTCTGTTAACTCAGTCATCATTTGTGGGTAGTCCTACGGTTTTCATTCCTGACAATGACAGAAGACAGATAATAAAGAGATGTGTCACACTGACTGCTAGCTGCATAATATATCTTTAAAATTGACCAGATACTGTTTTACTTGACTCTGTATGTGAAATGTGGTTGGATATCATGTACCTCCCCTTGGGGATCTGTAAAGATTACTAACACCCACAAAATCGTTCTGACATTTGTTTCATGCTTGGATGTCCCTATGAAAGCTGGAGAGATACTGCAGAAAAAAAAAGTCATGTCTTAAGGATGTTGCCATGGTGAATTTAATTCTCAATTTACATATTCACTGTGTGAGAAGACAGAATACTGGACAAAATCAGAATGCTAACTTTCATAGATGGCTAAATGTTTGCATTTTACATTGTTGAGGTTCTCAGCTGAAGTCTGGTTCTTATTTGTAGAAGGGATATAGATCCAAACTTCTTTTAGCTCTGGATCCAAGCAGGAGTAGTATTTTGGACCAAACAGCACCCAGAGAAATATGATCCCAGACATCTCAGATCAGGCAAATAAATTGCTATTTTGACCTTAATTTATTTGCCTCAGTTCTAGACTTCCTACTACTCAAACGTTTTGTAACTTTTTTGTGATAAACTCCAGAAAAATTAATCTATAAATGAGGATAATGATGCCAATTTTTAATAACATATGTGTAATAGCAAAACAACTTAGAATACTCACAAGGATATAAATCATTTTATTTGAACTGAATAAGGTACGATAAAGCAGGTATAGGGACTGTGCACAAAGAATGAGAGGGGAAGAAAAGATTAAACAGAGACCAGGAAGAAAACCTTCACAACACCTTCAAGTTCCTAAAAGCTAAATATGCTGACCTTAATAAAGCTACTTTAACACTGGTTTTTTTGCCTGATATAATTTTGGTTTACTTATGACTTATACAATGTCTACATGGACACGTACATTCCCCAACAAACACACCCTCACATTATTCTTTCAGAATGCATATCTTACCATTTCTGTTTCACTTGCACCTGGAATATTTTGTTTCGTGCATCTGCCAGGTGCTAGACAAACAGCAGATTACAACGCACTGCACAGTCACAGCATTTAGAGCAAGCACATATGTGTTTATACTACACTGCATCAGGAGTATGTTGTGCAGAAGCAGTGAAAATTGGTACAGTACCAATGTTCTCAGAGGAAGCCTTTATTGTCACCATTTTCTCCTCCTTCAGCTCACTTTGAGCTGATGCTGCCATTGCTGCATTCAATTTCACAAAGCAATACAGACAGGGGCACTTATCACAACACCAGTTTTACTTATGGTCGTTGCCTGGCCTTTTGTGAATTTTTGGAAGACAGATGCTCACTGACATGTATAACACGAAATTTGAGAAAACTGATTTTGAAAGGAGCCTCTAGGTGTAACTATAATACAAAATATAAATTATTTTTCTGCCATTCTTGATGAAGATAGTTCAGAGCCGTTGATAAATCCTTTGGGGCTTTGCATATAAAGTAATATGAATATCAAATCAATTCAATTTTCCCCCTTTACTACTATTGCTAAAAAAAAAGCACTTTTTAATGTCTTTCCCTTTAACAATAACATCAAAGAACTAAGGAAAACAAATTTTGCATTAGGAAGGCTGTGTCGAAAAACATTTCACTTCAAACAAGGCACCACACAGAGCTGACAAGATGAGAGATTTAAACACTAATTAGCATCAATTTCTTTATTGAATTATAATTTCAAGAAAATGTTGTGTGACCCTCTGATTTAAATACTGTTTTCCCTTCAAACACGTTTGTCATTGCCAGAATAGGTTCTCAGATTTGTAGGCATGGATAGTACATTTTGAAAGTTTGATTCTTACAGATGAGCCCGCTTCCACATTTATAACCAAAGACTGCAAGGACCGTATTAATCACAATATGCATATTAAAAACCAGAACTCTTACAGAGTATGCAGGGCACTATATCACACTTCTACCTGAGAAACAACTTCTTCATACAGGCTGAATGGGCAACAGAAAATATGTAGTCGCTACCCTCTTTTAACTACAAGTCCCACCTGACTGGCAGACAAACACATTCTGGACTCCAAACTTCTCCAAGAGGGCTTTACAGTATTAACAAAACTGCACATAAGTGGCTTCTCTTTCATACAGACACCACAACCATCCATTTGCCTGAATGATCACACAGATGTAGAGATTTGTAAAAGCATTACAGGTTAATTCACACCTACCTCATGTAAATCCTCTCCTTTAATATTCATGTGTGAAACACATGAAACACAGATTTCATAGATGAATGAACTTAAGAAGTGGGAGCTAAGAATGCTTCTTTCTCTACAGCTTTCCCACATATAACAAGAAAGGAGATTTACACAGGGTAGATGAAAACAGACCTAAAATAACTTCATGATAGGGGGCCACTGACTGAGTGAATGCTGAATTCTCAATTAATAAGGATTATAGGGTGTGTTGTGACTAAGATGCCAGAACATTAGAAAGGCACCCAGGGGACTTGCTCACCTCTATCCTAATGAGGTTTCCTTGACAAAGAAGAAATATGATGATACAGGCAGTCTATATATAATTTATGAATTTTTGGCACCATTATGATGTTGACATGTATTTGCTTTAAGGAGGAGTGCGTGTCCGTGGGAAAGTGGACTGTAACACGCCTCTGTGGGAAGCAGGCTCAGGTGAAGTGATTATCTCCTAACATTGCTGTGCTGACCCCAGGGTGGGAGGCTAAGCAAGCTGCTTCAGTGGGCACAGTTTGTCTAAGGCATTGTGCAGAGGAGGGCTGACGTGGTTGATGAAGTCACCAAAACACTAAATAAACGAAGCCCCTAAAGAGCACTGGCACAGCACAGAAAGTGGAGAGCCTGCTTTCCTGGCAGGTGGAGTCCTGTCTAAGTACAGGGTCAGACAAAGGGGGAAAGCAAGTGGGTTTAAAACGGAGGGGTTCTGAAGGACCTTGAGGCAACTGAGAAAACACACTAAAGGCATTCCTATTTTTGCATTCCTTGTGCAGATCATGACAAAGTTACATTCTAATCCTATGCAACATTAACATATCTATAAGCTACATCCTATCATGCAACTCTAAACAGATAAATTGCAGATACAGTGCATTCATGGGGGCAGAGCACAACAGCATATAAGTGATTTCCAGGTTAGCCAGAAAGCACAGTTCTCATGAAGGGAAGGCAAGACCATGTACTCAGCAAACATGCAACTACAAACCAAACAAATAGAAAAAAGAGGGAAGGATGTCCCTTCACATGCCAAGAGAAAATTCAGAGCACAACAGTGAAGGTGAAGACCCAAACCAACAAACTAATGGTGTGGAGTCACTACAGGATTGAGAGAACTTCTAAACTTTGAAGGCATGATGCAATGCCTCTGCCAGGAAACACTGGCAACTGGAATAAAAAATTAAAGACACGGTCGTAAGTGGTTTACAAAACATAAACAACCTGTCTTCCTGCAAGAACACTCGGCCAAATTTACATCTCAGTGGCTTCAAGATAAAGAAAACTAACAAATACAGCATAAACCAGAAACCAAAATATAAGATCCTTGTTGATCTCCCTGTGTGCTAAAGTGAATATTTAAAGTTTATAGAAAGAAGTAAATGAGAGATTTACTAGATAAATATCCAGTGCAGAAAATTAACTTTCAACATAAAACAGCTCATATACTTCATATATACTAAGCAGCAAATTCTGAGCTGAATTACACCAGCACACCCTAGTTTGTTTATTCAGAGGCACGAGAATATCTCCCTATACGAATATTCAGAGTAAGATGCATTGAGAGATATGGGGGTTGCTGTCCCATCCCTAATCCTCTTGTCTTACCAGTTGGTATTATGTGTTTGATGCTCAGCATCTTTTAATCACTGTATGCCTGTTTTCTACCCTGTGTAGGTGTGCATGGCTTTTTAAACTAGCAATCTGCAAAAACAATTAGAACACCGTTTACCAGATCACACAAAATGCTCAACTGATACAGCAAAGCACAGGCCTCAGAGATAAAAGGATTATTTCAAATTAAACAATCATGATTCTTTCTCTGCAATTTATACTGCTGCATTGCATGTTAGAATATTGGAAGCCTAGCTCAGAACTTTGGTTATATTGAGCTTTAGGACATCTCAAGTGATGCCTCTGTGACTTGTTTCAGAATATACAAGTTCTGTTTTCCTGAATGATACCACGGTTTTGTCCTCTCTTTCATTAGGAGACAACAACAACAACAACAAAGGCACCAAATAAAAATACTTTGAACAATTTCAAATGCAAAAGGACAGAAAGAACAAGTCAGTTGGCATTGTGCCACAGTTGTTGCAGAGGACCTGTCCTGAAATTATCATGGATATTTAGACTTGGAAGGAGATGTATTAAAAAAACCCTCCATATCTGGATGTGCTGGTTTAGGCTGGGGGAGAGTTAATTTTCTTCATAGCAGCTTGTATGGGGCTGTGCTTTGTATTTGTGCTGGGAAAAGTCTTGAAAATTCAGGTATGTTTTCATGATTGCTGAGCTGTGCTTACACAGAGTCAAGGCCTTTTCTGCTTGTCAGCCAACCCCACCAGCAAGTAGGCTGGGGGTCACAAAGTCTTTCTTCAGGGCTGAAGGGGAAGGCTGAAGAGGGAGGAAGGGGGAACATCTGGAGTTACGATATTTGTCTTCCCACGGAGAACTTCCTTCACTTCCTTCCTTCATTGTTATTGATGATTGAACACCAGCTTACTGATGGGAAGTAGTGAATGAATTCCTCACTTTGCTTTGCCTGTGTGTGTTATTTGCTTTACCTGTTAAACTGTCTTCACCTCAACCCACAAGTTCTCATTTTTACTCTTCTGATTCTTTCTCCCCAGCCCACCTGAGGAGGAGTGAGTGAATGTCTTTCTGGAGTTTATCTGCCAGCTGGGATCGAACTACAACATGGGAGTGTGAATGGCCTCGATGCATTTAAACTATTTTTCAACTGACAATTGAAGCGTATGCTGAAAAGTCAAAGCTGTTGTAGTAAAATCAACTTGACTTTCAAAACACATTCAAAGCCCCACCCTGCTCTTGTTTCTGAGGGAAGAAAAAAAAAGAATCCCAAACATCTCTGTGTGTGTCTTATGGTGGATGATTTTAGTGTTGGGGATTGCTGAGACAAACAGATAAATTCAAGCATTATTCCATATAAAGTTACACCCAGACTATTTATGTTCAGCTTTGACTAAACCTCTAACAAATTTGGTGGCTAAACTTGCCTGATTTATCCCAGAAGTCCCAATAACTGTACTATCGCTCGGAGAGCAAGAACTTAGTACTACATTTGCTTTTACTTCCCAGAGCTAGTTTATACCCCTCAGACAGTATAAAGCCCAGTGTTCTAGCACTAAATGAATACCAAAACATCCACGAAAGGTGACTTTTCCCACTACTGCTAAGTGGTGTAGTTGACTCTCCTATTACTTTCCCTGTGTCATGGAAATGGATGATGAGAGACTGCACATCATCATGGATGCAGAAGATGGGTCAGGCTATCAACAGGGCAAAATGCAGTCACAGTGCTAATTCTCAGCATCCAGGATTGTAGATGAATAACAAGGCTCAGCTTGCACACATAAGTCCCTGATTCTTTTTCTTTTCCCACAGGCATAAAAATCAGGCGGAAATTTCTTTAAATTACTGCAGTTTTTCTGATTCTTAAGATTGCCTTTGCGGTACTACAAAGCCTATGTTGCCTGCTGACTGGAGACTCTTGCAGTTATTTTTCAAGTTTGATAGGTGTGCTTTTTTGACATTTGGTTGAGTTTCTGTTTTGATTTTGTTTGTTTTTTTCCTTTTTGGTTTGTTTGGTTTTTTTCAATTTAAAAAAATACAGTCAGCCATACAAAACTCACTTGACTTAACCCAAAGGATAGTAAGTATGAGGAATGTATCAAGATCTGCTTTCAGAACCGGCAATACAAAGAACTGAACACTTCATGTGGTGTTTTGCTTTCATATGTTAATTTCAGATTCACAGTTGATACCATATATTTGAAACTTAAATAAGACATAAAAAGGTTAAAAAATACAGACTCCACTGAATAAAAGCCAACATATCTTTCTGGCTAAGCTATATGAGATAATAAAAAAATTGACATCAAAGAAACCACCTCATTCAGGCCTTTCATAATACTTGTCATTAAAAGATGGTTTGTTGAAACTTCAGACAGGCTAAATGTATGCCACATTTTGAGTGAAAGAATTACCTTTCCAGGGTTGCAATTACAACTGTACTTAGTTGTCATGGCAACCTGGTAACATATAGATGTTGTCAAATGAAGACATCAAGGGACAGACAGTGATCTTCAAATCACTGCACGCCAAGTGTCATTTTTCATGGCTTTATCTGTGCTCAGTTAGGAAAAAAGATTAAAAATAGAAAATTAACATTTAAAAAAATGTTTAAATTGCATTCAAATTTCAATACCAATATCCCATTTTGCAGAGCTATTTTAGTGTCCTTAGATTAGTGTCTGCTTTCTCTTCCTTTTTTTTTTTTTTTTCAGTTAACATGTTCCCAAAATACGACATGGGGAGTTGAAAGGAAAAGAGGTAAAGAGGTCAGGATCAGCAACGAAGGTTACCATGCTTTGGTGACTGCTGAGTCCTGCTATTATCCTCCAACTTCTCTTCCTGTTTTAATTGTCCTGCTATCTTGATACGGGTGTTTTCAGTTAGATGTTCTTTTTGACCTGCACTTCAATTACTTTTGAGCCAGCAAAAGGAAAAATGAGTCTATACTAAACATCATTGTTGAGCATGCCCCAAAGATGTGAGGGTCTGCAAATACTCCAGCTGTGATCTATTTGTACAGGTTGAGACAGAATCCAGAAAGCATCCACTGCAATCACAGCTTCCAGCTCTCTTCAAAAGACAGCTCATACTGTGGTGCTGTCATCTATTCTGCTATTTTTACTTCTACTGACCACAGTGGCTGTGCTATGTTTTATGTTAAGGTTTACAGCAAAGGTATTCTGAGTTGGCGTTCAGTTTCTTTACATGGGCTGCTCACAGCATGCTGCTGTGCTCATTAATGCCAAACCATGTATTACCAGTTTGAAGTGGATCAAGCATGAAGAGGCTTGTGCATCCTTCCATCTAACCCAAGTCCATGCAGGTGTTTGTTCTGTAAAAATACAGAGGCATCGTTCCGATTTAAAGTTTGACTGAATACCAAATAGCATAAGAAAGCAGAGAGGAAATAATCCAATTGGAATCTTGTCAGGACAAAGTTATTCTTTCAGAACTTTTAAACAAATTGGAACAGGGATAGATTGTTCACCGTGGTTGAGATGTTTTTGATCTACCACTAAACTGTCTCATCCCCTAAATTCACCACCTTATCAATCCCCACTTTACTATAAGTCTGCCTTGTACCCACAGTATGAAACTAGACACAAAAAATGCAAAGCAGAAGTGAAAATTTGTTTAACTCATTACTAAAGCATAGTTTGAAGTTACTACACTTAATGCATACAGATTTGTCAAGACAAATGTCAACATGAATGAGTTGGCTTTGATTTGTTTGCTATATTCATTTTAAATGAACTCAAAAGGATTTTACTCCAGATTGTGGCTTAGAAATGGTATTAGTGTTCCCACCAAAATGAAAGACCATGAGCCCCTCCACTCCACTTCCCACCCCTTATGGTCAGGGAGACACAAAAGGCAGAGGTCCCGAGTTGATATAGGAACAATTTTTGGAAACAGCAATGAGATAAGGAAAGGAACAGCAACAGCAACAATACTAATAACAAAAGTATACAAAAAAGAGGTGAATTTACATACAGAAAATGATCACTGACCAACTGACCCAGTGCTGTGCCACCCCTGAGACAAAGAACAAAATGGCCCCCAGATTCTCTGTTTTTCCCCCAAGCCTGAGACAATGAAAACCAACGGTGGACAAACATTCCCGTTGGGACCAGCATTAATTACCCGTCATTCCATTGGCCACTTGCTCCCCCAGAAAAGGAACACCCCTGTCATTCTGGGAAATGAGAGTCCCTGCCCCCACCCCGGCCATGACACAAGATGGTATCGAATAGCAAAATACTTTGGCCATGCCCATGCAGCTCCAGCCTCCTCTGTGGCTCCTCCATGGCCACTGTGAAAAATCAACCCTGTCCTTGGCTGAAATTCTTATTTCTAAGCACTTTCAGTAATGTGAATGACTTCAGAGAAAACATTCTCTCCTCTGCACAGGAAGAAACAGCACCCACATCAAAGTGTTAAAAACCAAAAGGATTAAGTAAAATGCGTACAAGTACTCATCAGAAAACCAACTGTTTTAATGGGAAATAGTTTTAGGATAAGCTTAGATTTTTTTTGGAGTATTAAATAATAAATAAAATTATATGTTGAATTACAGAGTGAGATGACTGGTGTTTGTGCTTTCAGGTTTTCACTGTTAGAGTGCTGAAGAAGTATCAACAAAAAAGGTAAGCAGCGCTCCACCATATATCTTTTCAAAATTATGATACCATATTTTTCTTGTCTTCATTCCCCTAACAAATACTTCAGAAAAAGACACTACTCTTCTTGTTAAATTTTATCACCTCTCAAGCTTGTAGAAATGACAACATTTCAAAGTGAATATTTTTTTTTTTTCTTCTCTTGTGCAAAGAAAGACAATCTTCTTAGTACAACTTCAAGCAAGAGAAGGAAAATAAAAAGTAATCTAAGGCAGCCTCCAAGCCCAGGTATCTCACTGTGTGGTAAGCATCATCAGGAAGTGCCCATTCCTTAGCAAACACTGCATAAGAGAAAATAGAAAGCATATTGGAAATACATATGCACATGTGTATAGTGAAAGAAGTAAAGGTCTTTTATTAACACTAGTTCTATATTTGGTCTGCAGTGACATTTGAAAATTCCCTTTAAAATTAAATAATATTAGGGATTTTACCTGGCACTCAGAAAATTAAATACATGATCTTGACAATAACTAGAAATTCCAATGTGAAAGGCCTGTCTTTTAATAATGAATGCTGTTTAAGTCAGATGTCTATATATATTTATTAAAATATTTTTCTGTAACTCATATCTGTATCAGTTCTTTCATATTTCTGATTTGAAACAAAATAAAACAAAAAAAAATTAACTAAACATTTGGTTTGACCAGCCAATGAGGTATGTACTTATCTATGATCTTAACACAAAGACAATTTACATCAATCCCGGCCAAGTTGTGGATTTGCCAATAAAAGAATCTATAGAGTTATGGGTATCTGCCAACTCCAGTCAAGCCTGAAAGAGCCACCTCACTTTGTACAAGCCTCCAAATATCCATCAGACTGTAACAGCCCTTCCTTGCTACAAACTACAGTGGATTACAAATTGTCTCTGTAAAGAGTCAGTTATTAAGACTATGTGCTTCCATAGACAATCAAAGGTTATTGACAACCTATAGGTCTCCCAGGACTGCATTTATCACTTATATCATCAGAAGCACTGAAACTTTCACAGCCGGTAAAATAACATTTCAAAAAATTTAACAAGCTTTCTTAATTTCTTTCCATCAGGAATTCTAAGAGGTGACAACAGCATTTTTGAAAGCAAGGAACTTTTGCATACTAGCCCATTTTGGCCACAGACTGAGTTTTAAAATACAAAAAAACCAGGAGAAATAGTAGATCAAACAGAAAACTCTTTCGCAAGCTGGATGATACAGAGGAAAACATAGTTGATTAACAAATTACCCTCCTGTACCAACAGGGAAGAGTAAGTGCAGGTAAAATATTGCTCAACTCCGCTGATTTTTCTGAAATTACTAGGTGGTAAAAAGTTACAGATGCAAAAAGGAAATTACCAAGGTCCAGCCAGAGTACAGGCTAGGAGCTCTAGGAAGGAACCAGAAACCCCCTACTCCTGCCACTCCACCCATTTATGTAAATAAGAAAAAAACTCCAGATCTAAACATGCTCAATTATAAAATAAGTGAAGATCTTAGCAAACCTTCTTCTGTGCTCCTTTAGAAATAATCTTTTCATTTTGACTTCAGAAACATTTCAGAACATGTTTTATGAAATCAGAACACCAAGTACCTAAAAAATTTGCAAAAAAAATCTAAAATTTGAAAATTCTTCTTTCTAACCCCTTTTTCTGCTAGGAACAAACAAACAAAAAAAATCAGTATCTTCAGTTTTCTAATGGTATTAATTTTGAATATAATTAAGTAGATCAATCTTAAAATGTGGAGCTCAGCTTTGACAGTAATCGATTCAGAATAAATTATAAGGTAAGAATATCTACAAAGAAATTCACATCGTGATAACAGTACTATTCCCACTCTTAAGACACGTATATATACACACATATACATACGTATAGGAATAATTTACATAGAGAAGGAAACATTTCCAGAATTTATTAAATCATAGAATTGTTTAGATTGGAAAAGACTTCTAAAGCATTGAGTCCAACCGTTAACCCAGCACTGCCAAGTCCACCACCAAATGATGTCACCAAATGATGTCCCTAAGTGCCACATCTACACAGCTTTTAAATGTCTCCTGCCCTGAATTTTGACCTGTAGGATCTCGCAGAAAACCAAAAATGGGTTTTTAAACAAGGAAGGGATTGAAATGAGTGACTCCAGAATTTTCAGCTCCTGAAATTAGGCCTTGGAATTTCCAGCTCCTCGAATTGAATACTTAACTTTATGCTGTGTTCCCCATTACACTGCCTATCTCAGAGCTGTATACAAAATAACCTAAATACTTTCAAAGTATATCCAGGGTGAAATGAAACTGATTATTGTATAAGTAATGGTTTATTTAGTTTTTCTAAATGTGATCTTCCCCACTTTGTTCATGCATCCGAAACACCCACAGCTGTCATCTCTTCTCCAGCTATTGGGAGAGATCAGATACATTATCATGTCAACACGAGCTGTGAATAATTCAAGTCCCTTTTTCAAGTTTAAACTTATCTTTCAAGGCAGAGGTGGCATTGGGATGAGCCAAACTCAAGTGTCTGGTATATCACTTCAGTGATCAGTAGTAGTTCAGGGAGAATCCACAACAGAAACGAGATTTAGGGGGAGGAGATTCAAATTAGGACCTTGGCACCTGGAAGAAGAGATAATTGGCCTTATAACTCCACGAGCAAACAGCACATATTGGCATGAGTGGGAGAAACTAGCAAGTGTAAAAGACATCTCTTTCCTCAATACACATTTAGAATTTCAACACCTTAATTTTCTATTAACACTTTTTTTTTGTCAGTATTTTTCTTCAGCTTTTATTCATTTCCTTATCCAAGCCACACTGTGGCTTTTGGAAGGCACAGGGGTCTCTGGTGTGATTTACAAAGACACCTTGGCATGGGAAGTTACAAATCATCTACATAAGGCACAGAAGTATTTACAAGAAGCAGAGGAATTTACTAGGCAATCTCTCAATCCATTTGTCAAAGCACCTGCAGGACTCATTTGAAGGCAGGTGAACTAATAAACCACAGAAAAGCAGCCACCAAGAGAGCATTCTGTTTTACTAAAAGCATTTGTAGCCTTTGCTCACATCCCCCACCAAAACATACACACTTTTTAACTTACTGGCTCTTATCTCACTCTCTTCTATAATAAATCAGAGGCTGGAAAAGCTAGTGGAGAGCAGAACAATAGGGTTGAAAATCATGACCTTTGTGTGTAGTAATTGAAAACCACAGAGAGTTCAGAGTGCAGAATGAACTCTTGGACACATCTATGCTGCGAGTTTTCAAGCCTGAAATTATCCTCTCTTACAACTCTAGGCTTACATAGCAGCGTTGTCAAATTGTAAACTGGAGGTGGGTTAAATAATTATAGTTCTTTAGTATGTAATTATGGAATCAAAGATACTATACAGATATACTATTATCTTATTTAATAGAGCTTTTTTTTCCTGGGACAGCCAATGTTTGTACCACCTGTTAGGATGTATCAGTTTTAGAACTGTGTATGTTGCAGCTACTGAGACTGCAGTATTTGGAAAACAGCCTCAGAGGGCAGCTGTGTCTTTCCACACCAATGCTCCCACCATTACACTGTGCAGACAGAAATAACATCGGAAAGATTTAAAAAATTAAAAAAAATTTTTAAAAATCCAAGTGTAGTTAAGGACCAGCGTAACAACCAGAGGATTTAAAACAATTCTCTGTTACCACCCTAACTTTATTCACCAGTATCATACTATTGCCCAGGCACAGTCACATCACTCAGCAGTGAAAAACTCCTGACACTGGAACTTCCATCTTTGCCACCACAATTGAAACAATAGCATCAGTGGCTTCTGACTCTGGCCTAACTCACTAACATATTGCCTAAGATCACAGAATCCCAGAACCTAGTACTTTGGAAAAGACCTCTGAAGTCCAGTCCAACCTATAAGCTAACACAACTGTATCAACCAGACCATGGCACTGAGTGCCACTTCCAGCCTTTTCCTGAACACCTCCCAGGACAGTGACTCTATCACCTCCCTGGGCAGCCCATTCCAATGCCTAATTACCCCTTCTGTGAAGAACCTCTTCCTAATATCTAGCCTAAACCTCTCTGGGCTCAGTTTAGCACTGTGCCCTCTTGCCCTGTAATTGCCTATTGCCTGAGAGAAGAGGCTGTCCCCCACCTGGCTGCACTCTCCTTTCAGGGAGCTGTAGAGAGTGATATGGTCAGCCCTGAGCCTCCTCTTGTCCAGACTAAACAACTCCAGCTCCCTCAGCTTCTCCTCACAGAATGTGCACTCCAGACCCTTCACCAGTTTAATTTCCCTTCTCTGAATTGTTCAGCATCAGATTACTCAAATTAAGCCCCACCCCCCCCGCACAATTGTCTTGGCAATTACACAACTAGAAACTCACATTCCCTTTGCCAGTTACACCTTTCAGTTTATTTAAATAGCTTATCAATGCCCTTGTCTTTGAAAGAAGTGTTGTCTGACCGCAACAAGCCAATTTATCACCAAAAAGGCTGAATGCCTTTTGATTTTTCATAATAATAAATTCCCTTCAATTTAAAAGACAGTCTTCTGAAGCAAATGAAATGCTCCCAAGGAAGTCTTTTCTCTTCCCTGCTGTTCACCAGGAGGGTGCTAAATTTGTTAAATTGGACATTTCTATAGGAAGAACTGCTAACCTCCACCTTCTAAAAACTTAAAAAAAAAAAAAGAAAACCTATTAAATTGCAGCCAAACTTACTGCAAGGGAATGAAACAGCCAATAAATAAATAAATAAATAAATAAACAAACAAACATTTCAGAATTAGATTACAAAATGAAAATAATCAGAAGCTGTTATCTCTTCACACTAAAACAAAACATGTTTGATTTAAAAAACTGTATTCTTACCATCTTAGTGGTAATGAACTTCCCACCTGCAACCCCCCACTCTTTTTTCAAACACGTAACTTCTCATTAACAGTTTGGGGAAGATGTCATGCCATAAAATATTGTCATAGTGTACCATTACCTAATTAAGAGCTTCATTAACACATCAATAGAACAACATTAGCCTGTTTTAGAAACCATTTAAGATGTCTGAAATTGTTGCAAATCAATGGTAGCACCATTAAAGTCAGTGCTAAATTTTGAATTCTCTAAGTTAAATCCAGAGATAGTGGTAGAGAAATATAATGAATAAGGCTTATTATAGACACCTGCAGAAGTAAAAATTGTATGTAACCTCTTCAACCACAGACTGCAAGAATATTGCTCTTCATCATTCTGCACCACAAAACCCAATCATACTTATCCCCATTAACTTTCCTAGCCTTGGCATTTTTAACAGGAATTATTTTCTTCTTCCAAGGGGAAATACTATACCCCCCCATCTTAGTAAATTATCCTCCTTTTCCGAGTAAAAGCCAACAAGCCCATTGTTTCAGAACAAGGAGACTATGAGGAACAAAACTCTACAAATATGCTGCCCATCCTCTCGAGGTGCATCTGTGAATTCACTTTTGACAGACAGAGCTGATTTTATGTCTCTCTGTGCTCTCCTTATGCATAACAGTATTTGTTACATGTGAAGACCACAGTATAGCACTAACCTAATTTAGGCTTCTATAACGCCAGGCTGAGATAACAAACTGTTGTCTCCACATTACCATCTTAGCACTAGTAGATTTATGCCTTAATACCTAAGAGCAGGCTCTAAATCAGCTCTGCTCCCATACTAACTGTACTTAGCGATTGCATTCAACGTTGCTTGTTAAATCATCTGAAACCATTTTGATTACAAATTATTATATGGTGTAATGCCAGACCAGAGCATACTGTCTGTAAAGTGCAGCATGCCTGTGAATACCTCGTGAACAGCAGGAAAGCTGGAAAGCTACAGAAACAAAACCCCCTCATGTGTACTGAACCTGGATGGACTTGTTTCTATTAGTACAAAACCCAGAGTAACAGAAAATCAGCATGAAGACACAAAATCCTTTGAGAGTTAAAAAAAAGAAGATAAAAAATGTCAAAGGAAAAATGATATAGCTTTAAAGATAGAATATGGCATATGAGATGGGCCTCCAAGTGCAGCATGTAGGCACACAAGTAAAGGGCAATTGTCAAAACCCTGGCATCAAAGTACGGAAAGGAAACCAGAAATACTATGTTTAGAAATGCCATTGATACAATCTCCATATCATATTTTACGTACAGTTTAAGACATGCCACACAAATTTAGAAGGAAAAAACCAGCCACATGCAGTGACAAAACCCAATATGGGACATGCAGAAAGGAATCAAGTTTCCTGTAGCATGCAACTTAAGAAAACTTAATTGTTATACAATGAGTCCCAGAGTATCTTATTTCCTCAGACTTATGAATCCAGTTCTGTCACACTTTTTAGCAGACCTTCATCATCCTTTCCCACAAATAAGAAAAGCTTTGAAAGAACAATGAACATTTCCTGCTCTCTAGGAAGTACATAGACCCCCAAGAAATGCCTGTAGGAGAGCCAGCCGTGATTTTGGGGTGATCTGATCATGTGTTTGAAACACAGGATAACAGCAATTTTGAAGAAGCAGGCCCATGCAAAGCAAAATAGAGAGAAAGTAATAATGGTTTGAAATGCAGTTAAGGGTTCAGCTTGGAAGTTTTAGTCTTGCACCTGGCTCAGCTGCAAACACTTAAAAAAAGGCAGAGTTGCTTTTGGCCTTTTTATTTCCATTGATAAGGAAAGAGATTGCCGTATGTAATGACAACAGTATTAATTGCCGTGAACTATGAAGAAGACAGAGTTCAAACAGAAGAGTAGCAACAAATATGGTGGTGATGTGACTGAGCTGGCAACTTGTTTTATCAACAGACTACACCGACTGATAGCTGAAGAACACAGTAGAGGTAAAAACAAGCAAGGAGGTAGCAGCAGACTCTTACTCTCGTTTTCCAGCCACCATATCAGCCTTCACAACAGTTCAGAGCAAAGCTGGGAAGCCACACACCACATTCATGCTGAGTACTTGGGACAAGGCTCCTCTCTGGATTCAGGTAAGTGTACGAGGGTTTGCAGGGTTTAAGACAGGCCAGAGAACAGGAGGAGCTGAGGATCTGTCATGATGCCTATGCTTTGAGGGAGGCATATGCAAAAGCCAGGACAAACGGCAGGGTCACTGAAGGGCAGCTCTGCTGGTGCTTTTCGAGTATGTGTGGGAATATTCCCTCTGCCCTTCTGAAAGGAATCCCCCTCCCTTACCTGAGCCAAATGCCACAATCAGGAGTCTGCTATTTAAAATGCCAACTGGAACAGAAATACATCTGAAATACATCCTTGACTTTATTATTATTTGTTTTAAACTCAATTTTTTTTTTTTCCCAGAAGACAACATACTAGAATGTTGTAAGGTTATCATATTTTTCTCTGATGATTAAGTGAGGGAATTTCTAAACTACTCAGCATGTACAACAACTGATACCAGCCAAAGGGGAGTTGATTCTACTTTTGTTTGGTTTTGGGTTTTTTTTGTTTGTTAAATTTTACCTGGTACTTGTTAAACTACCAAACCTTTATACACATGCACATACACTTACAGAAATTCTTCCTGAGTGTGGGCCACTGATCAGCTCTATGGAGACTAGCCAGTTATCTGGGCACAGGGGGGATTGCCTGTGACTCTGCTCAAGTTTAATATTCCAAGTGATACCAAAGTGAAATGTGAAATAAACCTTAAGATCAGGTTCTATTTTATGTGATAAACTTGACTATTACTGAAAGGTCTTCAGTGTATGTTTTTAAAAGCACAGATTTTACCATCCTTCAAAGTATTCCTGTTCTAGTATCACAGACAGATTTCTCCTGGTGATGACACAACAACTGACTGTGCACAGTCACTTCACTCTTACACAGAACAAAGTTCTGTTAAACTTTAAACCCCACGGTTGAAGTTACAGGTGTCAGATGAATTTTAGAAGAAAAGTCTCAAACATTAGATGAACTATAATATCTATCCTGTACATGAGGTTGTTTGATCTCCCACAAATACTGTTCTTTTCCCATGATCAAACAATACATTCACGTGCACTGAAAACATGTTCTTGCTTTCAAACAACAAATTATTTTTACTCATTTACAACAATTTTTTATATTTCCAAATCATGTCACAATTTGATACATTATCAGCACCAAACCAGATTATTCTGTTATAGATCTTACATCATTCCTTGTACCTTCACTTGATTAAAAATTAAATTATGTGATTATTCTAAATATGAAGACAGGCAGGTTAATCAGACAGACGACTTCCAAAGTGGAGGCTTACACTTTAGGGATAGTAAGTGCATTATTGCTTTAATAAGCAAAGTAACACATTAAATGTACTTTAATGTACCAATCATACTTTATAAATAAATACACATAAAAATATCATATTTTAAGAGCTCAGCCCAAGAAATCAGAAAATAAATTAAAGGTCTAGGAATAATCTGCCCACAATTTTTTTTTATTTTTGAGCAAGCTAATTGAGAGATAACCAATAAACCAAACTGCAAACAGAGTTTAATGTAGAAAACAACCTGATATTTCCATTCCATTTTTGTTTGGTATCACAGATGATGCTGTTTCAAGGTCTACAACTCTTAACTTTCCTCGCTCTAAAGGGAGGAAGTTTGAGAACAACATGGCTTGCTGTTATGCGACCTACTCCTTTCCTGTTGAGGATGATGAATAACTGATGGGAAAGCTCATGTTATACAGTTAAACAAATGTCTCCATGAGGCAAAGATATTACCAGACATTTAATACTGGAGCTGCCACCATGGCCATACAGGAGGCAAAATAATTCCAAAGGCATTCCACTTCAACAACATACAGAGTCCAACACAGCGTTGGAGGCACACCAGCACAGCGAAGTGTATGAGTATTGAGATCCTGCTGCTGTGGCCACTAGCCACAGAGAAATCATCCACATGGTTGTTAGGATCTACTGCTGCTTCTAGGGACAATTCTGCACTGTGCAACATATCCTCAGGTTCTTTTGGGGATCACTAGAACATTGAGTACCTGTGACTTTCTTAAGCACGCTTTGGCAAAAATATTTATATGCAAAAAACCTGGTTCTTAGAAGAGAGCACAACAGTAATTGCCAAGATGTATGCAATAGAAACAAGATGTCCCACTTACAGAAATACGCATTCATCACACTTAAATGAAATGTCATCTATGTGGGTGATAGATGAAGCTTTTTCTAAACAATAATTAGCAACACATTCCAGTGGCTTTCTAGATGTGCAATGCATTTCCATGTGAGAAATGTAAAAAAATACCAGTCAGAGAAGTTTAAGTCAGCTATCACTTCAATTTTTAGGACTACAGTATACCAAAGATAATTTTCTTAGATTTCTGAGTGAAGTATGAATTTAACTTCATTTTCAGAAACACACATCTGCTGAGCAAATATGTATAACAGAGGTGAATATTGTTATCAGTTTTCTGGTGGTGTCTATTAACAGCAATGATGCAGTCAACTAAAGACCAACACCTTTGATTCAGAAAAGAAACCACGGTTTTAAGTATATTATGTAACATGCACTTAATTTCCAAAACGCTGTGCTGTTTTCAATGTTTGGCCTTCTTTTGAAAAAAGTTTAGAAGAAAAGAATAATAAAAGTCTGAGGGGTTTACGATACTGTAACACAGAATAGGCAGGGTCTCAGCAAACAGGCATCTTTCTTCCTTGACCTTTTAGATTACGAGACAGGCTGAAAGGATTTTTTTCAACTGCTACACAATTCAAAATGTAAATTCTAGCTGTTGCATTTCTGTTGGGCAGAACATTTTGATTAGGAGTAAATTTTATAAACCTGCCAGGAAGTTTCTAGGACTCCTATGAAGCCAAATGATGTAATATTCAAAGCACTAGCATTATATGCTTTCTAGCCTCTTCAGTTAATTTATTACTGTTTATCAATATCATTCATTTCTTCATGTTTTGTGTTGAAAGGGCTCTGCTGTCTTCCATGGCCAGCAATCTTATGCAAGCTGCTAAGATAGAATCAGGACTTGGATCCCTTCTTCAATCACATTTGCCAAATAATTACAGAGAACATACATTTTACTTATACAACATTATCTTAATGGTCTTCAGATTACTTTAAGAACACGTTGTTCCTTAACATTCAAAGACACATTAACAATTTCCCTAACTCTATATGGATTCACTCTGTTAAAAACACAGACCTAGCATTGATTAAAAATAGAAACTTGAAAACAAACAAATATAATTTGTCAGTAAGAAAAGCTGACATTCAAATCCTACAAATATACAAGTTTTCCCATCTCTTTTTGAGCACAGTTCTGTGG
Organism: Falcunculus frontatus; assembly: GCA_013398115.1. Classification (NCBI taxonomy): domain Eukaryota; kingdom Metazoa; phylum Chordata; class Aves; order Passeriformes; genus Falcunculus; species Falcunculus frontatus. The sequence goes on from VZRV01007598.1 coordinate 2,489,617, forward strand.
CAAGCAAAAATTATTTCAGTAGTCAGGCTTTAGCCTCTTCCAGCAAATAAATTCACAAAAAGCATTTTCATGTCTAAAACTTTACTTCACTGAAATCAAAAGGGGCAGTATAGTTTCAAACAAGACTTATTCTAAGTCATATGACCAAGAAAAACAGATGAAATTTCTGCCTGACAGTGCATATAAGCTGTACCAGCACTATCTCTAACTCAGTCAGAATAAGGTTAGTTAGATGTCTTAGATCTTTTTCAGTCAGCATTCTTTTCACAATGACTGTCTTGCCATTACACAAAATTTCCACCTATTCCTACAAGAAATTCTTACAAATTTGCAATTTTAGTTCTTTCAGGAGAAATAAGTCTAGAGCATATTTAATTTACATATATTTCTTTGAATAATACCAATTTAATTACGTACCTGATGAAACACAGAAATTCTAAACCACTTCAAATTTTCATGTGGACTGTTCCAAAGACTATTAACAGGTACTAATGGCTTCAAATGGCACTTGAAACTAGAGTCATTACAGGGTACTAAACATTGCTAATGTTGATCCTTTGTACACTTTGAACAACAATCTTTGCCAATAAGCAGGGACATTTAAATAATTTACTACTTCTTCCATAGAAATTTAATCATATCTAAATGATATAAACTCAGAACTAAGCACACAACCCCCTCTGATGAGGAAGAAAAATGAAACAATACAAATCAGTAAAAGCTGTAAGTAAAAAAACACGAGCATCTTTCATTTGCACAGCTTCAGGTGATTCACACCACATGCTTGGGAAAAATAAAAACAACAAACCAAACCAAAAAGATATTTCTTAGGCGCTGCCTTCTTGATGGAAACAATAAAGAAGCAACTAATCTGCAAATACACTTTAAGCTCCCCTATCCACTTTTTATAAGCAAGAGTGTGCAGCAGCATAACAGATGGCTATCAGGGAAATGAAGCTGAGTGCAGACTGGGTGTAGATGTTTGAGAAGTCACTTATGTCTTTCACAAGATTTTTGAGAGTTTCCCACACTGAAACCGACAGAAGTTGGTCATACAAATAAATTCAAGAATTTGGGCTTTAATGATTATCTGACACATTATTTGTAGGAAATGCTAATTGTTAAGAGGGGCAGCAATAGGGCAGGGAATATTTGAACTGCTGAAAAAAAATCCCCATTATCAGCTGTGTTCACTGTGGGCTGGTAGAGAAGCCCACCTTGACACTCTGGGTACCCTCAGAGAGCCCAGCATCTGCAGGCAATGGGAAGGTCCTCAAACATCCTCCCAAGCCTCGAGCAGAGAGGTTCTCTTAGAGAGAAATCTGGGGAAGGAGAAGCCTAGGAACAGCTAGAAATAATTACCAAAGTGGTAATTAGTTTAAGCAAACACTTCTCTGTTTAAGACCTTCTAAGTCAGTGTTGTATTATTTAAAAAATAAAATTCTCATCAGTAAAACCAAATCGAAAGGAGGGAAAGAAAAGTCTGGATTTTTTAAAAAGACATGCTGTGATATATGATGAGAACAAACATCGTAATAAAAGCAGATGTGCTTTCTGAGCTTTGGACAATCTTCAACTAATGATGTTATGTTAGATTTAAAAAAAAAAACCTATTTGTATGTCTGAGTTTAGTCTTTACCCTGTTATTATGATTACAAAACTCCAGTAATTACACACGATCATCCATGATCAGCAAATGTGATAGAAAATCATGACTGCCCACATGAAGTGGTAGAGGCAGGCAGATTAGGTAGATGCAGTTTAACTAAGAAAAGTTTGGTCACTGAGGACAGATGAAAACATGGTGAGGAGGAAAGGGGATCTAAATGAAAACTATTATTCCTGAGAGTGAGCCTTGACAGAGGCTCCCCTCATTCCTCATGCCCAAAGACACACTTCCCTCACAACTGGCTTCTCTCAATGTTGGTGAGTTTGTAAAAGCATTTCTAGATCACTCCCAAGAAATTCAACCAGGAAAATGGAAAAAGCCTAGGACTGATGAGCTAGCACTTTACCTATTGCATTCTATCTCCATGTAGAAGTGACAGGAGCTGAGGCATTCGCAGCTGGTTACCTCCATTTGATCCAATTAATATCCAGCACTGCATCAAGGCAAACAGCACTTCAAGACAGCAAAAACTGCCGACAAAATTCCAAGCCTGAGACCCCGAGCTCCAGAAAAAAAAAACCCAAAAAAAACAAACACCAAGAAAAAACCTCCCTTTATTCTTCCAAACTATTATTCTGCAAGAGAAATTACAGACCACAGAAGAAGAGAGGCAAACTGAAATGTTTTGCTTCTTGCTTTTCAGTAAACTGCAAGTTGAATCAAAGATACAGAACTGTTTCTAAGTAAACAGGTTGACAGAGGAAAGGTCAGATCACCGAAGAATAAACCTGTTGAGATTCTTGCCTGTCACTGAGATTCAGCAGAGAGCTTTATATCTTGGGAATGCAGGAATACACAATCACAAACAAGAAATCTGTCGAGAACAAAGTCAAGAGGTAGAGAAAAAAACAAGTTAGTTACCATTTTGCTTGTTACTTTTATTTATTGTTTTATTTTAAAATACATGGAATATTTAATTCTGTCACAATACAACACCTCTATATAAGGGCAAATTAGTCAAAATTAATTTGCATTACTTTGGCTAATGTTAATATGCTTTTTCTTTGTGCCATTCTTGTTTAGATTTTGGTTTTGACTTAGAAAATAATTATTAAAAAACCTGTCCTGAGCATGAAAATAAGTGTTTATTCAGAGCAATGAAACTCTTAGTTGTCAAACCAACAAAATATAAGCAGATTTTTCCAAAAGACCTACTTATTCTTCTAACTTATTTTAAGTCCTGATACTTTACATGTAAAGAGACAAAGTTACCTGAGGTAAACACCACTTACTAGGCAAAAAGACACATACACCCCATCACGTTATTTATGTTGGGGTTGCATGAAAAACATATAATTATACAAAGAAGCCTATGAACACTTGTAGATTGCTTTTAAGATTAAAGCTAGGAATGCTCCTCCTCCGTGCCAGATCCATCTGAAGCCCAGCTGTGGGGAGGGGGAGAGAAGAAGCATGATGAGACCTGGGCAGCCTTGTTTTGCCCTTCACCCCACACGAAGGGGGATCAGGTTATCCACTCCTTTAATTCCTCTGCTTCCTATAGCAACACTTCTGGAAGAGAAGCAGAGAAAGAAGAATGGATATGGAAAGAATCAACCTGTTTAGCGCTGGATTAAATTGCAGAGAAGGAAGAGGTGAAAATATGAGGTGATGGCCCTCTACCTACTATTTTCCCCATCACTCCATGTGCTTAAGGATCTGCAGCTGGGAGGGACACTCAGGCAAGACACTGACAACAGAACTATTGCTCCATTTAATTTCAAACAGCAAATAAGGCAGGCAGGAAACAATCTCACCAGTTATTCACAAAGGTGAATAATAAGAGTCATGTAGTCTTCTGGTGAATGTCCTACAGATTAAAGATGATAATTTCTTTGAAGAAAGATAGCAGAGGGGTTGTGTTGTTTCTTTTACTGAAGGTATTTAGATAATTGGTCTTTTCCAGCAATTAACCCAGAACTGTCCTATTTTTCAATTAGACAAGAATCTCATTTGCATTTTCTCAAAGACAACAGGATATTCTGCTTCCTGTGGCTTTTAAATGATACAAAGGTAACCTTAGATGTCCCTGCAAAAATATTTCACTTGCATTTCAAACAAGTTGCCAGAACTTCCCTGCAACAGACCAAGGTAAAAAATGTGTCACATATAGGAGAAGAGATGATTGCAATCTTGAGTCCTGCACTGAATTTAATTTCCTGTCACAGCTGCATAAGGGTATCAGGATGAAGGTGGGGGTGCAAAGGTTTAAAGTTAAGTGAAAGAAAATCTGTCCATATCCAGGTTTTGCTTATAAATATGTGCATATAAATCCTGATATTTCATACCTAAAATTCAGGATTTCAAATGCAATAGCTTCCTCTGACAAAAAGAAATTCTGTGTATGTTACTCAAATAGTATTTTCAGATCACAGAACATTTAAATTATGCTTAGCCATCCCAAAACCCAGGGCAGCTCTAACTCCATAATGTTTTTTCTTGTGATTGCAGTGAACTAAATCACGTCCCTTAAAATATCCCTCCTCTAAAGAGTACATTTGAAATACACTTCACGGAAGGATGAATCAAAGAAAATTTTCCTGCCTCCCCTTTGCTAAGATTTTGAAAAATATCACTTTCTTGGGGAGATCCAGGAACCACTTGAACTTATTTCACTACAGCATTTGCATTCAAGATATTTAGAATAGAATACAAGAATATAATGTGAATAAGAGACCTGGAGCTATACAAGAATTTCTTCTTTTTTCCTTTCTCAATCTCATTAGCATTGCCTTCACCATCTCTCAGAGGGGCTACCCTAGTTCTCTCAGGTCAGCTTCAGCTCTTCTCCTTCTTACAGTGCTTCACTTTGAGCGAGAGAATTAACAATAGTAGTTATTCATTGCATTATAAAATAACTGGTCATGTCACATTTAAACATGTTGTTTGATTTTCCCATTATGCAAAATTACTGGGTAAATGGGAGGGAAAAATGGAAGCATCACTGCTGAACTGTCGTGCATGTGTTAAAAAACCCCCATGACTGTAAGGCCCAACAGGTTTTCTTTCTGCTGAACTGGGACCTATTTAAAGCAAAATGATACATTTAAAATGATTTCCTAGTGGATTTGATTAGAGAAATAAATTAATGACTGCTATTAAATAAAACATTTTGGCACTGAATATTATGGTAACTTGATTTGCATAATTTAACAGTTGCAGGGACTTAGGGAAATAACAATGTAAATGAGTGCTGAAAGTGTGCAGTAATGAAAAAGCAGATTTTGCCATGCATAAGACTCTCCCCCATGATTTTATTTTAAGGTAATCTTCTCATTCCTAATTACATTTTTAAATAAAGGTTAAAACAATTTGTTGTCAACACCTCTATTGTCACTTCATTCTGGTGTTGTTACAGATATTTACAAGCTTCTCTTCCCATTTCTTTTCCATAAAAGAAAAGTTAAGTTCTGGATATACGAGACAGAAAGAAATCCTCAAAGATGACAAAATAAAAATAAAATCAAACCAAAACCAAACAAGACCCCCCCATTACTAAAAACCTATAAAATAGCATTTTACTGTTTCCTATCAGCTAAACCCTGAGGAAAACAGATATTTCATATACTTAGGAAAGCACTCATTCAAATAATAATAGCAGTAAAATAAAATGGTTTACTTCAAAATTTAATAAATAATTAAAAGAGTTGGACCTCAATTGCAGTTCACAAATTTTGCTTTCTTTCAAAAAAAAAAAAACCAAAAAACTTGTCATAGTAAAATGCATAGATTGATACTTATGTGGCAATCCACACTGTGATTTTTAATTTTTCATGTTCACAGCAATTAAACAATCTGGAGTTACTCTGCTCCATAAATAACACTATGGTTCTTTTTTAACATCCAGCACTCATGCACACCACCAGATAAATTGCCTTTCAGTTTGTCCTCACTAGCTGACAAAAAAAACCAAAAAAACCAAAAAACCCAACGCAAAAAGATCAAGGCTTCATAAGATGTATAAGGCCAGCTAAGTGCTAAATTAGCATATAAACCAGAGACACTTAGGTCCATATCCTGCTTTGACTGGCATAAATAAGGGCAGGTACACGTGCACCTAAGTGCTCTCTACAGGCTCTCAGTCAAATCTGAGAGGGCCGATTTAAGAACACAGTTTGTCACCTCTAACTCACCACACAGTGGGTTTGTACAAGGGACACCGCACAAGCCAAGCAAAACTTGAAATCTGAAACCCTGTCACACAGGAGCTCACTATTATTGCTGCCATGGTGGTTCTGCTCACTCCAGTATAAAGAAATAAATCCTCTAAGGACGATCGTGTGCATCTTCTGAGATTATACTGATTATCTCCACACAAATTCACCCCTCGCTTTCAAAATTAAGAAACCGAAGATTAAAACAAAACAAAACAAAAACCCCAACATGGTTATTGTTAAGCCTTTTGAATGAAATTTAATAGACTAAAAGGTACAGCAATAAGCTTATGACTACAATCCCTCTGGACTGGACTTCTGAATTAATGCAAGTAATGCGCTATTTGCTTTATGGAATGCAATCCTAACTAATCCCACCAAAAATGAGGTAAGGTAAAGGTGAAGTCATGGACTACAAGAGATAAGAACGCAATACAAAACGTAATCAGAAAGGTAATGCAGTTATGACTGTCAAAACAACAAACTGAAACAAATTATCTAACCAGATTGGTATTATAAGCCTGCTCTGTTACATACATGTTTACACATATATGCACACAAACTCAAAAATGTTTCAAAATGTTAAGATTATTATTTTGATGGTTCACTTCAGTCAAAGACACTGGATGTTTCTTAGTGGAAGTTTCTTTGAGAGATAACCAACCTGCTGTAGAAATAAGGTGGGGTAGAAAAATCTCGATAGTATAATAATGAAAAGCAAAGTTAAATGTTACTAAAAAGATTAATGCAGTGGAAGTAAATTTATCAGAAGCAATCTGTTATTGCAAATTTAACATCTGTTCCAAAAGACAAGATGAACTGGTTTGGTTGTGCACCTTGTACTGTCAGAAAATTGAGATCTTATTTGCTTCATTCTTGCTCATGAATCATCTTGAAAAACATCGATTTTTAAAAATATTCGGTTCCAGAAAGTGCTCCTTAAGCCTTTATCTTCTAGGATAAATCAATCTTGTTAATAAATATACAAATGGTCTAGCAAAAACATTAAAAAAAATTAGTTTGAGAAATGTTGTAATTGAAGAAACCAAAACAACAGATCACCACAAAAAAACCCCTTAACACTCCCCACCCCTAGAAGTTCATCAATGCAGGATTATTTCTGAAAGGAAAGGTATCCCATTTGCCAGATGGAGAAACTTTATGATAGCCTTCATCCACCTCAGAGTAGATGCACTCTAGGCATGCCTCAAAGTCATGTTCACCTGAAGTCACCCACGGAGCTGTTTGGAAATGCTTTCCCCTCACACTGCAATCTTCACAAGTCTGAAGTGATTGCTGTCAGTACCAAAGCCAACATGTTTTACTTCAACAGTTTATTTTAATAGCTATTTTGGAACATGAGATTTTTGTGTTTACAAGTTTTTGATAGTGTAACTTTTCTTTTGGTCTCTCCTTTGAGCAGCTGCAAAAGGCACAGCAGTTTCTTTCTGTGTTTTAATGTCCTGGCTGCAGCCCTTAACATAGCTATTAATACGACAGAGCAAACAACATGGTAATAGAAGCTGTAAGCTAAAGGTTTTGAAAAAGTTACTTGAATTCTGAAAACAAAAGTAAACTTGAACAAAAAGAATATAACAGGTGGTTGAATAAGGAAAAGTAAGACTAGAAGCATTTGCATCCTAAAATAATCATCACCAAGAAAGCCTGCCAATCCAGACTAACTAGAATTTTGGCTGTATGTAAAGGATTCAAGACCGACTTCCCAGTTTCTACAACAGTATTTTGTTTTACTAAAGTTTCTCCACAGAAATCTGAAAGCAACCTGAGCTGAAAAAATAACTGAAAAGATTTGAGTATTTGCATTAATCCCAAATTCACTTTCTAATATTTTGTTTGATAGTTGAAATACAATGCAGATTAAGAATATCACTGCTAAAAAAAAAAAAGCTTCATGTACAACGATGCCTAATATAAATGAGGATCACTGTGGGTAAGCAGTATTAAAAAAACCAAATCTGAATCTATGACAAATTGTTAACTGCAGCTAGCACAGCCAACAAATTCAGGTGTCACAGACCAGCACCCCCAAATCAAATGCAGAGTAAAAGACAGACATATCAGTACACCATTAACACCTGTAATGGGATACAGCTGTCAAGCTGTTGGATATCAGACTGTACAAGGTCATGAAAAACCACAATCACAGGTTTGCCCTGACACTGTGTCATCTCCTCTGACCAACCTCCTTTGAGGTAGCTCTTCAAACAACATCTGGATTTGCGTGCCTCTGTCCCTCTCACAAGGGTTCAAAGCACAAGCATAAAAAGCCTAAGCAAGCAGAAACTGACCTTCACCTTCGCATTTTTCTATTTTCTGATCTTTTTTTGTCCTTTTTCTTCAATAGAAAATAAAACCATAACAGGGTTGGGAACAGCATGGGGCACAGACTTCAATGTGGCATTTAAAGAAAAATCTGCTGTCTTTAGTACGTTTCAAGAAAAAATTATCTGTCTGCCAGGAATTAATTTTTAAGTTTCCTACACAACAAGAAGATATAATTTAAAAGCTGAAAAAGAATATGTAACCAGTGTTGACACTGATGTAACTGCATTTTCAAGCACAGTTTCCTTTATGCATAGACCATTGGCAACTCTTCAGCAGATAGTTTGTATATAATGTTACACACACATATGGCTTCCTTCCCCCCACTCAACCAATGCAACAAGGAATGACAATTCCCATGAGGTTTTTATTCAACTTTGACATGAAATGTTCTTCCCTTTGGACATTTCCTACTTCTAAGAATTGACGTTTTTCTACTCCACATCACCAACCAATAAAATATTATTTGTATTGGTAAGGGGTCACTGGATTTTTTTTAGTTACTTTGTGTTTTTCTGACAACAAATTAATTTTTTTTTTTTTAAAGCCTCATTAAATATTTTAGCAAGCACTGAGTGAAAAAAGGAGGTGAGGGGAAAGGATATCAAAAGCAAGGAAGTACTGTTCCATTATAAATTCAAATTTTTTTGTAACAAGTCGATAACATTCTTTATCAGGTCACTGAATCCTATAAAAATTATTTGAATACAACATATGCTATTAACTTGTTATTAACTTCTATGCTATTGAAAGGTTTCTTTAGGTTTTAAGTTACTTTAAGCACTGAAAGAATTTTGATTAATTGGACTTTAAATAAAAAGCTCATATATTTACGTAGGTACATAATGACACATTAGTTATGATTTCGTCTGTTGTGCTAGCTTCTCTTTCACCCCAGTATTAATTCTGCAATAACCTAAGTAACCTATAGCCTTCAAAAAACATATGCAATCTTGATTTATGTATGGTATTGAATAAATGTTTCCCTTAAGCAAGCAAAAAAAAGAAAAAACCCAAACCAGCCCAGAATAAAAAAAAGTGCACCTGGGTATCCTCTGGCTAAATCACAAATGCCTTGCATAAAACATGAATTTTACAAGTACAAACTTAACTATACAATGAACTTTTTCCACATAAAATAGCCATGCCAGTGTAGATGGACTGTGCCAAGCCCTCATAAGCATGGATATGCTTAAAATACTATTGCTGTAAGCAATGCATTATTTAATCCAATGTATAAGTAAAACCCACGCAGGATAAAGATTTAAAATCAAAAAATCCCCAAACCCCTCCAAAAGAAACCAAAAATCAAGGGGAATCTTTAAGTTTCATTTCAAAGGCACAACTGAATAGGTGATGCTACAACATCCTTCACAGTCCTTTCAACAAGAGGATGACATAGGTATTGCTATTCTCAGGACAATGTCAGCAATGCAAAAGAAAGTTTGTCACTCCTGCAGTCCACTGCCTCATTCCTCATACACCTGGCTCAGGCAAAAATAAAACCCCTGTGGAATTTGCATGGCCTCAATAGAAAATTTCTGCCTTATCATCTAAAACCCAAGTTCCTAAAAAATAGACCACCCTTCCCTTTCACCCAGCTCTGATGTATCAGGAACAGTTAGTGCACAAAAGTAAATTCAAACATTATTTTTTCTCTGAGACAAGTCACAGCTAGGTGTTCAAATTTTTTTCACACACATAAGTAATTTATAAAGTAATATACAATTAAAAAAACCACATGCCACAATAAACCCAAGGCAGTAACAATCCAAACTGTGCTACTACAAAGCAGTGTGAAATAATGTTAAAGGAGGTGAGAAAACCAACATTTATTTCTATAGCTAAATGCAAGAAATTTGGAGGATAACTTGCCAAAACACAAACACAAGTGAGCCACTTCAGCTAACACGCTTTTGTATTGTAAGACCAAACACAACAAGCTAATGCTAAACCATAGTTACATGAGGAAAAATGAGTCAGGATATCTGCAAACTGGACAATTGAGCAGATCTGCAGAGGAAACATCAACTTCTGTGTTCAAAAACATCAGTAACTTCTGCAGGAGAAGCAGCATGTGCATATACATGCAGCCTCCTAGAATCCATTCACTGCCACTTGTGCAGTCAAGTTAAGGTGTTAATTTACACACAGCTGATCCCTATATTCTTATGATGGAGAACACTTACCACAGCAATTAAATGTGGCCCCAAGTCATGAAGAGAAAGCTTCCACTTACCTAAAATGAAAAAAAAAAAAAAAAAGAAAATAAATAAGATTAAGATAATTTATCAGGAACTCAGTGTTACAGATCTGATATTTAGGAGAGAAAAAAAGATTTTTTGCAGGGGATAAGAAACTATAGTAGTCTGCATGTGTACTACAACCAGAACATATATTTAATCAACACACATCTGCATCAATATGCCTTTTACCCAAACCACACAGAAATTCAAAATACTAGGAAAGGGATGTCCAATTTAGGGTGACAGGGAGAACCAAGGTGGGGAGACAAATCCTGCAGAGCAGGGATGGGGAGAACAGCTGCTCTGGGCAATTCCCTGGCCAGGGGGCCAGACCCACAGCTCACTCTCCCACTCTCTCATGGGGGTGTGTCAGAACAAACCCTTCTACCTGAGGCAACAGCCAAAGGGTCACTCAGTCACAGCACACCTGAGGCAGCTTCACCCCTTCTGAATGGGTGGATTGATTTCAGTGGCCTTACGCAAAAGCAAGATAAAACTAAATTCATGCATCATTATAAACCCAGCAACTATAAAATTGGCATAGTATTTAATCCCTTCTGCTTAAATAGTTCTTAATAACTGGAGTGGTGTTAGATCAGAAGTCCTCCAGAATTCATTAACTTTGTAAGCAAAAACTGTGATAATAAAAATTAATTCAGTGAAATATGAAATGAGGTAGTGCCTGAAAGTTCCTGGAATATAGGATTTTAAAAAATAGAACATATTGTCTCCACTGTAAATGTGTGTACAGACATTCAAATCCTTTCTAAATACTAGCATGTATTATCAAAGAAGGAGTAGTTTGAGGGTACATCTCTCTTCAGCCACATGAAATACTTAATGTTGTAAGGACACTTAAAAGAGAGGTTAGGAGGAGAGAAAAAGAAAAAGAACAAAGTCCCTAATTTACAGTTGATACCACCTTTGAACTGCACTGCTTTTTTCTAAATTTTCCATCAAGGGAAGTGTTTGAATCATTGAAAACATGATGTTGTACATTTAAATAAGGAACTTTGAAAGCCTATTAAGGAGAAACAAAGGATTTCCTACAGAGTACAGTTGACTATATGATAAACCTCTAATTGTCAGAAGATTTAAAATAGTTTGCATGCAGTTGCACCCTTCCAAAATGTATTTACAGTGCATCCTTTTGTTTGGTTGGGTTTTTTTTTCTTAGCATAGCAAAAATGTTCCTGTTATTTTGGAGACAGAGATGCCATCTAATTAGCATAAGGCTGTGTCATGCAGTATAGTTGTAGAGCCCCTTTCACCTGTTACCCACTTCCTCTCTCCCAAGGGAGAGAGGGGAAGATGGGTCAGGGGCCAGAAAAAACCACGATGGGGATGACACAACACCAAAAATCCTCCTTTGTCAGTCTCTGTAAAGCTCTTCATTAACTCTCTTTTTTTTTCTAAAATTTGTATCATTGGTAAGTAAACTAAGACCTTGTAAGAAATACATTTCCCTTCAGCCTTTTGCTTAATGTTTTCACAATACTCATAGCTGAGACATTGCTTTTCTGCATCCTGTCACCCAAAGAGACGCTCTGCAGGAAAGAACTCAAATGCTAAGGCCCTAAAAAAATGCTCAAATTGGACAAAAAAAAATCACATTCATGATACATTTGACAAACTAGGACTGGGGACATAGAGGACAGGTCAGATAATTTTTCTAAGGCATCTGTTATTTCTATCACTATCTTACTGCTACAGGATAGCTGGAAACCCACAACAACAGTCAGCTTGTACCAAACATATATAAGCATTAAGAGTTACTAAACTGTAAGCAGCAATCCTAGAAAGAGTTATCAAAATGTTTAACTTGGGTGGCTGTCAGAATGATTGGGTGGCATCTGATACAGTTAGAAATTATCTACAATTCTGCTGCTGTTGTTCCTCCCAGGCAAGCCTGCACAGCGAGCTGTGCTTCCTCCCTCCATGTCACCCTGCTGTTACATCACCTAATGTGCGTTAGAAAAATCCCACATTTCACTTTGAATTAAAATAAGAAAATTAACAAAAGCAGAAAAGAAAAGCCATCTACTTTCTACACACTTTAGTTCTAGTAGTTAATTGCAAAGCTTATTAAGACTCTGTCCTCCCTCCAAAATACGACATTGTAAATGTGCTGTTAGTACATATATTTAACATACAGACTCCTCTTTATGATACCTTGTGTCACCATCCTATCCACAGTTCTATTATTTTAAAAAACCCCGCAAGCCAAACCCACAGTGCATAGGTAGTAAAGGTGCTGATGTAAGATTCCCTAATATGAACAGTCATAGCTGTATCCAGAAGAGAGAAGCTGTGCTGCAAGATAAGCCCTTGGCATGAATGGCTTTCTGCCAAGTTTCCAGACTTCAGCCTCAGAGGAAGATAAAGACACCTTGAAATCCCAGATGAGGAAAAACTTGTGAGTAAAAGTTAACCTTGTCTCAGTGTCACTTCATCTTCAAGTCTACATGCTTTGAAAAACTGGCATTATAGAAAAACAAAACCTGAGTATGCTATGCAGTTAAGCCTATCTTTATTTAATTCTAGCTGCAAAGAAAGCTAAATCCCAGAAAATTACGGCTATTTCACATATGAAAACACAGTCTGTTACAGTCCAGATCCAAAATAGTGCAAGCGACAAACAGGAAAATTCTGGTCTTAAGGCTGTTTCTGTCCTGCTACCTGTAATAAAGCTAAACCTGTCAACATCTACATATATTTTATTTTAAGTAAAATCTAAAGTATCCTGATGTCAGACTATTCCTCTTCTGCCCCATCAAGCCTGAGCAGTCTAGGCATTGACACACAGGACACTGCCTTGCTGCTAAGTACTGCACATAAGAGAAAAAACACACCATTTTTCTTTCTAGCAAGCTCACTCAAGAATATCTATAAGCCCTTAATCTGTATTGCAACCAACCATTTTTATTCTCCTTCATTAGACTCAGTTTAAAGGGATTTGTTTCTGCACCAACTGCGGTGAACTCACAAAAATGCCTGTAAGATGGAGATAAGCTATGACCACAGTTGCTGCTCTATTAGTTTGCTTGCATGGTGGATGTTTTTGTGATTATAGTTACTCCATGATTTAACGGTGGGAGGCTAATGGAAATGTTACTTGCTCTGGTAGCAAGCCGAATCGGTTGGGGGAAGGAAAAGAAATGTGTTTACACTTGAAGATGTCACATAAAACAGTTGGAAGTTCCCACCCCTGACACCAGAACAGGCATGCTCATTCAAGGACTCATCTACACTATTACATGCTCCTTCACACTTAGGAATCTATTAATTTACAGTTATTTGCATCGATTTTATAGGAGACTTTTAAGTTTCTGCAGTAATTTACAGACTACTGAAAAAATTAACTGTCCTTCTTCCAAAGATAAGAATTATTGATAACAAGGTCTTGTCATGAGTTATTGAACACATCACCAAGAGTCTGGATTTTTTTCTCTAAATTCTACATTAATTACAGCAGAACTGATAGGTAGATTCTATCTGTCCCACCAAGAATTTCTTCACTGATTCCTGACAGTAATCCACCAGCAGGAAATGTAATCAGACAGATAATGTCAGCTCAGCCTCTGAGGTCTTGTTAAGTTAGAGAGACTTAAAATAATGTAGTTATTGCATATATCATCTCACTGGCAAGGGCACTGTGCTCTCAAAAAAATACCCTGAATTAAGTGAAAGTCAAAGAAGAAAATCTGAAAAGAAATGCTGCATAAAATACAATTTCATCATATTTTGAGAGCTATATTGACTGTGGCACTGAAAAAATTGACAGAGGCCCAGTGATTGAGAATGAACTTCTTCTAGAACATACACTGTATAAACCATGAGAACATGTTTTCAAGGCCAATGCTTGTCACTTAATATTTGAAAAAAACACTTTTTAAAGTTGGGGGCAGGACATGTCTATATTATTTTAATAAAGTATGAGTTTTTTGATGAAATAGGCTTGTGGATATTAGTTCTGGTGTATTTTTTCAAATTTTCCATACAAATATGAAGAAATTTACTTCTAATTAAAAAAAAATCTAATTTTTCTTCTTTGCTCAGCACTTCGGTCAGTAACAGTGTGAACAGAATTAATGCCGATGTTGGGTGAATCCCTTTCAATACAAAGGACGTCACTACATAAACCACTTAATTCCTGATTCTGTAGCATAGAACCATGCTACAGAAATACAGTACCAGTCAGTGCTAATCATAAAATCCCTGCCAAACCATGTCCTCCTTTTTGTTTCTATGTCTATCTTCTTTATAATCAAAATTTTTCCTTTTCACTAATAGGCCTTCAGTACTGCATATGGCATCTTGGCATCTAAATGACCTATTAATGCATACAAATATAAACCCAAAACTAAATACCAAGCAGATAAAACTTGCATACGTAGATATATTAAGTCTCATTTAAGTATGGATTGTGCAATGCTGGTGCCGAAAGCTTTATCTCTGTGCAGCCCCTGCTCAGTGGACACTCAGACTTTATCTTTGTGAAATTCTGTCTTGGCCCCAATTATATTTATGGCACTGTAGCAAAATCCCAGCAGAATTTTTAAACTGGTTGTGGTTAATTACACACTGCTCAGTCGGAGAAGAATCTGAGTGGTGCGGAAACTCTGAAGAACTCTGAACCCTTCTAAGAGGATACACACACACACACACATACCCAAGGTAGTTGTGCAATTGGAGGCACTGAAGTTATTCACATGCAGTCAAACAAGACCAAACAAGGCAGATGATCTACAGCCAACGGCATTAGTCCTCAGAGCACTCACCAAGATCTTGAGTACTAGATGAGGCAGTGGCTTTCGGGGAATAGCAAACATAGGGAATGGCATGCCATAATTCTCACAGAAAAGGAGTTGGCTGTAAGCAGCCTGGGCAACTGCAGTGTAATGGCTGAGCCTCTGACTTTCCAATGTTCTTTTAAACAGACTTTGTAACCCTTTAGAAGCAGGGATGAAATTATTGCTAAAATGTAGAAATGTGTTATCTCACTGGGGCCTTAGAAATAATGCACAGTGCAAATAGTGAACAAACCAGTATCTTTTCCAATTATCTTAATATTCCTTAAAGACAATTGTCACAAGAAGCCTTTTGTGTAAAACGGAGAGCTGCTTGAAGATGAGAAAATAGAGATACAAAATATCCTCCTGGAACACGACTATCATTCTAGTTTCAAATGCAGTCCCATCTGTGCCCATGTGCCTCCTTTTAGCATATCTGTACCATAAGCATGTGAGCTAAATAATAAAATGAACACGATAGAATGGTGGAGAAAAGAGATCCCTTGCTTTTGATAGACCATGTCAATATGCTGGATAGAAGATTGGAATTTGTACAATCCCAAGCTGATGTCACCAAGAGTGGGAAGAGAAATCATAGAATATGTTACAGACATGCAAAACCAACATCTAACTGGACATCAGATATAATTTCCATTCGATGAAGCAGCCAATTTTAACACAGATGTTCTTTTGACATGCACTAACAGCTGTAGACTGAGTGCACCTATAAGCAGTTTGTAAATGCCTTTCATCGAAAGCATTTTCAATTTTCTCTAATTTTTATTAGAGGCATTGCCTAAAAGATTTATCTGAACAGTGTAGGCACAGACACGGCTACCCAGAATTAACATTCCAAGTGCACCAGATAATGTGCAATATACCAGCCTTGTAAACCCTCACACTATATTTTGTGTCTGAAAATTTGTGAAGTGTAACATTATTTGACTGTCTCATTTTTTAACAGCACATAGCCCTGCTTTCCTCCATCATCGCCTGTTGCCACGCTCCCACCTATCTCCATAACAAATGAGCCCTTGGTGTTTACTCCGATCAAAATTCATAGCTACAGCTGCCTGCTGCAGTTCTGCACTCATCTACAGGAGTAAAACAGGCTGTGGGGCTGATTAGTGATCAGCTGGGCTATACACGGCTCCTGAAAAAATGTTGCTACTGACAGTCACAGTTCATTTGCGCCTCATTGTGATAGATGCACAGAAAGTTACGAAGAGAAGGTCGGGAGCCACTTAGACATACTTAGACCATTAAAATGGGCAGTGAACCTCTCTAGGTAAGTCACAATGAAACACAGTAGACAAGCAATATCACAAAACACTGGGTTTACTGTGTGGTAGAACATTACCATATGTCAAGGCCATCACACTGAAGGCAGAGTCACTCACTAGCTCAGCAGTCAGTCTAGGCTCACTAGAGCAGGACAGAGACAAACACTGAGTCAAGGTGTTTGATCCGTACAGGGCAGCTAGAAGTGACTACCAGCCATAATCTACCCAAGAGCCAAGGTAGAACTTTGCTTTGCAGGGGAGACCCGAGAGATGTTCTCTGCTGTTGCAGACCACTACTTAAAATTTTGCACATCCTAAGTAATTTCATCCATTGTTGTTAAAGGGGACATCCCCTTAATGCTCACGTGGTACAATTTATTTAAATATCTGCACTGGTTTTCACCGGGGTAGAGTTAATTTTCTTCATAATAGCTAGTATGGGGCTGTGTTTTGGATTTGTGCTGGAGACAAATTTCTGCTATTGTCAAGCATCAAGGCTGCCTCTGCCTTTCAGCCCACCCCACCAGTGAGGAGGTGGGAGTGTACAAAAATCTGGGAGGGAACACAGCCAGAGCAGCTGACCCCACCTGACCCAAGGCATATCCTATATCATACAACATCATGCTCACTGCAGAAAACTGGGGTAAGAAGAAGGAACAGGAGGATGTGTGGAATGAAGACGTTCGTCTTCCCAAGTCACCATTACATGTGATGGAGCCCTGCTTTCCTGGGGAGGGCTGAACACCTGCCTGCCCATGGGAAGTAGTGAATAAATTCCTTGTTTTGCTTTGCTTGTGTGCACAGCTTTTGCTTTAACAATTAAACTTCCTTATCTCAACCCATGAGTTTCCTTTTGATTCTCTCCCCCAACCTGCTGTGGGAAGTGAGCAAGTGGCTGAGATGCCAGCTGGTATTAAACCACAGCACTGTCCTGATTAAAAACTCAGTCAAGGCAGTCTTCTACGGGAAAACAGCTACCCTGTGGTCAGCAAGGCATCTGGAAATGATAAAGGGTTTTGCACAAACAGACAAGGAGGTGGGTGAGAAGACTTCATCTCAGAAATATAAGATATTTCCAGGATATATTGGGTTTGGAAGGAGGAACAAAACACAGAGCTTTAGCAAGGAAGGAACACAAGTGATCCTTCCATATACTCAGTATTCCTTGCATATACATGAGCACAGAAAAGTCAAGAATGTAAGCAGTTACATAGTCAGGAAAGTTAAACTTCTAGGAGAAAAAACACATAACAGTATTTAGGATCAGGAAAAAGCTGCAAGGTTGGGTCAGTAGGATATTGTTTTCAGAGCAAGGAGGTATTTAAAAGCATCGCATCAGCCTCTGGTGTTATCTGATAGCCATGGCAGCAATGACCACCCAGCACATTCAGCTCTGTGTGAGCCGAGATGGAACATCACTGCCCAGAGGGAACAGACAAGTTCATGGAATCAGTGCTTAAAGTGTATCTAAGGAGGGCAGTATATTGAACTTTGTATAAATATCACAAAGATCAATTAATGGCTTTGAGATGGGCCTGTAATGAAGATCATGAAAAAGGAAGAAGAGCTGATTTTGACACTAAGAAAACTTAAAATTATCAAGTTGCAGAGCATTGTGAAAAAACAAACAAAAGACCCCCAAACTCTACAAAAACTCCAAGAAGTTATCACAAATTTCTTTCTCCTACAGCTCAAGCCTGTCACCTCTGCTACCTTCCCAATACAAAACTACAGACCAGCTCATTAATTCCCTCAGGTCTACTCTCAGAACAATAAATGTAAGGCATTCAAAACAAATAATAAATTGCAGCAACCCTTAAAGGTATCGCAGCTCCCTTCTTTTGTCTCCCTCCTGTGTAGTATTAATATGCTCCAGACACTCTTAGTTGAACCCAAAAACACAGCTTGTGGAATGGCAAAGGGCAGATGTCCACAGAAGAAAACCAGCACAACTCTGAAGTTTTATGGTCACATAGCTCTACTGAAATAATCATCTGTAAATATGAAAAGCACGATAGATACTGAAATTTGCTATTTAATAAGAGTGTGCACACTCTTGTATACAGACAAACCCATAAAACATTATTTCATTTCCTCATTTTGATTTTTTAAAATAATTATCCTAAATTTCTACCAATTTTACCTAGATGTTTACTTTTTTCAGGAAAGAGTAAAAATATTGAAAAATGGAGACCATAGAGTATAGAAGATGTCCTTCTCTTATATCACTGTACCATGTTTCTGAATATCCACAGTTGCAGTTGGTGTTTCTTTCACAAGCATTCTGGATTAAATACATGAAGCCACATGAGTCCTGTATGTCAAAATGCACAGAACTGAGACAAACAGCTTTTCACTGAAGATTTCTGAGGTCATAAATTTGGAATAAAGGAAAGGGATATATAAGGATTCATTATAGTATTTACCCTATAAACTTCAATTCAGAGAAAACTAAACACATAAAACAAGATTACAATTTTATAACTCTATCATATTCTATGAAATAAATCCTTGGAACTCCTTCTGCTTTTCCTTATTCTGTCAGCTTATGCCTGTAGACTGCAATACCCTACAATGGAGGTGTACGAATTCTCTGTCAGTATAGTAGAAGCGTATTTTGCAAAAACTGTTTTCCTAAAGCAGATGTTTTGAGTCCACCCTATGGCGGTATATACTTCACAGTAAATCTCCTGCTTAAACTATTCTTCTACAGCTGACAAAGATTTTAACCCACCAGCTACCATCTGTGCACCTGAAGTATCATCTAGGAAATGGCACCAAGTAGCTTGGTGGCAGGAGGGACAGAAAAACGTGTATGAAGTAACCTGCATGCGTACAAATCGTGAGGGCTATGGACCAGAAAACAGGGAAACAAAAAAATGGGGCTGGTAAAACGCTGGGTAAGAGAAAAACAAAAACACTCTAAAACCTTATCACACCTCCACCACTCCTCATAATCAAGGCTCAAACATGTTGAAAGCTACTATTCAGCAGCATACTCAGTGATCACCAGTCTTTGGGGATTTAGTGTTCATTCAGCATGAATTTGCAAAACTCTACACCAAAGGCTGTATCAAGGAGTTATAATTTCAGGGCTGCGCACATACTGGGAAACAGAACTCCTTTGGTGGGTGTTTTGATGGGTGAGAGAGATTAAGGTATCAGTTTATATCAAAAGGTATAATTTCCCATATAAATAGGCTTATAAAAGCTGTTATTTGAATACATGAATATAAAAGGAATTTTGTAGGGCATCTCAGCAACAGGAATTAAATCTTTAGAGGATGGCATCTACAGGAGCATTTTCCAATTGAGATGCCCACTGTGTTTCAAATATGAACTTCTCAACTTGCATTTAGAGTTTTCTCAATGTTACACCTTTAAGTAAAACCTGCCAAATAAATCAGCTTATTATAAGAACAAAAAGCCACATCTTCCTAAACTGTTTATCTAAGAACTTTTAATTATCATGGAGCCCTATAAATTATAACAACGTGAGAGCTGAAATTGCAGAAAAGCCTCCAAGATTCGGAATGACAAGCCAAGTCATATTAAAGTGTAAGTGGCAATATTCCTGAGGCATGATAGAAAAATTGATAAACACTGCTGACTCATATAGAAGAAGCCAGTATCTTCAACAAAACCCACTGAAGCAGCAAGTATAAGAATTTGTACTAGATGGTTAGACCCTATCTAGTCAAGGGCATATTGGCTGCTGAAGCAAAATAAAGCAACTGTAAAGCTGACTTCATATTTTTCATCTAAATTCTCTTAGTCTGCCTTGCCCTGGTGGCTCAGATTTTTTGCTTTTGAGCAATTTGTTTTAATAATCCTCCAGAAACCATCTCAGCAACATTACCGTGCAAGGGATTATCATGAAAAAAGTAGTAGTATGCTTTACATATCTGCTCATTAAAACACAACATTTAGGTGCTGGGGGAACTATCCCTAGAGCACTCTAGAATGATGCAGCATTTTGGAACAGAGGACAGCAGTAATAAACAATTCTATAGGAATGAAAAAATCCCCAAAGTAATTTATAAAGAGGTCACAAACACTTCAAACGACAGCATTTCCATTCACATCTGTTTTCTAGTCAACAGCACTCATAATTATTGCTATGCTCATGTCCACATTTTCCTGTCTCAAATCATGTCCTCAATGGTTTTTAAGTTCTCCAGTAACTAAGTTGAATGAATATACAAGGAGGGAAAATATGTAAAGGTGAAGAGTATATGACTTCCACCAGCCCCACTCAGTTTGATCAGAGTACAGTTGAGTTTTTAGTGATCTGTATCCTTCAGAGAAAGGAAACTGGATAAACTCTTCATTTATTTTTATTTTTGGTTTGGTTTGGTTAAATATTTCATGATATATACTCACAATGCATATAAAATACACAAAAATATTGCTGTACTGTTTTACTGTTTCACTTTGATATTTACATAATGGGAATAGAGAAGGGATGTATTTCAGAAATCTTGTGTCAGACCTTCCATGAGGGGAACACAAAATAAAAATATAATCATTAAAAGGATTCAGCTGAAAGAGATACTAGAAAGGAAAGGGGGAAATAGGGAGCCACTTGTCATCTCTTTCAGCTCTGAAGATCAATATTTATCATGAAAAGTCTCTTGGCCAAATCTGTAATGTGGCACTCAAGTTCACGGAAAGGCACTGTTTAGGTCCACTGTTCTTAGATTTCCTTCAGAACCTCTAATTTAGAGCTTAAATTGTTTTGTTTCACTGACATTGAAATGTTATCCCCAAGTATATGTCACTCAGGGTCTTATATGACTTTTTTCCCAGAATTTTCCTATTTATAGCTTTTTTCCTCCTTTCTGAAACACTGTCACTTCTAGAGGGTATTTTACAGAACTTGACTAGGTTAAAAAACTATAGAGGTTAACGTTTCTACCAATTGTAGAAAATGTTGTTTGCATGCAATTTCTAACAAGCGTGCTGCAAATTGAGGCATTTCAACAATATTTCCCTTTCCTTATATGATTTGCAGTTACTTAAGGAGCAATTCATTGTGTTCCCTGGTTTGATTCAATCATTTGCGATATGTGATATGTCCCAGCAGTACTCCCTCCTGAGTTTTAGTAGCCAGCACATTGATATATTTACATTCAAAAACCTATGCTTCCAACTTATCAAAGGTTGTAGTTACAACATCTGGTGTACAGCATATAAGCGATGCATAAAACATTGTTTATAAGGTCAGGGATAAATCTTTTATATCAGGAGTGATGTCTCTTTCTTTACAAAAAAACCAAAAAATAAAAAAAGGAAAGGGCCAGAGATTAAGATCCATTTTCATTAACTTTTCAAAAGTAGACAGAATTTTATTGGTTTATCTACTTTTTTCAAGCCTCTCGTCCTTGAAGTAGAAGCATGGCAACTAAACAAGTGCTAACTTTATTTAACATTTTCAGAGTGCCTTGACCCATTAAATCCAAATTATCTAATTCTTTCAAATGTGCCTTCAGTCAGTTGGTTCCTATCTACATGGATAACCAACACAGAGAATCATGTTTTAATGGCCTTGCATTCAGCTTGATTTCCTAATGTATTCAGGGTCAAATCAGTCATAACCTTTTCTCCAGTTCCTCAGTCATCAGATCGTCAGATCAGATTTTTTCTTCCACCTACTTTTTATCAGTTACTGGAGTCAAGCCTAGGGGTATTATTTCCATTTGTGCCATTTTGTAGCATCAGTGCATGTTTGGAGGATATACAAGAAGTCCTGCTGTGGTCTTCACTTTTATTTTCTTTCTTATTGTTAAGCGTGCCTCTTTCAGTGCTTTTAGCAAATATGCGCCGCCTCAAATTCTGTTTTCATTTCTGTAGTTCACTGTGTGGTGCTGATACATCTCATAAGCACTGATGGGAACAGACTCATAAGGAACTAAAAAAGACTCTAACAACCTACAGGCCTGAATAGGATGAATACGTACCAGTTAGAATTCCTAAGGGGTGACAAAAAATTTACTTCCTAACTTGAGTGCTTAAATTGAGACTTCTTCCTTCAGGTTAAAAAAACCCTGCATAAAATCAGCTGTAACAATTACATTTTAATATATTTTACTGATGGATCCAAGCTACAAAAGTACACATTCTAAAAAATGACTTTTTTTCCTGACTGCACAATAAATACGTGAGATTAATGTGTATGAAAAAAACCCCAGTTATTATTTTGACCTTGTTCCCTCTTTGCTGCTAATTATGATTAATTATTCTGAATGGTGATTCTCTTTGAGAAATAATGCACATACACAATGCAGCATGACACAGCCCTTTCTCAGGATCAGTAGTTGTCATATAATAGAGACTGCTGCAGCTTAGACTGTGCTTCCCGTAGCTCACATTGTACAGGAGGAAACTGCAAACTCTGGACTAGGAATGATGTAGTGGTAATAACACTTCTCAAAGATGTCACAAGCCAAAGATCTAAACAATTCCATGATGCAAGGAAAGAATAATTTTATTATGGCTTCAAATGTATTTTGGTATTTTCTTTTGCTTATGGATTTTTATTGTAACCCTCTACCTTTCCTCATATTGTATTCTTTTCTGTTGGTTCTATGGACATAAAGGGGTTTCAAACAAGTTAGAAACATTTCCACATCACTTCAAAATGTGGACTTCACTGAACAGGTGTTTTTAACCAGGGCTTTTATAGGTGCTTTAGTGTAATACTTGCAGCAAATTACCAGTATCTTACTACTGAAGGTGATTTAACGAACATTACTTCAGGACATTTTTGTACATGTCTGCATAGAGTTTCTCTGAACACAGTGAACTGAATTAAATCCTGTAGGATGCATCCCTTGATAGCCCTGATCAAAGATTCTGTCAGACCATCAGAATCTATTAGATGTGCTAGCTTCCATGCTATGCCTTCTCCAGTTTTAACCTGCATATAGCTCTTAGTATTCACCAGCCAAAAGGGAGGCTTTCAAAGTAAGAAGAGCTGTTTTCACATAATAGCACAGAAGAACTAAAACCAGTATATACAACTTACACTGATGCTGCTGACTTTAATTACCCAAACTAGCTGACTACATAGTCAAGAGCATCCACAAAAGTAACAGGAAACTTTCTTATGCCAACTTAAGACACAAGAAATGATTACTTTGGTGGTCGTAAAAGTGACTAATAATGCAGAAGACTACTAAATCCTATGAGATTAGGAAGGCTGATGTGTTGAATAAATTAATAACATTAACTTCCTTTCCCCTCTCCCCAAGCACGTTTAGAGAGGAATCTTGTCTTCAAAAGCATTGAGATTTTGTATAGGGAATAAGAGAATCAAGGAGTGATTTGGGTTAGAAGGGATCTTAAAGCTCAACTAATTCCAAACTCCCTGCCATAACCAGGAACACCTTCCACTAGGCTAGGTTGCACAGAGCCCCATCCAACCTGTCCTTGAACACTTCCAAGGATGGAGCATCCACAACTTCTCTAAGTAACCTGTTCCTGTGCCTCCACACACTCACAGTAAAGCATTTCGTCTGAATAGCTAATCTAAACCTACCCTCTTTCACTTTAAAATTCCCCCTTCTCCTATCACTACCTGCCCTTGTGGAAAGTCCCTCTCCAGTTTTCTTGTAGGTCCCCTTATGTATGGGAAGGCCACTATAAGGAGCAGAAAATTCAAGAAGAGGAAAATTTTTCTTTAGCTTTTCACAAAAACTTAGGAAAAAAGTGATGAGAAAACAGTGTGCAGGAAGGATATATCCAGATATTGCACTGAATGCAGCATTCAACAGAAAGAAATCACCTTACTGAGTAAATCCTAGCTGCTTTTGTGGCTACTTATTTTGCATCTGAATTCTGCAGTCAGATTTAAAAGCTTCTTAAAGTAAACTAAATTCACAAAAATACCATTTTACCAATACTGTGGCATCCCTTCTCTTTTCCTAGGGAGAGAGAGTTCTCTTCATAGGGTATTTGTATCTCTCTTTCTAATGGATTTTCCTCTCTGTTATCATCTACCATTAAATCTCACATAAAGGTATAAAACAATATTCAATGTATGAGACAATGAGAAAGTTTTCCAAGTTACAGAATGGGCTGAAAAGTTGCAATTTCCCATCACTTTCAGATCGCCTACAGTCACACAATGGTCAAACTCTTAGGCAGCTGCATCTTTATGTAGACTCCTCTTCCCTCCATGGTGAGTTTCAGGACCTACCTTGCCAATCAGTAGCATTCAGATGCATGTGACTCCAAAATTCTGCCAGGCATTCACTGCACCCTTAGGCATCCCACACATTAGAAGTTTTTTCCTAATTGCTAAACCTAGCTTTTGAAAAGGGACATGGATATGCTAAGTATCAAAGGATGACACTTAAAATACACAATATTTCTGGATATAAGTTTCAACCATGTTAAGGTGACTTAAGTTTCATCCAGTGTAATCAACATCCAGTTTTTAGAAGCTGTCTTTAATTCAGCACTTTATTCTACAAATCACTTAAAATATTGTCAGTTCTCATATACAACAAATTAACTTCAGTTATAGTATAGCAGCACTTCTAAATTACCAATTATGATACCCATGGAAATTTAAAGGGTTTGGAGACACATTTCTAGCTAGCCTTAGTTATGGTGATTAAATTTTCATTTCCTTCACTGAACTCCAGCCTTCTGAACAACATGTAAAAAGATGTGAACAAGTTAAGAATACCTTGCTTCTCTGGCTGAATCACTTTTCTTTAAGTAATATCCATTGTTTTTACATTAAATTGATGAAGGTGCCACCTGCTTTGAAGGTTCCCAGAGACTGCCTAAATTAGAGGACAAAGAGATATTTGCATTTCAAGATTGATAGGCATTTTTCTAAGAACAGATTTATACACTTTATACAGCATAGGCAAATTAAGGCAGGAATGTCACGAAGACTTCGGACCACCTTGAAAGAGGCGTGATTCCCAACTGCTTAATCTGTGTAACAGAACACAGTTTTTACTGGCATGTTAGAATTTCTTTGAAATTCTAAATACCGATGTGAAGAACTGGCTACAACAAACACAATTAGGAAAGCTGCTTTACATTTGCTGGACCATCAACCAAAGGTATTCAGTCAGGGTATGAGTAACTACAAATTTTATTCCATCGGAGACGAAAGAAACCCTACATCCATCTCAATATCCCTCTTTCAAATGAAGTATCTCTTTAGTCACATTTTCTTTGCAAGGTGACCAGATGAAATTCCAATGGAATTTAATGAAAATAATTTACATTAACCAGAGAAACAAATAAACAAAATTTGAAGTACTCCTGTTGAAAAACCACAAAAATTGCACAAAAATAAAATGACAAAAATATTTCTTCCAGCAGCAGCTTCATTCTGACACGTTTAGCACTGCAAATCTCAGCAACTGCATATCTCTACAGGACAGGAAAAGTGCCAGAGATCACAAGAACCCTACATATTGTTTTTCTGACTTCTGCGGATTTATATTTTTATCCGTATCCAAATATTTTCCATAAAATTTAATGCAGCTTTTGTAAAATAAGTCAGGAAGAGAGAGGGAAAGATATGAGGAACAATTCAATCAGAACAGAAAAAAAATAATCCTGCCTTAATTCATGTTATCACATTTTTGTGCACCAGTTAATATGAGTAAATTCTGAAATACTGAAAAAAAGTATTAACTTTACACAATTTGAGAGAAGAAATTTTATTGCATCCATTTTTAAGACATGAATATTCAGACAACCAATTTAGATAATTTAAGATTTGTCAATTCCCCAATTGTTAGCACTCATCTGACATAAAAGGTCTCCTTACATAACCTCAGCTCAAGCATTAGAAAATGCAATTCCCCAAAGCATTAGTCACTTCCAAAGATTTAGGTCAGAGAAGATTTCTGCCCTTCAACATCAAAATGCTATTTCCCTGAAAACTCACAGGGATTATATTCCATTTCCTTGAAAAGTTCTGCTCAATACAACAGAAAGCAAAGTGCAATCATCAAACTTTTGCGAAGGCCTCGTGCCTGTACATCAGAGAAAAATCTTAAAGAGTGAACTCTGTAAGGATGAGACCTCCCGGGTGATGCGCGTGAAATAAAGGAAAGTGTTGTGCTGGTTTTTATCAAGCAGATTCCATGAGTACTTCTTCAAATGGCAGTGCATCTCCTCTCCACTTTCCACCTTAGGAAAGCTAAAGTAATTTGACAGTGGGCTGAAGTATGGTTTCTAAGAGAGTATTAGAAATGCATATGAATAAAAGAAAAATACTCTTCCCTTTCTTCATCCATCATTCGATGGATTACACACATTACATTCATTTCCACACAAGTGACCCTTGTCTGTTAAACCTCACTTCTAAATTAAGTGAAAGTCAGGGGGTGAAAAAGATAAATTTTAATGATCACTTTTTAAATATGTAAGTAAGAGGTAGAAGTTCATAGAACTTAATGATAGGTGATATCACTGCCAGTTCCTGCTAGTAATGTACAATTGGTGAATCACAGAATTAAAGAAAAAATCAAAACCCACCACAAAACAAACAAAAAAACCCCCCAAAACAGTAGGCTGATACTCTCTTTTTGTCAGGAAAGCGAATGCCTGTAACCAACAGTACAAATCAAAGGCACCACTAAAGTAAGAACAAATCCATTTTTTTTCGTTTACGCCATTTCCAACTGTAGACCAGAAGTTATAACAAAAATCTCTTAATAATTTTTTTTCAGCTGAATTCTTTACTCTCATAATCACATCTGTCATCTTTTTAAGTATAGAAGCTTTATTTCAGCATTAGCTACAAATCAAGACTCAAAACAAACCAACAAACAAAACCCCACCACTTTGAATTCTGTAGCCTTCAACTTTATTTCTATTTCTACATTGTACAGAGTGCTAATTTAAATAGGTAAGTCAAAGTGTGGAAGTGTCATGATTGCCTCCTTGAAAAAATCTGTTCAATCACTAGCAGTTTTCTTCTTCCCTACTAAGAAATAAGACCCGGAAAAGAGTTTTGAATATCTAGATTTTAGTGCAGATTTCATAATCCTTTGTTAGGACTTGAACTGAGACTTTTGCCACCAGACAGAAATTTCACTATCTCACTATGAATCTGTTTCTAGCTTGAGAAAGATCAGCAGAGACTAGATGAAGGCTAGTCTGCCTAGTTACATAATTACTCAAGGGAAATTATGTTATAAAGACAACTGAGAAAAATGAAGTCTATGAAAAATGTGACTGAAAAGCCCAAATAATACTAATTTTAAAGCCCATCTCTGGAGATGCAGTTACATAATCATAAAATGTATAAATTTTTTAAAAAGTGTCAGTAGATCAAAACCAAGTTTTAAAAAGCATTTGAACATTAGAGATACTGGAGTACTTAACTATGACTTTAGTACTTCTACTGCAATAACCATTTATGAAATATGTGTTTCCTCACATGATTTGTCATGCACACAGAAATCAACTGTGGAGGTTACAACTTCTCCTTGTAAATTTTAGAGGAGTCAGAAATGCAGTATTAAGAACCTTTTCTTTTTAAGAACTACTGAGGGATCAAAATAAAGTCTGTAGATTAATATGCCATCAGAAAATGAATGTGCTTTTAAAAAAAAGTTATGTGTAAAATGTAC
This sequence comes from Falcunculus frontatus, assembly GCA_013398115.1. Classification (NCBI taxonomy): domain Eukaryota; kingdom Metazoa; phylum Chordata; class Aves; order Passeriformes; genus Falcunculus; species Falcunculus frontatus. Next base: position 2,517,720 of record VZRV01007598.1, read on the forward strand.
ACTACAATATACATACTATAAATGTATATATGTGTGTATGTATCTGTATCTATATCTATGTATAGGTATGTATGTATGTATGCACGTATAATAGAGTTGCGAGTTTGTGAGTAGCTCCTGATGAAGTTCACACAATTTGAAAATTGACCCTTCTTTGTCTGGTACCAGCACCCTTGCATATTATTTCCTGAACTTGATGAATTTTTCTTCTATCCCTGTGCCACTTGAATTGAGGCATCTTATCAGTGGGTCACTAAATTCCAGGCTTGCTTTTAATTTCCACTTGTTCCAATCAGTTAACTGTGAGTAAAAAGAACAGCTTCTATTTAGCAGAGAATTCTCATTTTCTGCCTCATTGAATTTTTATTTGCATAAAGTCAGAAATTCACCTAAATAACCAAATTATCCTACCCAGTCACAGAATCACACATCTGAATAAATTAAGAGGAAATTGAGGTATTTGTCTACTCTTATTCTCCTTTGGTCTTTATTTTTTAAGGAAGGAAACAATTATCTTCTGAGTGCTGTATTTTTTTCCCTCAGAGTTAAAATATACCAGTATCAGACTGCTCTTCATTCACACAACTGGCCCTATATACAGCTTCTACACCTGTATTGTGATGTTCAAGTGGAAAGCCAGCCCAGAATTTACAGATGATGCCCCAGGAGGTGACAAACACCATTAATAAGTACTGGTCCCTGTAGCTCTCATGTAGTTTATGACACAACACTGCATACAAACATTAATTGCTCCTGTTTGTACACTGGAATTACTTTGAGGAAAACTTTCTTTGCTGTTTCTCTTTTTTTAAGACAGAACTAAAAGGCCCAATACGTTTTACTGCAGATGTCACACAACATAAATTGTTTTTAGAATTAAAACGTGCTTGAAGGAAAGAAATGCTTTGAACTTTAGTCATGTTTCTGTCAAAAGCTGCCAAAATTTAGTCTTTGTGATGGTAGCAGCTGAAAGAATAACATCACATAAATTCAGTGTTTTATGTGAGAACTAATCTGGTAAAGTTTCCCGTAAAAAATAAAGTCAAACATGGAGCACTTCATCCTCTCAGAAAAAAAGTTCTCCTCTAATTTTGGGATACTGTGGCTAATTATACTGCATTGAGAACAATTTCCTCATGTAAACAGATAGAGACACACAGTCTGAATTCCAGTCTATCTTCATATTATATATGAATGGACAACTTTATGTGGTAGAAAAGTATAGATAGTTCATATTTTGAACTATCCATTTGTCCCTTGAATGATTTTAGAACACTTAACTGTGGAGGTATCTTGCCTGCTTGTCCAACGTATACATAACCGAATGCTTTATTAAAAAGGTTATTCTCTGTCTTCTAGGAGATTTTTATCTGCACACAACAGGCTTTTACAATAAAAAGCGCCAAAAAACCCAAACCAAACCAAAAAAATCCCAACCCAAATCACAGTTTATTTCATTTGATACTTTGTCACATTAAACACAAAAAGCTTGTGTTTTATAATTTCAGGGAGCTTGTATATCACTGACAGTAGCAGAGGGGTTGCATTCTTATGTCAGGTCATCCCACGATCAGGGCATAAAAGACAAGTTTTCTCCGAATTTATTGTAATTCTTTGAAATTGTAGACAGAGGTATTCCACAAAATCTTAGGTAAAGCATGACACCATTAAGATCCTCTACAAAGCCTCATGAGAAGCCATGTGGAAAATTATGAGCTTCTGCCATTGTCCTGCACAGGGACAGAACAAAAGTCACTGTCTACCTTGTCCTCCTCACAGTGGCATGATAGAGGCACAGCTTATGATGAATCACAGCAAAAAAATGTTATGTGGTAACTACCCACAGAATAAACTGAATTCCTTGTGCAGAAAAACCACTTGATAAATAGGTTTTACTTGGTACTTCTGACTAGCTTCACCTGCCCTCTGCCCACAAATCCCTCTCTCTCTTTCTCACTGTGCTATTTCTGACATCCCTAGGTATCAAGCCATAAGGCATAGCTACTGCTTAAAAATTATCACCCATCTAAAAGTCAATCCCTCTTGTTCCCAAACCCACAATGTTTTCTTTCAAAAGAGGTTAAAAACCACACAGCAATTAACTTGAACCCACGAAGGCATTATGGACCATCAGCATGCCATGCTCTCAAACTCCGTATCTCTGCACTTTCCACAGCCGAGAGGATGGTTGATAGAAATGTCACTTTAAATGTCTAGAGAATGACAACTTCTAGATGACTTTTATTGTCAGTGGAAAGAAACAAACACTTCCGTCGTATTTTTGGCACTAACCTTAGGATGATCTTGACCACATCCTAGAAAGGCTTTTTTTCCTCTGCATGACTACAAAGGGGGGATCTACACATCTGGTCCACATGTGGATGCCTGTGTTGGGAATGCTTTAAGATAGACTCTACTCTCAGGGTAAAACAATGAGGCATCTCTGTCCTGTATAGCACTGCTGTAAATTACATAGCATAGAATGGTACAGGAATAAAATACAGAGAAAGCTTTGCTTAGCAACTCATAGAAGAGCACAATTCACGTACCAGAGCTGTAGTATGCAATGACTGATTATCGAAAAACTACAGCTTGAAAAAATACACAGCTAAAATCTTCAGTAAGAGTTCTATTTTCGCTTTCACACAAAAAGGAGAAACTGATCTACAGAAAAAACAGATACTTAAGTACTTTCAAATGCTGCAGGAAAATACGAAATATTAAATGTTTTATAGCAAAAGCCAATATTCTAAGATAACTCCCTACCATGATCATTAACAATAAAAACCACATAAAGTAATGTTAGACAAGCATAAAAATTCTGCTCTGAAAACAATCTCTGAGCAGAAAAGAAGAAACATACAAGCAGGTGAAAACATTTCTCAAATAGCACAGTATTCCTCTGTTTTCTTTCTCCTTCTTTCAAATGCCAGCATAGTTAGATCCTTCTTTGTATTTCCCATGTTTTTTAGCAGGATGAGAAGGGTTCAGGAAGGAGCCAGAAGCTTATTTAATATAAAAATGCCATTACTAGAAAACTAGTAATAGAACTATAATGGAGATAAGAATCAAATTTGAAAATAGCAAGTTTACGTTCTCTAAAATAACTTAATTAAAACAAAATCATCTTATTCAACATCTAAAGATAACATTGATGCAGTACCCCATGTAATAAGACTGCTGCATAATCTTCAGCAGACAATCTTTTACCTAAAACCCCTTCTTATTCATCCTTCTTTATGCACAGAATTCAAGCAGAGCAAAAGCTTTGTAAAGCTGATTTAATAACATGCAGCAGAGACTGAAAGACCAGGAAGACAGAACCAAAATATGAGAGACCCTCTCCTCTCCCAAAAGCTTATCAAGCAGCCTGCTGCCCATAATAAGGGTTGTAGAGAGCAAACAAACTGAAGATCATCTTTGTGGACAGCAGCTTTACGGCCCCAGCACAAAAGCTTTAATGTGTCTTAAACCTGGATTCCCAATAAATGTGAGAAAAGGTCATTTTTGATTGAAAACAGCATTTCAATAATAAGAACTACCTAATCAACTTGTGAAGATGTTCTTCTTTTATTACTAAGATGTAATAAGCAGAGGATAATTTGTGGAATGAAGGTTTCCATTTAAGATTTTTCATAAGCTGTATTCAAGGAAATAATCCAGCTTGGCTTTTCCTGCTGTCCGTTATAGAGAATATGGCAGAACTTTACCTGACAAGTAGTGAAACCTAAGGAAACATTTTCATCTTACATGTACTTACTATCCACAAGACCTGAAAGTGATTTATTATGTAATGCATCTCACCACTCCTCTTCTCTTTCTCACGTATTTATCACCTTTTACCCACAGTTACAATAGCACAGTGTAGTATACAATACAATTATTCACATTCACACAGAAAGTCTGCAATACATAAAAGGAACAATTAAAAGAGAAAAGCTGCTATGCCAAATTAGCATATTCTTTAGGTTTTGACAGCTGGTTCCAGTAGCTATCACTGCCAGTTTTTCAAGTCACCTGCTAAAGACTGTCTTTTGTAAACCCAGCTCCTTGCTTATGCTTTTTTACACTCCCACAGATTTCATGGCTCCTGGAGACTTCTTAGCAAAAGTCTCTATCCTACGCAGATGTGAGGGATTCCAGGCCATACTGGACATTTGCCATTTGGGTCTGGCCACACAAACAACTGATATACACTATACTGCTATAGTCCAATAGCATTTAATTATCACCACAAAGGTATACAAATAAATACCTCAGTATAAGAGAGATCAACATACGTAGGTAGTTTCATGGCCTAAATGGTAACTGGAGATCTTCTCACTCTGTACAAGAACCTGAATGGAGGTTGTAGCCAGGTGGGGGATCAGTCTGCTTTCCAATTAACAAGCAATAGAACAAGAAGAAAAGGCCTCAATTTGTGACAAGGGAGGTATAGCTTGGGTATTAGAAAAGAATTATTCCCTAAAAGGGTGGTCAGGCATTTGAACAGGCTCCCCAGGAAAGTGGTTGAGTGCCTATCCATGGAGGTATTTAAAAGACCTTTAGATGTGGCACTTAGGGACTTGGAAAAGTGATGAACTTGGCCATGTTAGTTTAATGGTTGGATTTGATGATCTTAAAGGTCATTTCCAACCTAAACAATTCTTTGAATCCTAGCTGGTTTAGAGAGATTGATTAGTTGCCATTATGATAGAATATACCATTAAAGAAGTTTTAGAAGTTATAAACCTAGCAATTTCTCTCATTATTATATTGTTGTTATGGGACAATTTCAATCTACATTTCACACAGTTATGGTTACACCAAGGGACAGGGAGAGCTCTCTGCACCAAAACTAGGTCCAGGCACACACCACTTACAGGCAGGAAGCCCAAACAATGGAGGCCTAAAGACCACTGCATGATGTATTTCAAACCAGAGACCGCTGAATGCTTCATATACTCTTGTTCACATGCATTTCAAAGTATTTTTTTAAACTGCATTTTTAATAAAAGTTATTTTTGTAGGCCAGTCAAAGGAGGTTGTTCTGTAGACTGAAGCAAACTTCATCTCCCTCATCCTTCTTTTCCAATTAATATTTTCATGAAGCTTCCTCCATCAGTACTTCCCAGTCTAATAACAGACCAAGGAGGGCAAAAAGATCCCCATGCAAAATTATAACCAAATACTGCAGAGAGAAACATCAATGGCTGAAGAATTATAGTGTCATAATAGCTAGGGTCAGATCATATCCAACAAAGGGTATGATCAGATGGCTTTCCTCTGGGCAGAGGACATGGATTGCACAGAAGACATCCCATTAAGACTTTACTGTACATTTTGTCAATACAATCTTTGCTCGTGGGAGTTCTCATGAAGGTCTATATGGATGACACCATCTCAGAGAGATACAGCTTTAACACACTGAAAGGCACTGAAGAAAAACTGTCAGTACATACAAGAAAGTCTAAAGTAGTTGTACTTGGGTAATGGGAAGAAGGGCGTTTGTTTTTTACACCTGAATTTTAAAAAAGGAAATTTCAGGAAGCTTTGTAGAAGTTAAAGTCACTACTGGATGGCTGCCATCATGTACCAGAGACCAGGCACGGAACTGTTTCTAATTACAGACCAACTTTAATCCACCAGATGATCTGGCTGTGCAGAAGTCTGGCAGGAGCTATCAAGAAACACCACCTTGAGGGGCTCAGCACAGGCAGGCTTCAAAAGCTTTATTTCACTTTTGAAACATTTCTGCAAGGGTACCAGAAGGCAGTTTAAAAATTAGCTCTGTTTTCCAGCCTAATTAAGCTTTTAAAACACTGAATATTGGTGAGTAAATTTAGCACATACCCAGAGCCATGGAGCTACAATATGCTACCTAATGTTCTGAACACAGAGCATTCTGAATGTGTCTTCTGAATATAACCACTAGTTTTACAGACTACTTTATTATGCAGGTATTTTACACAGTATCTCTCATCTTTGACAACCAGCAGTAAATGAAGGCAGAGTCAAGAGTTTCTGAACAGAGTGAATTATTTCCTTAACTACCAGTAATCATGGATACTGTACTTCCACAAAAGCAGCATTAGCACTTGATTTATTTCTATCCAAAAGTTAATGCAGTGTTATAGCAAGGAAGCATAAGCGACATCCTTTCAAACTTTTCTCCACACTACAACCAGGATGAAGTGAAAACACCACAATTCAGATAATACCAACAGCTGTCTATTTGCTAATTCAGTGTTTTTCAGCCTTTCCTGATTCATAGACACAGAAGAGTTTTCCATGGAAGACAAGAGCTCTTTAAAAATTCAATATATATCTATCTATATCTGTATCTATCTATATCTATATCAATATCATCTATGTATATCTATATCTGTATCTAGCTGTCTATATCTATAGGATGCATGATGTCCTATTTGACTTTTATATTCCCCAGCACACATCTGTGCCTCAGAAACAGCACAGGACCACCAGGAGGCTGTGTGTGGCTGCTCCTGTAAGGCTCAGCCTTTTATTATTTTCTTTTTTTCCCCTTTTTTGCTCCTTTCATTGTAAGATTTTATATTTCTTGAAATTCCCAAAATTGAATAGGTGTTTCTACAAACAGTAAAATATGCAAACTCTGCTCAAGTTACACAAGATCTCCCTGTTTTAAGATCCATCTCACAACTGCAGTGATACACTTAGGATGGTTGTGTGCATCTAAGTAATGGTTGAAAATAAGAGAAATTAAAAATACACTTAAGTAGCTCAAGAAACCATCAATATTCTTGATTTTTGTAACATTTTTAGTGAGGATAACTAAGAAATATATGACAACACAGTCTAATATTTTGAAGATGGCTCTTGGGTTTTTGGTTTGAGTGCTAGAGTTTTTTTTTCCAAACAAAGTAAAAAGAACAGAATGGTATCTGTATTATCCAGTTTTAAGAATTTTTCTGAAGAACCATAAATCCTGCAAGTCAGCTAAACTTACATTCAAACAGTTTCACAGGCTGAATTCACCTATGACATAACTAGCAATTAACCTCTGAGTGGCATCAGTGCAGGATTTCCCCATTAATTGTCTTGGTAGCTTCTCCAACCAGGCAAACCGAGCACCTTTTCTGCCCTCAAAAAATTGACACAGCGAACTGAGATGCATCAACAGCAGAGAACACACGACAAGCTTTACAATAAAAAACTCTTCAGAGAACGACAGAGGCAGTCTGGCCCTGGAAGGACACCTATCTCAGGTTTTATGGGCTCTATTGTAGGGAAGGAAACTTGGACTCTGTCTGCCACTGCCTGAACTTGTCTCTCAGCAGCCAGGCTACAGTGAGAGAGATAATGCTGAATTCTACTGGTATGGCTGCCTCTGCCCTGCATCCTTTACATGTAATGGTTCATCTTGGCAGAGGATGCTTTTCTGCTAGACCCCTCCACTGTCAATTTGAGAGACCCACTTTACTTAATTTTTTCTTCTTGATTTTGGTTTTAAGACTTCAGATACACATTGTTTTAGTGCTATCTTGGCATGTGTTCTTTAATGCCACAGACACTGGTGCCGCTCTTACTGCAGAGGCAGCCATCACTTCTATCAATTAATTTCTTCAGAAGAAACTCGTAACAGCTGAGTAGACCTGTGGCAGGCTGCAAAGCTTCATACAGAAAGCAGAAGCAGGCATTGCAAGAGCAACAGCTCACGTTTTCTTCAGGTGAACTGAGAGGAGCAATACTGGTGGCATCAGCTAGTTTGAAATCCAGGCTCAGCTTCAGGCAGGCACTGGGGCTGTGGATGCTGGAGGGACAGAGCATGCTCCTGTGATTCCTACCAGCAGTGCTGCTGGAGCTGCTCAGGGCACTGACCTCTCATGTTGAGGAAGGCAGCAGCCAAATAAAGTCTGCCTGCGGGGTTTTGCCTCAGCAACATATCACAGCTACTGACAGCTAAGCTGTTTCTGACATCTTCCTCACTCAGCTGCACTTTTCTTACTTCTCCTTTATGAAGGCTGTTTTCTTAGTTTTTCTCTAATGCTGAATATTTTAGCTGGGCTCCTTAAATAAACTTTCATCACGTGGATGCAAAGAGGGGAAACTGAACGAAACTTAAAAGAAACATAAGATTTTGCAAGTAGCTTTGATGTTCTCTAGCTTTTTATTTATAGAATACAGATTATCTTCCTTTTGTTAACATGTATTGTTGCTTTATAATGGGCACTGCTTTGATAAGTGAACTGAAAGAGTTTGCTGCAATTCCTTCTAAGTGCCCTGTCTTGTTAAAAAGTAGGTTCTGTAAAAATGTGTTTCTTACTGAAAAACGGAACAAGAAAATTTAATCTGATTTTGGATGATTATGAAGTAAAGCAATTGCTTTGAAGTCGTGAAATGTGATTTCTTTACTCACACGTAACCCATAAAATTCAGTCTCAACCTAACTCACATATGTGCATTGGACAAACATAATCAGAAAGGCTACTCTTCAACTATTGGTCCTTTTTGATATAACTACATTGTTTTGCTGAGACCTTACAGGTTCCTTTTCTTCTACCTCTTGCATCTCTACAATCAGTACCTTTTTGCAATACAGAGAGATGTTTCGCTTCTAAGGGGGATGTCAGATCCTTTCTTTATTAAATATATTTGAAATTTTCTATAGATGTCTAAAATCATCCCAGAAGCAGCAGATATTCTGAGAATTCCTAGGATCCCTACAAAGAATTACTAGTGAAATCTATTATGAATGAGGCTAGGTATGTGCACTCCAGCAATAGTGGCTTTTGGGTCACTACAACTACTTCCTTTCTTATTTCCATTCAGACACCCCCTGTTGTTGTCACACCTGTTGCTGTCCTCAGCGGAACTGTTCCTAATGCCAGTGCTTTAGGCAGAGGAGGTTTGCAGTTCAGTACTTTCACAAACTGACAGAGAACCTGAAACTCAAGTGATGAAGGTCTAAAGCAGCACAAGTGCTAAGGCACCTAACATGCAGTTTAAGTGGGAAATAGTGGCCTGGACTCAGACAGGATGTTTCACAAGCTTCCAGGTGCCCCCACAAGCCATATCCATACCAATAAATTAAACAGGTATAACCTCAAGGTCTGCTGGTAGGCACACAGTAGTTATCTACAGCAAAAAGTCAGAAAGGACACATAGATAAAACACGCTTTTCAGTCTGTATGTTGTTCAAACTGCCCTTTCCCATCACGCAGTCTGCAAATGACTTATCTTTTCCATTACTTTCCCTTTTGATTGCTCATTTTCTGGTCTCCCACAGCTGCATGCAGCACAATGGTGCAGCTCCTTTTACTGAACCCAGATGTCCTCTTGAGAGGTAGCAATGTGCATTTGAGTCTTCTCAAGCCATAGAGGAAACTAAAGGCAGACTTGAGAGCACTGGATGAGTGCTCCAGCTGCGAGGAAGGTCAGCAACTTGACTGCAAAGAAAAAAAATGTTATTTGTCCATTCTCAAAAGGACCATTTTCAGGGATTAATTCTAGGCTTGGGGTCATGAATTTCCATCTTTTAGGGCTCACAATTCAAGTGTTCAATGTGGTATCTAATTCATAGGAAAAATACCCTCCTTCACGGCATAAATTGGTAAATATCGGTAAAAGAATTGGTAAAAGAACCCCAAAAGGGTTCTTTTTCTTCAGCTATATATGATCATACGACCATAATCCTTTGCTATTTGCTATTCCCATTAGCTGTAGGTGCAACAGCACCATGATTCACCAATTCATCATCTGAAGACACCACTTAATGACATACTGATCCTCAGGTTACTATAAAATCCAGCTTATTTTGCTTGGGTTTGGCTTTTTTTTTAAAAGTAATATCTCCATCCAGTCTAATAAATTATTTTAATTTAGTTGATTTCATCTGCAGTGTGATTTCAGACTATATAAACATCTCACCTTTTTTTTTTACTTGTCTGTATACTCTTTAAACTATTCAGGGCTCCTTTCTCAGCCACCTCTTCCATCTAATGGACCGGATATGCAAAAAGGCACATTCCTTTTACTCAAATGTAAAACCATGACATTTCCCGTATTTAATGATCTCCAGCTCAGTTTCGCAAAAATAATATTTGGGGAATTGGACGTGCTAGTCAGCTGCCATTCCTCTCCTCTGTCAGCTTCTTCCTGCTCTTTTCTGCAAGCTCCCTTCTCATCTCAGATTTTTAACCCTAAGGACTTGAACTCTATTTTTAGCCTTGGTATGAATTTCCAATCTAATGCATTTAAAGAACCTATCAGAGATGTCTAAAACCTTGGAAGCAATTAATTAAGTCCTGCTATTTCCAGACTACACCAAAACAATTTGTCAGTGCATGTAAAATGGTATAATCGAGTAGTATAAATGTTTTCAGGCCAAGTCTTGCTATGAATTATTTAGTTCATCTCTCCTAATTAAAGACTTGTTGGAGGATTAATGTCTCATAACCTGGAAAACTACTTTACTAAGTAACAAATTATCCATATAATGACCTCAAACTAACTTTATGTAACCTGAGCAGTAATTTGCGTAAGTATACAAAATCCACTGAAATAGAGAAATCTGCATTCAAAAAAGGAATCTGTACCAAATGTAAATTTATACTAAAAAAACCCAATTCACTGAATATCTGGGTATTTTCAGCACTTACATCAATATACATTTATAAGGACTGCTTCTGTGAACACAGCAAGATAACATAGTTATGCTGTGAAATGAAACACAGATTTCCCATTTTCCTCATGGAAATATGACTTACTTTCCTCTGTAATGCATGCAATACATACATTTCCTGGTGTTAAAACTTTTATTATGAGCCTATAGAATATGCTATGCACCTGAAATTGGCTGTAAAAAGAAAACAATGTAAATGGTTGAAAAATGTAGGGAAAGATGACATAGGTAAATATAGAAACATAGGTCGGTGTGGAAAGATGAAATATTGGTCAATATAGAGCAACTGCCTATACTGACATTAGGAGGAAAGCAGGATGTAATGCTATGCTTCCACAAATAAAATATTCAGAATTGTTATTGTTTAGTTGTCAAAAAATTAATAAAACTAAATATTAACAGTAAAAAAAGGGTATAGCAAAAATCAACAGCGATGCTTTGTAAGCTTCCCCTGTGACTCCCAGGGCCCTGGCTGGCTGTGTTTCCAGGACTTGAGGCCCAGCTCTGATCCAACCCAACTGTGTTACTGTGCCTCTGGCTTTTGAGAAAATGACTAAGTTAGGAAAAAAGAGCTGTCTGAAAGAGCAGAAAGATGAGAAAATAAAAATTACAAATGGGTACAGTTGCTGAGCTGGGGCTTATTACTAGTGCAAGAATTCAAGAGGGAAAGAAAAGTAAGCTAACTTTCAAGGGGGAAAGTTGCACCAACATCGCGAGGTATAAAGTCCTAAAGGGAAAAGCCATGGATGCTAGTCAAGTGAGCTGGGAATCATCAGGTCACAGATCTGAGCTGGCAGTGACAGCAGTGATGACAGAGCTGGTGGCAGACGGCAGCTCAGCAGCGCAGTGAGCCGGTGCCGGGGGCTGCAGAGGCTGACCCTTCCCGCCGGGCCCATGCTGGCCGGAGGTGCCGCGCGCTCAGCCTCAGAGCCAACGCTAATGCCTACGGACCGGCGCTCAGCCTAAGGGCTCGTTAAATCCTACCTAGCTTCTGTGTGGTACCTAGACAATAATTGCTTTATACTCCTTGTAATATATACATACACCTTGTATCCAACATCTTTTTATACCAGCTAATGACAACTGAACAAACCCATCCACACTGGCAAAAATGCCTGCTGCTTTAATATTTCTTCTGCTGAATACATGACCTATTTCTGTTAAGCACTGCAGATCAGGCTATGACTGGACAACTTCTGAGTCCCAGATTTTCAGACCTTATTTCTGCTTTCTTTATGTCCTGCTTTTACCAGGCCACAGTTTTAGTAAAATGAAAAGCAGGTATCAACTCTTCTTATCCCCCTTTAATACCTGCAGAAGAAATTACAATCAACATACATATTCCAGTCTGATTGGAGACAAAAAAACTGCTTAGAGTACATAAAGAATTTATTAGGTCTCTCTTTGATCCTGTAAACCCTACTGTAAGATACATATTATCAAAGCTGCACAGAAACATCTGCACTCATATACACCAAATGCCCTCAAGAAAGATGAAAAATAGCCAGTCAGAGCATCTTACTTGGCTTGTACATAGAAAGGGAATAATGAATTCGGATATGCCTTCTGTAGTCTTGGGGAGAATGCCTGAAGGAACATGTTTTACTGAAGAACCCAATCCATAACATAGATGATTTTAATATTCATCCAAATATGACAGTAAAACAGAAAAAAAATTCAAACCCAGCAAACACTGCCCCCTGACCAGGGCTTTAACAAGCCTCTGAAATACCTAACCTTACAAAACTGCTTCTTAGGAAGAAAAAGCCCTTCAAGGTAACAGAACAGATGCCTCCGAAAATCATGCAATAGTTAAAAGCATAAATGTTAGCAAACCTAACTGAATGGGCTTGAGGGTTTTGGTCCACTGTACTCTAGGAATATAGTATGGCATAAGTTCCAGTACATAATAAAGGATTTTTAAAATTCCAGTACAAATAATGGAAGAGGTGAAAAATAAAACACCTGCACCATATTCTAGATATATGAAAAAATATAAAGGGTTATTAAAACTACTTGAGAAGTCTATTTTTGAAAGTCAGAATAATCAAAATGCAAAATATGCTGCAATTTCTTTTTGAGTAAATGCTCAGTAAAATATAGAGAATAATATAGAAAATACAGTGCCTTCAAATCAATTACACCTGTCTTTGTATTATTCATTTCCTATTCAGGAATGTTCTATAAAAATATCCCTCCATCTTCAGGATTCAGGAAGCATCACCTTCACTATAGGTCTGTGTTCTGTGTTTGTATGAAATACATATGTGCACAAGCCCCTCTGCAGAGAGGAAGGGAAAAAATAACCCAAACAGTTTTGCAGGGTTTATTTTCTTGTGTCCAGGTCTTCACATATCTCCTGTGCAGCTTGTCCTCTACACCAAGCAGTTGTTACAAGACCCAGCTGTCGACAGGTATTAAACCCAGTTATGGCACACCAGCTCTATCTGTAATGCTTCTGCTCTAGCTCAGTAATCCCCACTACCAAGTCCAGCCTGGCACATGGCACAGCACCTTCCCAGACAGAAACTTAGGGAGGCTTGAGGTGAGCAAACAGTGCAAATGAGGACTGTAGAATTCATTTTGATGAACTGTATTATTTTAACTGTTTCCAGAAGAAGCATGTTGAGTTGTGCAACTAGTTATCTTTAATATAGAGATTCTATTTGTAATTAGTCCATGGTGTGCTTTGGGTATATTTTTGAAGGTTTGATCCTACAGTTCTGAAGAGCACAACACCATCTTGGAAACAGCAGGGGAAAAATGTGACAAGACGAACTTTTATGTTTTCTACTGGGACCTTCAAGGGCAATGCTGATTTAATTGAGATGTGGAGAGCAGAGCTTTACTCAGAGGTATAAAAGAGAAAGATGCTACAAGATTTCTTACGAAAATTTCAATGCAATCAATATGAAAGCTACACATTTGGATCAAAAATGGCAGGGAATCCTCAAGGACGACTCTTACAAAGAGTTCACATAATCTTAAAATAGCCTTTGAAAGCCTGAGAGAGGTCATTTTGTGGCTTTGAAAATGTTGAAATATCTGAAAATGATCAATGTTACTGGGATCTTCACTTTAAAATCAATGCCAGGCAGTGACATTTCTTTCTATTCTGAGTGCTTCCATGCTAATTTTTTCTTTACCAATAAGGCTCGTCCTAGGAATGCTAAGAATTCTCTAAGTCCTGATGAGGGTACTTGAGGAAGTACAAGGCAAAGGTGGAGGGTAACCCTAGGACAAGTTAATATATTACCATGATGAGGACTTTGTCCTAGAAAACTGTTTAAGCTCCTAGTATGTTTCTCTGTATCTGTGTATCTCTCCCTTTTTTGTTCTGTAATAAATATTTTGAAGAAAGTCCTGACTGACTTTTGTTCTTCAAAGGCTGAATGGAAAAAACAAACAAAAAACCAAAGAAAAAAACCCCACAAAAAACGAAAAAGCAAACATTACCTAGGGACCCTATTATAGTTGCTGAATTGAAATATTTCCATCTATAGCATCATCTCAGTTGGATGTCTTTTAAAATGAACTTAAATTAGCACCATATCTATGTTTTTTACCTAACCTCATTTTAGACCAAGTTATACAGATATGAATCAAAACAAGTCTCATCTTAGTAAGTGAGTTGGTCTCAATACTGGAAAACTACATTCGACTTGCAGTTTTTTGAATCAGCTAACAGTAAGTGAAAAGATGTATACAGCATATGCAATATTTTCTTTTATTAAATACACTGTATATATATTTATAGTTTAAATTCTACTTTATTACATTTTAAATAAGAAAAAGTAAAGAAAACTAGAAATTAAAGGAATAGTGTTTTAAATTATCTGGGATTTTTGAACTACAACATCAAGTACATTTAAATTTTATTACTGAAGGATTTTTACTTTGCTTTACTTATACCACAGTTTATTTTAGAGTGCAGCAACACTGATAATCTCTTTGAAGAGATATGTGCTCAAAATCTATGACTCAAAACCCAAACCATTTAAAATTAAGTAACTGTCAAGGGGCATGTGCAATGAAATGAACATTAAAAAAAATCTAAGCTGATTCTAAGTTTATTTATGCAATTTTCTTCCCTTGTGTGGAATAAATGGATATGCAATTTGCTTTGGCTTTGTGTTTAGATTTAATCTACATCTGAAAAAAAGGTTTTTCAACGGATTTCTGGGATAACTAGAAAATCAGATCAAATTAAATCACTCATTGTCCTTATCACATTTATCTACTCCTTATACATTATATGTACATACACTGACACAGTTATATATATACCCTCCAAGTCCTCATTCACTCTGCTTTCTTCCCTCACAATACTACTGTCATCTCTAGGTCCCACAAAATGAAGTTACTGTATCTCCCCTACTGGACTGCAATGAAGAAATACGAAAAAGCTGGATCACCATTGGCCAGGTCACCATTATCAGCTCCAAAGTTTTTGGTTTGGTTTTTTTTTTTTTTTTTTTGAGTAATGCATTTTGCCAGAAGAACCATCTCATAAGAGGCAAATAACTCATACAGCACAGTGGTATTTCCAAATACTGCATGTGTTTGAGTTTGGATTCAAAAGACTGAGAAATGCTGGAGCTCCGCTGTTTGGCAGTAGTGTCACCAATTACCACTTTTTTAAACCACAGCATTTACTACCTGGAAAACTGCATATACACATAGCTGACTCCAAATAATTCCAGGGGAGAACAGAACAGGAGATACACAGAAGAGCTGTGAGTATTTGTGACTTCCTTATTTTTCCGGTCCCTAACATTTCTGATCCCTGTTGATTCATAGGTGACTACTAGGTCTGAAACTTGCATGGTAGGCTTGAATCTGAGGGTATACACAGCACCAAAACTTACGGATCTGAATGACTAAAGCAGATACTGTGATAGGCCACAGACCTAGTATGCTTAATTAAATAAAAAAGAAGAAAACACCGAAATAACCCAAGGACTTAAACTTTGGTCAAGGTATAAGGGTCCCGGAGCATTAGTGATCAAAAGTACAAAACTACTACTGAGAGATAGTAGGAAAAGATGGATAAACAATATAAACGGTGTGAGATTTTTATTTGACTGATTGCTTGAATGAAATCATTAACATTTTGTAACTGTGACAGGAACATAAAAACTCAAGACATGACTATGAGAGAAAATACAGCTATAGCCTGAAATGCCAATTGAAAGGGGAAAAAGCACCTTTGCTTGTAATGGCATGGAAAGTAGTTCCCCAAAAGTATCACCAGATTTAAGACATGACTAGCAGTAAATGACCTGCCTTTTATTTTAACTATCAACTGAACCTTTTCACAGCCCCAGAGGCTAAGAGTGAACTTTCACGTGACCACAACCGAGTGCATCTCACACGGTTCTTAAAATGCAGCTGTATTAAAAGTAATAACCACAGTTAAAACCACCACAGAAAGTCTCATCCTCTGTAAGCAAAAAAAAAACCCAAAAAACCCAATCAATGAAAAAAATCCCCACAAAACCCAAAGAAACTCAACCCTCCAAGCCAAACCAAACCAAAGAACCTAGTCTGCACTGTAATCTTTACATGAGAGCTATTTTTGCTATCAGTCATCTCCAGCCTTTCCCATTCTTTTTTCTATATTTATCAGTTTAGTAATTTGAAAGGTTTATGAATCAAGTCAATGTGCTCAGACAATTCTCTAAGAGGCTGAGACCAGCAACAGTCATTTGAAGAAATGGTAGCTGTTCTACAGAAGTAACAGAAATAACCAAGTTTTAGAGAACTTAATCTCTTCTCTTTACTTCTCTGTAGGCATGAAGTCACATGCAATTTCTCAGACAGAAAACCAGACCACTTGAATCAATTTGGTGTCTCAATTTACTGTTTTGGGGAATATTCACTTTCACATTAGTGTGGGAAAACGGGGTAGTGGGATTAATAAGCAGGGAATAGTGAGGCAGATAGTCCTTCTAAAGACTTCAACCAGCAAGCATGAAACCCTTTACATAATTTCAACTGCCATATAAAGAGTAAAGTATTTCTCGTCCACTACAGAACCGTTTAAGATTTAAACTTTTGTAATTGAAATCCAGTGAAGGAGCTGAAACAGCTCCAGATCTCATATTTTTGATGCTGGATAAGATGAAAAGCAAAAGCTTAGAGGAATATTCTCCTTTCCACTAACATAATTTCAAATTTCTTAAATTGGACAAAGACCTTCGGGCCCCCCACCACGTTTCATTGCCTTGGGTGGCTCTGCCAGCCCACACTTCCTCATTTGCTGTCAGAATTGTGCCCATCCATGTTAGTGGTGCAGGGGGAAGAAACGTAAATTCCTACAGTCATTCAAGTATGTCTTCCTGCCCAGTCCTGTACCGGAATAACTTTAGAATAAACTAAAGCACAAAAGAATTGAGAATTGGTGATTGGTGCTGTCTCCTCTCAAACACCCACCCCTTTCGTGCCCAAGTTCTCCCTGCTAAATGAAGTGGAGAAACGGCCCTTCCTGACCAGTCGCGTATCTTCTCAGTCTGCAAAGATTCAAGACTTTCCGTTTGCATTTAATAGTATGTGAAATTACACAAGAGCTATAGTTAGGAGAACATTAAACACTGAGAAGAATTGGAAGTGAAACACGCAGAATAGAGGGAGAAGGTCATTTGATCCGTAATCTCTAACTGAACCTTACTACTACCCCTAAAAATAATGTTAAGTCATGTAGAATATTATAGAAATGTCAGCTAATAAAAAATAAAATCCCTTTAAGAATTTAAATGGCAAGAGCCTTGAGCAGTTGATGATAGGTTTCTCCCAGAGAAACAACTCATACAGACATAGGAGTCAGGATTACTGGAGCTAGCTGTCATGCAGCTCTGTGAACTTTCTACATTTCTGTTAGCTGAGGGTATTGGCCCGTGCTGACCTTCTGTACTCTGCTTGAGGCAATCACATCAAACTCCCTTTCTGATGAGCCAATGTGAATGGCACTCTGCTAATGACTCTTCCTGCCACATTTCAAGATTCATGGCAGTTACATCCAAAGGAATTATGGACTCCCTATCTTTTGCCTTCAATTAATGAAATCCTTTCAGTTCAAAGACCCTCAACTTGAATGCTAATTCAAAGGATATCAAAGTAATTGATAGTCTGCATGAATAAATCTATGTGCTTTAAAATGCTTAGCTTTCAAAAAACCCATCAATTTATAATCATGGTGCCTTAAAATGGTGAAATCAGAAATCAGAAGAAATTCCAGTGCATTGCACATACAGGTAGTTAACCTATATTAGGAAAAGGAGTCAATTTCCTTACCAACTAATTTCACAGAGTAAATTCAAACAGCAAGTAACTACATCCCACTTCTGTATATGAGCTCTTACTTGACCTTTGCCTGGAAAATTTCTGCACAATGACAGTTTCATAGCTTGTATTTCCAGTGTTACTCCTGATTAAAAAAATCCAAACTAATTAGCATGTAACAACCAACATTAACAACATATGCTGGGACTGCAATGAAGTCCTAATTTGTAAAATGTTCTCAAGGATGCTGTATTATTGATTAAAAATTAACATTTTCTCTCGCTCTAGAGCAATTAGTGAAAATGTAAGATAATGAATATTTATAAAGCTAAGGTAGAAACTTGATCATACCCTAAGACATCATTTTTTGTGCTTAAAGCAGCCAGCAAACTGCTGGCAACTGAAACTTATGTATTAGGTTTTCAAGGCAGAAGTTTATTCATGGCAGTCTCCTTTACAGCTAGAGCTGAGAATGCAAGAAAAGGGTAATTTCCCTCACAAAAGTCAAAAGGCAGCAGCAATAGCACCAAATGAAGCACAAGAAGTCAAGTCAAGATAACTTCTTGTGCATATTCCCAAGTGTTTCTCGAGAGGTCAAACTGTCAAGTTAGCTAACACCTTTGATGAATTCCACAGCAATGCTAGTTACAGCTTTGCAGTTTCACTTCAGAAAAATAGTACGTGAATGCTGCATTGTACTCACTTGCTGGGACTCCCCTGATGGAGTACAAGGCCATAGCCAGACATCTTTATGTCGCTGGCAAAGGTAAGATTTGGCCCATTCTTCACTCTCAGGAACAACAACTTTTTATGAGCTGTTCTGCTAGCACTCTACACTCATCAAACAATTATACTTATTAGCACTTCGTCTTAATATCAACTTTTTAGTCATTCCTTAGCCTGGTATGGCCTGTCAACAAAACCTTTCTATTTTGCATTTTCTGGCTTTGATTCTCTTACCCCGGATTTCACAAGCACAAAAAACTCTTCTATACTTATTAAAGAGATTGCCCCTGGACTTGCCACATGCAAGGCGATAAAACAAAGGTGTCAGACCTTGAAGGTAGAGATGTATTTTAGAAATATTCAACTCTCAGAAATTAATTACACTGGAAGGAACACTTCAAAGCAGTTGCTAATGCTAACTTCTGGATATTGCAACAGAAAAAAATACAAACAGCTGTCACTGGAGCTTTTCCTCAAGATCAAGAAAAGCATTACTGTTGCGTAGCCTGTGGTCTTCAGAAACACAGGTATATTAAATTGTCACCAGGCAGGGAAGGATCTGCCCATAAAAAATGCCATATCCTGTCAAAATAGAAACATATACCTAGCAACCCCCTGTCTCCAGCCTGAGTGGAAACCTTGGTGTACAGGCAGACAAGTGAGTATGAAATTTCTTGCTTACTTCTTTTTCTGGACCAGATGGGAATTCAAACTCTTCTTGAGAGCTGCCATCTCAATCTTTTCATTAGGTAACTGGGACTTTATGTGTCATGCTGAGAGCTCAAGGTATTAAGCTCTTAATCAAAAAAGATACTTTTCTCTTTGAAGAAGAGTCTTACATAATAGCCATGGCAGCAGAACCTGCTGATCTCAGCTGTAGCTGCAATACACATCTAGCTTCAGCCTTCACAGAAATGCTTCTGGCAGTGAGGGAAAGGTTGTTAAAAGCTGTCTGTCACAAAGGCAAGCATCATAGAAAGAGGGCTGTTTTGCTGCAGCTTGAACCTTTCTGGAGCTGTTTTCAGTTTGGGGATGGTTGTTGTTGTGCTGGGGTTTTTTTGGTAGCTTTGTTGGGTTTTTTTCCTGTAATGAATAGGTTATATCTATACAAAATAGAATTGAAAAGAATCTTAAAATTAGGCTGCAGTGTTATCTCTCCTGCTTATTTGCTAGCACCATAGAGACATGGCTCTGCTTCTCTCAGGTGAAGCCACAGTCTGTGGTAATTAAAATACTGACATTTATTTTCTGACAAAAAGGAAAGATTCGGTGCTTTCATAAGATAACTCAAAAAACCACCTTTTGTCAGCACTTGTTTTTTCCAGTTAACTTTTTTAGGTATTAAAAATGTAAGTCCATATGAAGGTTTTTAATTCAGTTCTTGACTGCAGAAGGGATGACTATAGCATTACCAATAAGAAATTAAATGCTGAATGACAGAAGCTCACTACATCCATATGCATTTCCTTCTCTTGTTAACTTCAGTAGATGCGACCTATCAAAGGATATTGCTTTGTATTTCATTAACTCAGAGAAATGGGGGAAACACATAAGGGACAAGCATTTCTAACCAGAGGATTTCTGCTCTAAAAATGTTTTTTATATCTTTGGTAACTTTTGTGGTAAAAGACCTTTCTTACACTAAGTTTCAAATGTGCAAAATAAACTGCTAATTTGAACAATAAATCTTAAAGCAGCAAAATCTTTTGTCAATACTAAATAATGCTACAAAAATAAAGGTTTACAACTTTCATTAAGCATTTTAAGCTCTAGTGTTTTGTAGCACTGAGAGCACTAACATATGGCCTTTGCCATCATGCCTCATCAGAGACCATGTTTTAGTGTTCTTTTCATTTTAAAAAGATGAGGTTTTATGGTCTTTGTTCCTTTAAAATCTTGGTGATTTTATCAGAAAAAATAAGGAGCCAGGAAAGGAAGGCGTCTATCACAAACAAAAGAACACATTTAAGCAACAGGTGAACGCTCAAATAATCAAGTGGTTCAAGAAATGAATTACCACTGTGATAATTAACATGATTACAACCAAGTCAGGTATAAAGCTGTGGCCACTCTGTAAATATTCTAAGATGGACCAAACTGAATGGTAATTGTACCAACTACTGTTCTTCAATACTGCTCTTCAATTACAGGAAACACAGACACAGTTTCTGTGAGTTTGTTTTTGAAAGGAGCTGAGTATACATAGAAGCTACTAAAAATCCATTACTCCAGTCCTATGAATTTTGACGAAATTGGAACACCTAACACCTTGAAAAAGCATAATATAGTGGGCAAATTAAGCTTCCTGTTTTTAGAAGTGCTCTTTACAGAGACAGAACCACAATAAACTGGTAAATTTGCAGGTCTCTTTTTTTCACAGTTATGAACTACTAACCTAGAGAAACTCAGTACTGCATTTCAGTTTCCATAAGCTGTAATTTATTGTGTAACAAGTTTCCCAGCAATACAACTTAGACTGCTGCTTCTTAGCTTATCTGTGCAAGTTTTCAGGAGAGCTGACTTGTTATCTTTCAGCTATATATTCTACATCAGCATTGCCCAGGCTGACTCAGCCCATGGGTTTTGCTGTCTGACTCTGACTGGAATTACTGTATTCTTTACTAATTCATGCCAAGAAAACTTCTGAATGAATAACTCTCAGGTCAGTGTCAAAGGTGCCATATAATATAAACACTTGTTTAGAGTTATGACTATTATGCTTAATTTATTGAGATTAATAATGAATCCCTTGGCACAACTAGTATTTTACACTATAGAGAGAGGGCTATTTTGGCAACAGTCAGCATTGTGGGTTCAGAAGTAATTACTGACGTAAATCAATAGATCCTGGAAATATTGATTATACATTCACTGTTAATTCTCTGCCACCATATCTCTAGGATATGACCATCACATCTTTCACTTAAGTTTTTAAAAAAAGCCTAGAAATGAATACAGAATTTCAGGCTCTGGCAAAGATCAAATTATCAGTTAATGACTCATAAGAGAAAATCTTTGTATGTCACTGCATCATCAGACTTTGAATGCTCCATGGGGTAATTTTTTACCGCCTTCTCAATTAGTGTAAGATGCTAATATGGGTTAAAGGGAACTTTCCAACAAAATGAGAGAAATATGATAACTGTCATAGAGTTTCCTAGTTGAATTTTTCCCAGTTCTGATGAATGAAAGTTAAATGTCATCTCCACATTTAATGTGTTCTGCTTTGATGGAATTGGGCAGGAGGAATATGTTCAAAGATTAGTGTTTTATATTGCTTTATGAGAGGAGAAGTTTTCAGCCTCAGTTCCTAGCACTGGGCAGTATATTTTCAGAAAGGTTAAGTGGGGTTAAATGGGACAAAGGACTTAATTTTAAGGGATGAGAGTACAGTAGTTAAATTATAATATTCTGGGGTTTTTTTGGTGAGTCAGGGTATGTGCACATATGTTTATGTCCAAGAAAATTTTGCCAGATGAGAAACTAAACTGGAAAGTCAATAACATAAGGAACCAGAGAGACACACAAACATTAGGGAAGAGCAAAAGACATCAAAGCTAACTGGTCATGTTGGCATGAGAAAAATTGAGTATATAAATAAATTTAATTTGAGAATTAAAATGAAATTACTAGTCTGCATAAGCAAGGGAAGCAACCATTCTAATTAGTTTTCGAATAGAACTTGATGAATTTATTACCAATACTCCATCAGCCTGTAGCTGTAATCACTGGAAACTGAAATCTGTTCTTCCCTGCTAAAGCACATCCCCTGAGCTTGCTCTCCTCAAGCACATGGGTCTCCTGGAGCTTCACCCTGAAAATACTTAGCTACATTTTTTCTCCAGAAGCATTACCAAGCCTCTTTTTCTAATGTGCATTCTCCTGTTTTAACGAATTTCTTACCCCTTCCTAAGAGATACCAGTTGTGTAGTTTGCACTGCACTGGTTCAGCCTCTGCCCAAGGTCAGGTATGCGTATTTCTGCAGAACAGCCCACCATACCTTTTCAGAGAAGCATTTCTTAGCAAGGTTGCAGCAGGACCACATCAACAGGATGTGATTTTGGTAAGATCTAAAAGCAAGTTGAATTGCTGATAACTGAAATTTTACTATTGTAGATGCTTTGCTTCATAGGCCCAGAGTCAGGGGCTTTCCAGAGCCACTTCTCGCTTTAAAGAGACCCTAATGCAGCCCTACAATGGGGCATTTTCTTAGCAGAACCTATTTATTTACAAAAAGTTATTAAGAAACTCCCCACTCAAGCACAGAGGTCTTCTGTTTAGGATTTGTGTAAATGTGCTGGTACAGGAATACCCCATTGTGCTTCCTCTCTGATTTTCACAAGGCTATTAAACAATGGTCACCCCACAAAGGGAGAAGTCACTCCCTTCATCATTAAAAAAAAGTTATGATGATCACAGCCATGGTAAGATGACGAACAGTAAAAGTCACTTCCCAGTCATAAAAGTCACTCAGATCTGTGTGCAGCATAACAAAAATTAAACCTCCTATTGAAATTGAAAATGGGATCTTATAATATTTGTCTGAATCGGAATCATGAATGTGTCATGTAATGCATAGAGAGTGCCATGCCTTGGTTGAAAACAGATTTTCGGGCGGCCTATTATATTAATTTTACCAGATTTATTTTGTTCATTTTAAAGATCTGGATATTCATCTCTGCCCCAAAGTGTATCTCTTCTTTAGCTCTATTGTATCTGCATTAAAAGTAACAAAATTAAACTGCAGATTATCTCTTTTTGATTCTATTAATTCTTTCTTATTTCTGGGAAAAACATGTTGCATAATGTTTTATGCCTGCAGTTTGAAACAATGACTTTAAACACCTTTTTGTTCGTGCATTACAATAAATTAAATGTTAAGAATAGACCAAGACTGACCGATGCAATCCAGCTATTTTTATAATGCACCTAAATCAAGTTCATTCCAGCTGGCAGCCTGATCTGCTGTCTCTGCCTTGTATCACAGATTTGCTCTACTTCACACTGAATATGGCAGGCCATCCTTTTTAACTAGGGAAGTAGATGGCATCTGTACTGTGTAGAATTTACCTCTGGCCAAGTACCATTACACCTGCTTTTGGCATTGTCATCAACTACAGCGACAGTCAAGTTTGTCCTGAAAGGGATGGCAGGAACCCCACAAGCCCAGCTGTGGTCTTTCCAAAGCAACTCGACCTGGATGGAACTTGAGACATGTATTGTTTTGTGCACATGCACCAACCCTCCAAACAACAGCTTTCCCGCTGGATGCTGAACAGAATTAACCAGAGAAGCAGTTAGGTAGCTATTTAAAACAGGTTACTGTATGAGGCAGCCTGTTACACATGCCAAATATATGAACAGGCTTTTATGGCCCGTCAGGTAGTATCTTTTAAATGATACACAGTGCTTCAGGCACAGTCTTTGCAACTGTTTTTTACCAAAGCTGAAGCAATCCTCTAAACCCAGGTAAAAGATGCCCCATGTGCACACACACTCGTGTTTTACTTCATGACAGAAGCCCTGTAAAAGAGGTAGCATCTGCATAATCAGCAGCTGTTCCCAAAGTCCCATGTTCTTTGCTCTTGCAACAGATGGGACTGTTAATGACAGGGAGCCGGAACCATACTGAGGAATCTGTCCTCCCAAAATACTTATTTTAAACAGGCACCTTTGAAACTTTTCAAATGAAAAGGCACAACACAGAAGTTACTTTGCAATTCTTTGCAGTTAAAATTTGGTATTTCTACATACAGCCTGCCTAAGGGAACTTTTTTTCCCCTTTTTTTGCTAAAATACGTCATTTATTTGTATTTATACTGCATTATTAAATTCTAGTTGGCCTTTAAATTATACCTTTGGAAAAAGTAAAAATATCAATATGGGCTGTTTTAAAAAGAAAAAAAAAAGCTAATACTTTGTTTTCTCTTTTTCCTTACAATTTTGGGTGTAAAATAAGAATGTCTATCAAATCATTAGTTAGTTATAAAGTGCCTACACAACCACAGGAGTTTTATGATTGGTTCCACAAAATCTCTTCTGCTTTCACACTGCTGCTCATTTCTGAGTTGCTCCAACATAAAACGGTTTCAGAGGAAGAATGGGTTCCTAGGCAGCAGATTCAATCCAGCTCCAGAATGTTTTGAATTCTTGCGATCATAAATATAGTTGATGCCGGGAACTGAAAAATCGTTGACGTACTATTTGTCTCTGAGATGCACAGCGAACTGACTCAGCTGTTGCAGCCACAAAACAATAAAGCATTCTGACGTAACCTACCCTGCTTTCAGAATCATGTTTCATTACTGCTCTCTAGAAAATCTCACCTAAATCTAAGATGTTTGTGGATTTTCTTCCTTCTTGACACAGGAGAAACATCTTTTTCTCACTAGTCCCTATCTCACTTCATTTTATCTGGAACAGAACCCAGAGATTTTGCTTTAATGAGGAAATCTAGCCTAATTCCTATTTAGACATTGTGCGTGGACTATACTCCGATCTTGTTAACCACCGTATTCATCTATAGCCATCAGTCTCGATGGATAAAACAAGTAGTGACACTAATAACTTTGCTTCCAGTTTCCAGATGTGGCTGAATGGAAGTGAAATAAATGCACCTGAACTCTCCTATAGAGTGTGAGCTTTATCTTGTTCTCATCCCCTGAAAGTACTGTACAGTGCTTCTGACAGAAAGATTCTGAATATGCTACGCTGATGTTATTTAACATCTGGTGCCCCTTTCTAGAGAACCTGACATTGCAGGGACTTCTTGAAAGCAGCAAAGATGCTGCTCTGACGTACAAGGTAACGCCTTCTAACACATTATCTAAAAATCCAACCTAGAAAGTGTCAGGTCAGTTCTTACGCACTTTGCATAAAGGCTAATTGCTATATTAATAAATTATGAAGAGGTGGAAGACTGAGTTCCCACTTGCTGTACCCTCAGTCCTACCATTAACAGTTATTTGTTTGTTTATTTATTTTAACACTGGCAATATGAAATCCACCTACTTCCAGCCTCCCATTATATCATATATACAATATAACATGCACATTATATGTGCAGTATTTTATCCTGTGTAGAGTTCCATATATCCTACAAATACTGGTCAATCCTTATCCTTGGTTGTATTCCATATATCATAACCACTATAGCAGCCTTACAAGGCTCAAATGCTGCTTATAACAGTTATTGCTGGGGTTTTTTTTCAGTTACAGACCAACCACTATCAAAGTCTAACTGCTTTTCTAAACCATCTGAGTGAGACCTTATTAAACAAGGAACATAAATATTGGGGGAAAAAAATTGCCTTTGCTTATAAAAACATGGGCATTAGACTACGTCATTTAGCAGAATTTGGACATTATCTGCATCTCTCTGTAAATTACATTTGGTCTTTGCCAAAAAGCAGAAGTACACAGTTTAATATGATAACACAGGGCCTGTTGTGAGGTAACACAGCCCCAAAAAAACCATAACCAGGTCATAAACGTTAAAATGCAAAAGGAAGGAAATGCCTGTTATTCATCTTGCAGGCAGTATTCAGACATTCATGAAATTGAAAGTTAATGTACCAGGGACTTTCATTATCTGACCCATTCTATACTATCCATTAGAATCCCATAGTACTGGAGACAGAGGACCAATATGTCACTAATACAAGATGGAAAAGGTCACAAAAACTAAGCATCAATAAGACATTACTTCTCTATTAAATTTCACAACACTCAGCAGAAAACACATTTGCTGAAACCAGAATGTTTTATTATGTAATGTAGCTAAACTGAGAAAAATATATGTTTACCAAGGCAAGGGAATAATGATTAGTTGTCGAGTGAAAATAATGACTTTTATCCCTCAATTTCCTCATTAAAGAAATTTTGTTTGTTTAAAGGAAAAGAAAGGTATTGCATGCAGTTTGTTTTTTTGCTTTTTAAGGCTATTTCTTACAATACAAATATATTGTTCCTTTGGCTATAGCAAAGGTTTCCTTTCACACCACTGAAAATACAGTATTTATTAGTACGACATAAAGTCAAAACAAATTTGCTTTCTATTTCCTCTTGTGGAATATTCCATTTATTTAGAATAGCTTTCAGTAAAAACAATATCACTACTGCTGCAACATCATTTTCCTGTAGAAAGATGATGTACTGATTCCCTTGAGCTTTCTCCATCCCATTTCTCCCCTAACGTTGTTGCCCAAGCCACTCTATATACATCGCTCTTACTACACAGCTGAGAAAAATGCATAGCAGAAACTGTGATGTGCAAATAAATTACTATGAAGCAACTTATGAAAAGACTCTTAACTTTACCATTTGCCATTACGGAAAATATGCGAGCATTCACGATATTTATTTTAAGTGTTGGAACTAGTTTGTTCATGAAGCAAAGTTTGCTGTCAATGATCTTGGGACCCACTCAGATGAAAACCTCATTCCTCATGCTCCTCTATCCAGTAATGAGTAAAGAGGACTTGTCACAGTAGACTCATCCATGTAAATGAAAAGCAGGACAGGTGATTATGTGCTGGTGGATGTTGGACCAGAGGATTTCATTCACCACTCTGTGACTTATGGGCAATGCCACAGGAAAAATGGTTACAGCTGTCCAAGTTCTACCTTGATACATTGCTTCAATAGTTCTATGTATTTTCAGTATCATCAAGAAACATCTGGAGACCAGGATAAAACTTAACTATTCAAATGTAAACAAGCACACCCAGCTCTTTCAGCAAAACAGTATTTTAGAATTATTTGAAATGGTATAAAAGCAACCTGTAGACTGAACAGAGCATACTAAAGGTGCTTGTAAAGAAGAGACAAAAATGAAACTATGATGAAATTAAGGAGATCATAGGAAGGAAATTTTCATTTGGGATTCCCAGCAGTAGACTGGATAAAATGATACAATATACTACAGCACACGTGATGTGAAGAGCAGCTATAAAGTAGCTGGAATAGAGACACAACAGATCACTACCATCTCCCTGCCTGCTCCTGCTACCCTCTTGTGTCAGGAAGGTTTGAATTTCAAGTTAATCGTGCAAACCAGAGAGTGACTGAAGAAAAGCCTGACATAATTTCAAGTCAGCTGGAGCCCTGGGATACAACTGTCTCTCTCTCTCTTTCCAGCATCTATAAAGACACCAAGTATTTGCAGCCTTTAACCGAAGATTTGCAGTATTTAAGGCTTTTTTTTTCTTTTTAATCAGAAGAATTACCAGGAAAAGATAATTGCAGCTAAAGAAATTCAAAACTGCTGAATGACAAAAACTAAACAAAGTGGCTGGAAGACAAACTATTGCCTTGCCTTCAAGTCAGCAACTCTTGGTATCATGGTTTAAACTCCTTGCCATTGTATCAGAGGGAAAGCCCCTCTTCCTTTCATCAGCTCTGGGACTGGGCTTCCCAGTGCCCATCAGCTTCCACCTTTACCCAGGTCACCCTGGCTGAGACACCACAGAAAGCCCCTGCTGGCTGACCCGCTTTACTCTTCAATGAGTGACACAAGTGAAAGCTTGGTTGCTCTTAGGAAAGAGAAACCTTCTCCAGCATCCTCTCCAGAAGGCTAAACTGAAGGAATCGTGACCAGGTCTACAGGACATCCATCATTCTTCTCTCCCGTCTTTCCTTAATGATTTAAGATTTGATATTTAACCAATAAGTATGAAGAAACATCTAAAAACTTCTACTGCTTATCAAAGAACACCATATCCAATTACAGTATTTATCATAAGGCACATGGAAAGCATCTGCATTTACTTAAAATTAATCCCACTGTTTAAGGAGGAGACAAATGAGAACATTTTAGGCATTTTTTACTCTTGCCTTGGTAAACACTTTGCAATGGACTGTGACACAATTTTTATTTAGAAAGTTGTCTTTTTAACAGTGCAGAATCAATAGTAATGCAGACAAGGTTAGCAGTTACTGGCTAACCTCTGTCCAAGACAGCAGGCCCTTGAGGCACATGGAATTTATGCAGAATCAAAGTTAATTGTGTTGTAAAAAAACTTGCCTTGCTGCTTGATGCTGCCTCCTACCCAGTGTGTTCCGTGTTCGAGATAACAAAGACAACACAACAGACCTTTCCCATCCTAATCTCCTGATCTTTCTTTTTTTTTTTTTTTTTGGAAGCATAGTATTATATAACTGAAGGCCAAAATCACAGAAAGAAACTAGGATGGGATTTTGTTCAAATTACCTCATAAAAGACTAAAAGACAAGAAAGATTTGCTTTTACTTTTTTAAACATGATTGAAATTTGTTGACTTTAAAAATCTGGGTAAAATGGTAGTTGACTCTCTGTGCTTCCTAACCTTTAATAAGGGCTAGATTGACCTGGAGCATTAGATTACATGACAGCTCCTCCTAAAAGAACCAGTCTGAAGTCTTCAACTGTCCTTTGAAATAAGCATGTTTTTCACAAGACATCTTCTGCCTACAGGTGTGATAATCTGGAGTGACCCCAGCACATACAGACAGAAGACACTGAACTGCAATTCGAAGATTTTAGGTTTGGCAGTATGATTCCTTATAATGTAGTCAGCCTGCGCTCCAGATAAACTTAGAAAATCAAGAGAATGTTTCCAAGCACTGTAATTCTAAAAGAATTACTTCTATTTTAGTAGATTACAGTGCACTCACACCATATGTCTTTACATAAAGTGATCAGTGTCATGGTACCAAGCATTAGAACATGAAATCTATATTTTCCAAAAGAAAATGACAGCTAAGATAACCTAGCCAGCTACATTTCAATAATAGGGCAGGCCATATTGTTGTTTTACTGGGAAAAAAAAAAACATGACAAGTAAAGCTTTGGTTTAGACTTAATGTGACTGTACAAAAATAGCTAACCATCACCAAAACCCCCCAAAAAAACAAACTCCAAAAAACCTCTTAAAATAACAAGTCACTACACAACACGCAAAATACAGCACTACACAATACTTCAGCTTGAACAGGCTATGAAATACATTGGATAAAGTCTTTCAAGATACCTATTTCTTTATTTGTCATGCTTCCATGTATTACTGTCACCATTTACTACTATTTACTTTAATTAGATCCTACTGCCAAAATTCATTCGAGAAGAATCTGGTACAATGAAGAATAATAAATTCTGTTCAATCATATGTTTTTAAATTATTCTGCTCCTATAGAGCAAAAATGGTATTTCCTACCTTGGCTTCTAGTTAAGAGATGGCAAAATCAGTCACAACAATTCTTTCAAAATCTTGTGTCAGTCATAACCGAGTTCACGGGATGTACTGTTAGAGCTTCATGTACCAGAGCTGCACAGGACACCCACACCATAATCGAGTGCTGTATTCCTGGAGTCCACACACCTCACTGCAGGAGACACTGTAACTGTTGGCCAGGAGGGGTGACAGACACCTCCCCAAGCCAGACCCTGCCCCAGATAACAGTGAAAGAAACATGGAAAACTCCAAATTTTAAGCTGTGCTTAATTCCCTGGCTTTAGGCCCTGGGAGGAGAAGGGTGGAATCAAGTCTCAGCCTAGTGGCTAGATAATTTGCCCAGGAAGTTAAAAGTTCTGGATTTAATTCTCTCCCTGTCCAGAGTGATTTCAAGGTAATTGCATTAACAGCAGGATTAGGGACTACTTTCTACCTAACTTGTCAAAGGAATGCTACCATGAGAGTACTGAAAGTCTTATTATTAGGTTTGCCAAGCTACTAGGTATATATGAGCATATCCATATTCATCCCAACTAGCAATTAATTGTTGAAAACAAACACACACGTCATCACTCCCTTATTTCACATAAACAAGAACTAGAAATGAAAAGCAGGATAGTCACCATAAAGTGTATTGATGGAAAAATATTCCATCAAATTATAGTGTAACTCTAATCAATTAATGCATTAAAATCTTTATTATATTTTTTTAAATTGCTATTATGAAATGGAAATACTTAATAAGTATTTATTAAGAAAAATCCTCATTCTCCCATGTCAGTCTATCTGAAATCCCACTTTTTATTTTACTCTTTCTTGTTTAGATACAAAAGAATACACATCCTCCTCTTCCTAATGACTATAATCTTCAGGTAAATGTTATATAATTCCTGTCCTTTTTTGGGAGGAAGAAATGAAGAGACAAATTCTCAGTCCTGAAGCAAATCTAACCCATTTTGAAGCTGACAGGAATTCTTAGATTTCACTGAAGGATACAAAATCAAACGTAATGGAAACTTCTACTTTAATTTTGGAGCAAATACTGATTCCACAAGAGAAGGTTCATTATTGGACTGTTACTTAGGTTTCCATGGCTCTCAGTGATATCCAGGGTGATACTGTTTGAACTTTCTCACCAAAATTCCACATGGATTAAATAGAAATATTACAAAAATTTTCAAGGAAGTTAGAGGAGAGAGTAAGCAAAGACAGGAAACTCATTTTCTGCTTTAAACCAGACCCTCACTTCAAATTACATCCTGCAGGAAAGGTTAAGATCCCTAGTGGAGGCTGCAGCCCGGAGCACTTGTGGTACCCTCTCTACATCCTCCCTTTTCCTTAGGTATAGGATTGCCTCCCTGTGCCAGTTCCCCACCTGTGACAGGACAAAAATGACAGCTCTTGTGTGGTACTTCAAGGTATAAGGAAACCTGTGCTGGCCAAGGGAAAAAAAAAGGACAGGAATTTGGCTTATCACCAGGCCCTCTCTCCCTCCATTTCTGTAAAAGTTCTCAGCTCATAGGGCACAGATGGAGCTATGAAAACTCAAGGGAGAATTCCCTGCATGCCAAATTGCAGATTTCGTATCACCTCCTTATTTAACTTTATCGTTGTCTTCTAACACCATGAAAAAAACCACTAAACAAAACATCAAAATATCTTTTTTCCTGAAAGTCATGAAAAGAAGAAAAAAAAGCCTTGTTATCCTTTCACATGATCTGTCTTCCATCAGTGAGCTGTACTCCAAGAGCAACAAATGTGGGTAGGAAGACAGAATCAATATTAATAAAAAGAAAAACCAAATAAAAAAACCCCTCAAACCAGCAATACAGATGCTGCTAAAGATAGAAATTAAAGGAAGAGAAGAAAGAAGCAAGGTAGCAGTTATATTCTCAGTCTACAAGATGAGAACAAGGTTTATACTAACCTTTGTGCCTCATCCTTCTTCCTGGGCACAGAAATGCAGTATTAAATAGTTTCTGAACTGCAGAGAAGAGGGGGCATCAGGCTTAAGTAAAGAGAAATAAATGGTGCCCTGAAGGCCTGCTACGTATCCAGGGTGCAGTTTTATGTAACAGCAGAGAAGATCTGAGGAAGGAGTGGAGGCCAGCATTAATTAATTTGATTTGGCCAAGATACTAGAATTAAGTGACTTCATTTGGCTGGGCATAATTCAATTACAAAAGGGTTCAACTGATTATTTTGAAGACAGAAATTATTTATTTCAGAGAAATGAAGATACACAGATGGAAATTAACCAAAGAGGAGAGGGGACAGGTAGCATCACAGAGCATTTCTCATCCCCTTTCACATAAACTGCTTTAACTTTTGGGTTCTGGCAGATTTTCCCCCTGGGAAGAATCCTTAGCAAATAGCAGCTGTAAATATTTGGCTTGCTTAAACTCTTGGCAAAACGCATTTCTAAGAAATCCAGCTAAGTAAACAAACGTTCCAATTTGGAGTCAGTCTGAAACTGAGCACCAAATGGTACAATACCGATCAAATCGTGCACAGTCACCTAACTTATGTGTGGCAATGAATGCATGTTAAAAAGTATCTGAATAATTTAAGATTCCTTTCTGAGCCCCTACTGAAAATATGGCTTCCTATTTTATTGAATCGCTAATTATTACAAGTAGAAGATTTAATGCCAGATAAAGTCATGTGTGCATAGATTTTTCACATCTAAAGCTTTTAATTGTGTGACACCTATGTTACAAAGCAGAATAAAGTAATGCTGTCTGAATTAAACACTCCAGATGCCAATAGGTTGGATGGAAATAATTGCCTCTTCCCTCTTTTTACTTCTACATGACAAAGATAAAAATTAGCATTAATCATACGCTGGCCAACAACTCAGCATATTTAGTTTGAGCAAACTCATCTCTCAAGTGGATATAAATCCAAGTGCACCAGGAGCGAGTAAGACTGCAGTCTTCTGGGCAAGAGAGCACAAGGGATGCTGGCACCCTCTTCTATCATGGCAGAATGTTTAAGGTGGTAGGCATTTAAGGTATTAATTCTGTAGGGTGCGACTCTCTTTGTTTCTCGCTCTCAGAATTTGCATTTTATCCAACTTTCACGTGAGAACAGCTTCTCCTTACCCAAGAAGACTTTTTATGGAAGAAGCTTCCACAGTGCTAACTTCAGACAGAATTTTTAGTTTAGGGTTAATGCCAGAGGAAAAGTTAACACTGGTTCTAAATATACCTTCCCTCACCTTAAACTTGAAGAGTCTGATCCTTACATTCCTGAAAACCAATTCATTTCACCCAAACAAATCAATCTCTATTTGCAGTCAGAGCTAATCTGTCAGAAATGCATCCACAAAATGCTTTTATTTGTCCTAATTCTGTTACCTCGTCTCATTTTCTCGTCTCCACCTTCCCCTGGCCAAGAAAGAAGATCTAATTAAGACCCCTGTTAAAGTAGCACGGTGTTGGCTGAAACCTTTGTTTGTATCCTTGCCAGCGGAGAATGATGGACATTAATAATAACCCAGATTGTTGCTGGTCCCAATAGTTAAAGCAAAGCAAGGGCTGATGCAAAGCCAGGACCAGCGTTTTAAAACAGGCAGGGAAACAAAATGGGCCCACAGACCTGGCAGCAATAAGAATCCCTTCACTGATGGATAGGAATAAATATAAAGGCTGATAGCACAGTAATAAAACAATGATGATAACCCAAAATTATTTATTACAAGGCAAGAATGCTGCTGCTTGCTCAGGCTCTGCTGTAAATGGAAGCTGACATCAATGGATGACTCTCAGCGAGAAAACATGGACCATTTTAATTTGGGAAGTGTCATCTCATTTTTTAAGGTGAAAGCCATTATCAGAGGTGACAATGATCTATAGTGAATGAAAAGAAACAATAAACACCCATACTTAACCCCTCAGTCTTGTGCATTTACTACAGATAGCAACTTCCTTACAAACACCAAAACATCCTAGGAAGTTAAAAAACATCAACAACATCTTGGAAATCAAAAGTCTTATTGGGTTTATTAAAGAAGAACTAGAAACAACACTGATACACAGTATGTACTTTGAAGATAATACAATCAGCCCATATTATTCAGTCAGTGACTACCACTGAAAAACAGGACACTCCATTGGAAAAAAATGAAAGAGCACACCATAAAAACATGGAATAGAGTAAAATTCTGATGAATTGTGTTCAGTAACTCCTAGAAAGTCTAGTCAGCAAGCGAAACATTTCTTCTCACTGCTTCCTGCCTTAACATAGCTAAACCTATATTGACATATTTAAGAGAGATAATGTGCAAAAGAAGCCTTATGTCACATCCCGTGTAAATTCTATGGCCTCCAGTAAAATGTTACCATAGAAACACCTTTGCCACAAGGAAGATGCACTTTTGTAAAGGGCCTGGGGGTAAACTTTCAGATTCCCATGGCAACTGTTGAGTGTAAAGGCTAAAGTACCAGGTGTCAGTGTTTTGGGCAGAATGCAAGAGAAAGAAGAAAACAACCCCACCCACTATTTTCTTCACTGGAACTGGTAGTCATAGCTGGTAATCATTCAAGGTAGTCATCCACCTGAAGGTGGAATAGCTACAAGGGAGTATTTTGAGTTAAAAACTGTGTGTGAGTCGGGTACTAGAGCTACGAAAAAATAAAGGAGAAAAGTAGTGTTAATTAAAATGGCAGTGGATAATCTGATGCATTCTCAGTGAGTAACACCTATTGGGGCTTTATGTTTTTTAAAGTTAGGAGAGGGACTCAAAATTCCCAGACATGCTTAATACAAAGCATTTATTGTCTCTAATAAAAATTTTATACCACCTAAGTCAAGAAATTCCTTTATTTTCTGTCCCACATCCAATCACCACCACTTGCTGGTAACAGCTCTTACTGGGACAAGACACACTTCAACAAAGGTCAAGGGTACAACTATGCTTAAGAAGGGCTACACATTTCTCATACTTCAGCTAATTTTCCTATCAGCTACTCTAGAGCAACCTGTGGAAATCCTAACAAACAGCCAACTTTTATTCAAAGCAGAGTATCAGATAGTACCTGTATTTTTAACATATGAACACTTCATGTTTTGCTAATTAGGTCTTCCTATGGGACTCATTTAATTCTCCTTTGATTTTTTCCTTCAGTTGACTATATATATATGGAGTATTTTTAATAATAATTTAACAAATTGTTCTCGATATTCTCTTGTTTGAAAGCATACAGAAGAAGGAAGGGTATTTCCTTCACTAATGTGCTCCATGATCCTTTATAGTAGGTCAAACTGTGTATCTTGGAGTAAAAAATAGAAGTGAGAGAAAACTATGGACTTTTTTGGTTGGATTGGTGGGGTTTTTTCAGTTTCTTTTTTTATTTCTTCTCTTTTGAATATCTTTAAATATGACTGAATATTTCAGTATTGTATGTTTAAATGCTTTGACTGTGCCTTAAAAGGGAATGAAATTCTTAAATATCACCTCGGTAGAATAGTAAGACTCATATAAGTGTCTGCTTTTTTTCCGAAAGCAGATGTAGAAAGAGCATTTTGCCTATTTTAAACAGCTGAAATCAGATAGGCATCCAGAAATCAATGACAGTCCCAGCAGCAGGTAACTTCTGCTCAGTTGGGAAGATAGTGAATGCTGGAGGCAAGAAAGAACTAGTGAAGAAGTCTGGGAGAGCAGAGGCAGGAAGACACATATTGTGAGGATGTAATAATGCCATTTATTGAATAACTTGTGTTTTTCTTCTTCTCTTCCCTTTAAGTGCTGAGTGCAAAAATGCACTGAAAATAGAGAAGTCAGGCAGCAAATTGACGGCATTCAAATATTCTCTGCGCAAGAAGTGGCCCCGGTCTTTAAGTGAGCAGGGGTAACTTTCATGAAGCATTACATGCACTCAGAAATGTTTAGGTACACAGACTGAAAGTAGTGGACAGTGGTTAGCAGTACCTCCTAGCCGCAATTTTTCTCTTTAGTGGTAACTGTTGCATGTATTTGTGTCAACCAAAGTTGCAGCCAACTAGTCCAGTTGAGAAAATCATAGAACAGACACGGGTAGATTTTTTTTTTAAATTCCAACCAAACTCAGAGGATGGAGAATACTGCTTTTGACCTGAGAGCCAGAGTATGCAAAGGAAAAATGCACACATAAGGATTCCAGATGCATAAGCTGTCAATACACGCCAACTCTATGGGCCCGCTGTAATTGCTAATAGGAAATGTTGGAAAATAAATTTGTTTTTAAAATAAGTCTCCCATCTGTAAAATCATCAAGCGTTCAGGGAATAATGAGAATGAAATTATTAAATACAGCATATTCCTGCTGTAATTCTCAGTATTTTTTCTTGCAGACTTAGTTTAAGAATTTGGGAAAACGGAACATGCTGGGAAAAGAATGTTTCTTCCACTGAAGCCCAGAAACTTCAGAAAAGTAGGGTATGGGTATATTTAACAGTACAGGAACACAAAAGTATACCTCAGCTGAGTTTGGACATCTTGTCCTTTCTGAAGCACAATAAGGGTCAGTAAAAACGTGTATATTTTCTAATGCTGACTGAGAAATGTAATAATGCTTGTTGCCTCTAAGGTAAATCCCTTGGTTTCTTGTCCTGAAACCTAAGGTATGAATATCCAGGAGAATGACAGAAAAGTGCTTGTGGGTACTGAATTAGTATCTATTAAAACTCTGATAGTAACTGAATTATTACTTTTCTGAGAACTGTCTAGGGACTCTTATTCTCATGAATCCTATTTGATCTAGTGAAACCACTAACATTTTTGTTCAGATGGAAGCACTTGCAATAATTAGATGCCTGTTTTCTGAGGTCTTTGAAATGGTCTTTAATGAGAACTTAGAAAATAACCAGCATTATATCTGGTAACTG
Organism: Falcunculus frontatus; assembly: GCA_013398115.1. Taxonomy (NCBI): domain Eukaryota; kingdom Metazoa; phylum Chordata; class Aves; order Passeriformes; genus Falcunculus; species Falcunculus frontatus. Next base: position 2,554,447 of record VZRV01007598.1, read on the forward strand.
TCAAAGTAATTAGAGTTCCGTGAGAGCAAATACTTGGAAATTCTCAGAAAAAGAACAGTGGGAATTTTTTCTTTATCTGAAGTAAAACCAGGAATATTTCTTTTAGAATAGCCAAACCTGGGCTGAGAATTAAAAATTATGAAAAATTTGAAAGGTGTCATCAGCTGAAAGGTTCTGTCACTGTGCACAGATGTTATCATTATCAAAATGCTTACGCATTTTCTGTCATAATCCAAACACACTGAAGCTAGGGAAAAAAACCCCAAGTGGACAGAAAGGTATTGCCTTGAATCAGTCCATGGAAAAATTCAACTCAGATAAACTAACACAGAAGGGCAAGCTTCCTTTCTGTATGATATCATGAAACTCCAGGACATAAATATTGTTTTTTCCAAACCAGGGAGACCCAGATTCTCTGAAGAAAAGGGAAGCTGGGAAGAGGCAATACCATGCAAACTGTCTGTTACAAAGAAACTTAAACAGAATCCTCAACTGGCTGACACCTGTTTGTCCTTAACAAACATAATTTCCTTGATAACTTGCAATCTTAGTCCTTATTTACAGTGATTTCAGTATAATTTTTATCCTTCTGGAAGACACACACGTTCATGGCATTTCAGAAGGAACTCCATCAACATTTTAAATAGTTGATACTATTCAGTACAAGGACTAGAAACACCTTATCATATATCTTTTGCTATTGCATGTTTTGCACAGCAAAGTCTCATCAGTATTTCATAAACATCCTATGAATGCTTAATGTACTTAAGTCTATTTTATTCTACATAATGAGGGCTCAGAATATAGCAAAAATTTTTATTTGCTTCTGATACGCGGCTTTGTCTCTTGTACTATTAAAATCCATCTCTTTTTATTCATTTCAGCTCTTCATATTACCCAGTTCATCCTACTTGTTATTCCACTCCTCCTCTGCATTGAAATTGACCCCATCTCTGTTATATCAGCAAATTTCATTCGTGAGTCAAGGTCATTAAGGAGAATATTAAATAAGATTGTTCACTTGATGAACTCCTCTAATATCCTTTTTCCCTGAAATACTTCCACTTTCAAGATAACTCATCATTCTGGGAAGATAAGGAGGATACATGTAATAGACAATGGGTCAGGAATGAACTCGGTTGCTTGAAGCCTGCTCCTGGAACAGCAATAAACTGAAACCTGTTACTATTATCAAGGACATTACATACTAATGTTACTGTGGAACTGGTGGTACCTGACCTGTGTCTCATTCTGTAGTCCCATACATGGCCTGGCCCTTTGCTATGCCACTACATTTTGTTATGCAAAACCCATCCCAAGCTGGGCCCAGCATGAGGACTACACTAGAAGCATGGCTTGTGCACACCAGCAAAAGGGACTTGTACCAGAAAAATGCCAGGTGTGGGGTCAGGAGATACTGGATAGACCTGGAGAGAAGCTGGGGGGTCACGGATGAGAGAGAGAGCACTCACAAGCTGCAGGAAAAGAGCTGGTAACAGAAGACAAAAACCTCCCAGAGGAGTGTCCTCGTGTCCACAGTGAAGCCAAGACGGTCTAGAAGACAACAGTGTTAGTGAGGAAAGGCAGAGACCCCCAGACTCTTAAAATGTAACCTAAAGATTTTCAGAGCATCACAGGATTTGCAGTATCATGATTCTTACTTTTTAGTACCAATATTATGAAATGTTCAGATGATATCATACATGTGAGTACAATAAAATTCCACAATTCTTGAAGATTTGAAGGTTTTATAGCTGTTCCAAGAAAATATTGCCCTCTTGTCCTTTGGTCTTGAAGGTCCACAACGATTTAGCCAGTCCATTGAAGCTGGCAGGCCAATGGGGCAAGAAATTAGACACACTCAGCAACGTTGCTTAGATAAAAGCCATTGCTAGGCCTAGAAAGATTGCAGGTGAAGCCAATCTGGCACAAATAAAGAGAAACTTGGAAGAAAAAAAGAAATTATAAAAAAAGCTTAATTGAACTTCTTCAAGCATATTCCAGCCATTTTCGTGCCTGTTGGCCTATGCAGATTGGCAGTTCAGTAAAAGCAGGTGTGCAGAGGAGAGGTCCCTAGGCAGAAGGGAGGCCAAGCAGCAGCTGTGCAGGCTCACGGAGTGTGCTCGAGCTTTCTGGTCTGTAGTCGAACCGTGATGTAGAAAATGAAGCAGGGAAAAGAGGCGAAAGCAAAGGTAAAATGGGGAACTGAAATAGACTGATAGCATCTGAGTGACCTTGATTCAAGCACACTGCCTCATGATAGATGAACTACAAACTGACTTTTGAAACATATTGGTCTATTTTATAAGGGTTTATTGCCAAAAATGGTGGTTTGGTTGCAAATAGGCTTACAACTTTCACATAGAAATTTGATACAGTCAAGCAAATTCTTGCATTTCTATTGCTTCTCTGCTGTGGCACAGAAGCCCTAAGCTGGCTTAGAGTACCTGTGCAGATGCATCCCAAACACAGCCAGGTTGGCAGCTTACGTACAGAAAACTGACTTGTAGAAGAACCTGATGGTAAGCTTTTCCCCTAACTCAGTTTTTTGGTCAGTCTGAGGAATTTACAATTTTGAGTTAGCGTTAAGCTTTGAGAATTGTTATAAATTGAGTTTTAAAAGCCCTTACAAGTACCTCTAAGAAAGATAGCCATGAAATCCAGTTAAACACAATTTAATTTATTTGAACTTAGAGCCTAACAGTATAATGGAAAAAGAACAGTGCAGTCAATAGCCAAATGAACCAAGAATTAATCTGGGATTTTAACGGAACCTAGAAGAATTAGCAAGCCTCTGAAAATCCCTTTCTTAGAAAAACAGGTAAAACCTAGGGCTTTAAAGAAAATTCAAGCATCAGTTTCCAAGAGTAGATGTTGCGTGCAAAGACAAGATATCAGAATTCAAGGTCAGGATTTTGACTAGGTAAAATCTCTTTCATTAGCTATTTTCCTTGGATATTAATCAAAGTGAGAAAGCAGCAACTGAAGTCTAGAAGTTATACAAGTATGAGCCAAAAGAAATTTCTAATGACAGCATCAAGCACGGTATCAGCATAGATAGGGTGCTTGATTATAAAATCCTCATGCAAATCAAAGACACACTAGTTAAGGATTATATCAAAGGCCTGCAAGAAGAGGTTTAAAAAATATGCAACATTTCTCAGTAATTTCATTTAAAAAACATCACACTTCCACACTGATGCCTCTTTCTTTGGCCCTTCCTGGGTTACGTGATAGTACTATGAAATAGATGAAACTGAAAAAAAATTATGTGCTTCATTTCCAACAGAGTCTCACACAAGTTTCTTAGAACACTGAAGCTGAAAAATATTTTGTGTACAAAAAAAAAACCATCAAAAAAACCAGCATATCTATTCCACAGGAAGGGGGAGGTATCAGGTACTTTTTAGTAAAGGATATGGATTATTGACTGTTTTAAAGAAGGTCACATCAATTTAAAAACCAGCACACAGTTGCAGGAACCCTTTTCACTTGCCTCACCCAGCAGTAAGCAAAGTCATAATAGTGAAATCACGTTTGAATCCCACAAAATAGAGGCAGAGAAAGAAAGGTTGGAAACTGCCTCCCTAACCAGCTTCTAAGAGACAGAAACTAAAATGTTCTGCTACAAAAATAATTATCAGTTCTGCAACATAGCATTCAAGACATAATATTCTCTCTGTGCACTATTCTTAAGTTTTTCCTGCAACTGAATTAAGCATGATTTATTAATTAACATTTAAATTTCATAAGACCTATTCTAGAGCAAACTATTTGTCCACAGTAGGCACAATTCTTCAGGTTTTAAAAATTTCCTTTTTCATGTCTGCTGTTTTTACCATCTTCATAAGTGAAGTAACAAGTGCATGATTGACCTCTTTATGAGAAAAATCTAATGTGTAAATTAGTAAGACATCCTAAGGTTCAGTAACTAAAAGTGACATGAAATTCCCTTTTGCTTTTTAAGCTAATTATCTAATTGATGCATTTGCTTCATTAAGCTTTAGGTTTTATTTCTTTTTTCAAGTAGTAAAACGCTAGCTGACATGCATTTTAAAGAGATATCACTTTCAATAGCTTAAGACAAATTTTAAAGTAGTGTTTCTTAGGAACTTTCAGCAAATAAGGTTTCAATCATGATTTAATACAATGGCTTACTGAACATTTTAAGATTGCACAAATAGTACTCAGAAGAGCACAAGCTGCATTATCTACCTTGAGTATCTTGACACTAGTTGTGCACAATAGAAGTTTTTTAGTGTTGCAAGATGTACAGATTTTTAAAGTGCAGTTTTACAGAGTTGAGAAATTAGGCAATTCAACTTAATATACACACACACACACAAATTGCTATGCATGTTTTTACAAAGGAGAAAATTTAGTACCCAATAAATACAATTATTAAAGCCAGTAGAAGAAACTGAACCATGTGTGAAAGGCCTATTCTCCAACAGAAATTAATGTTAATCATATGAGGATACAATGCATATTTCAATAGAATAAGGGTTACCTATTTGAGCTGTAATAGGGGATATTATTGCTTTTTCACAATACTGTTCTTTTTGTTGAACTTTATTAATAATAGTATTGAATGCAATCATTAAATACAATTAAATTACATAGTAGCAACACAAAGGTTATTGAATCTGCTAGCTAAAAAATGGATTTAAACTTAGCAAAGAACAAAGCAGCAATACTGTTTTACTTAAGTTTGGAGAGGTATGTTGTCTGTTGTACATGCAACTCATTATCTACTCTGCCTATATGACTAAAGAAGACTATGGCTACTTTTGATTGAAGTTTCTGTTTCACAAGCAATTAGAACACAGAACAGGCTGTAAAATATCTTAGATTTGGGGAGACAAAAATACTTGTATGTAATGAATGGAATTTTCAGTCAGCCTTGAGTAACTGCTAGTAAGGTTTATCTATATCAAGACAGACAGGCTTCCAGCTATCACTGCCTTTTCCAGTTTCCATAAACAATAACATAATCACACAGGATGGAACGAGGTGTCACACCTATACTAATGTAGCTGGAGAGGGAGCAGAAGTGTTAAAAGAAGTCAGAATGCAAATGAATACTATTTTGGAAACGTGACGAAGAGAAAGTCTGTCTATTTGAAAGCTGCATTGACTGTTGAGCAAAACCTACAATCAAGTGGACAGAAACCTGTTTTAAATCGGACTCTTGTCTCAGATCCTTTTTTAATCTACGTGCATTTAATCTTCTACAATCGCAAGTGTTAGGGTGAAAGGCAAAGCCGTTACTTTGAAGTTCAGATCAGAGCCCATTCAGGAAGGTGAGTGTTCAATCCACAACAACCTTCTAGCAGCAACATGGAAGGACCCATTGCCTGGTTAGAAATGTATGTGCAGCCTTCTTCAAGGGGTCTGTCTTACCAGTAGAAATCAGACTTTCATTACGAAGTGTTCTTACAACTGTGTGGTGGTTTGATCCTGGCTAGGTGCCAGGTCCTCAGCTTTATTCCTGATTCTCTGCCTCCTCCTCCACAGCAATGTAGGGAGATGGGGAATGGGGGTGTGCAGGTTTTGGCTGGGGTAGAGTTAATTTTCTTCACAGTGGATAGTATAGAACTTTGTTCTGGATTTGTGCAGAACACAGCGTTGATAATACAGAGATATTTGGTTATTGCTGAGCAGGGCTTGCACAGACCTTTCTTTTCTTTCTTTTTGTACTGCCACGCTGGCAAGGAGATTGAGGGTTACAATCAGTTCACCACAAACGCTGTTGCTTTCTTCTCAGAAAGAGGAGTCCTTGCCCTGCTACAGCATGGGGTCCCTCCCACAGGAGATAGTCCTGCACAGACTCCTCCAGTGTGAGTCCTTCCCATAGGCTGCAGTTCTTCACAAACACATTGGACTTTTCTCATGAAGAGGTCAATCGTGTACTTGTTACTTCATTTATTTATGGGGAATAAATAAATAAAAAAATAAATCTGGATTTCTTTCTATGCTTTGTAGCTACTATTAGGATAACAGGTTTCAGGATAAACAGATCCCCTTCTGAACAGAAATTAGTCTGTGAGACCCCAGAGTTAAGCTTTTAGATAAGCTATTCAGCATCTATTTTTTAGACGGTTTTGGCTTTCCTAAATTAGATGGATTTGTGCACTTGATGATGTCTCTATATCCCTGCTCAGTCATCTACCCCTGTTTCTACCTCTTGACTGCTACTTTCTTTTATAATTGGCTTCTGTCACAACTTCCTTGTTCATCCACACAGGTTTCCTACCTAACATTGTCTCGCTTCCTGCATGTGAGACTGGACCATTAACAAGCTTGAAAGTGGAGATTCTGGAAAATCAACCCGTTCTCCGGGACCACTCTTCTCTCCAAGGCCATATTCCCATGGTGTTATTCCAAGAAGATCCATCAACATATAACAGGCTGTTCTCTTGAAGCATAGTGTTGTGATCCTGCTTTTTGCTTTGTTAAAGCCTTGCAAGATCCCGAACTTCTCTATTTCATGATCCCTCCAGAAAAGCCTGCCCATCCCAGGCTTCAAATTTCCAAGCAATTCTTGTTTGTAAGTATGTGGTTCTGCAGAGTGGTTTTTCCTTGTCGGCTAATGATCACTTTTGTCATAAGTGAACCTTTTTTTCCCCTACAATTCACCTTTTTCCTCTGAGATGTCATCTCTGCTAAGGAAAGCTTGCAAGGCAAAACCAGCAGAATCATAAAGAATGAGAGCCAAAGGACAAGGGGAATTATAAAGCAACAGTCGGTGGTATGGTTTCCTATTTGAGCATTCATGCAGCACTTGAAAAACCAGCATACATTAAAATGCAGTCAGGTATTTTCTTACACAAATTCATCTCCAGCTGCTCAGCAGGCTTAAAATAAATTTTCTAGCATCTCCTGTGGCAGATACTCTGGTGGTTTGCCTAAATCCAGAAACAGTGCAGTGGGTGATCCAATGGTCTGCTTATTCTGGTAATTTAAGATGACATTGTGTGATGAAGGTGTTTCTCTCATTGTTCCACATGACAGCAGTATCCTTACTTTGCTCTACGTTAGGAAGTTGGCTGTGAAACTCACTGGCACTCAGGCAAATTCTGCAGTGGACCAGACAGCAAAATATAGTTGAGAATTCAGTAAGGTTTGCTGTGTGCAGGTTTACAGAGTGACATCTGCCACACTGTGTCACTGTGCTCAGCAAGCCTCGTACAGTGGCCCACTCAGACTGCCACTACATTCCTCATTCTGCTTCTGCACTTATAATACCTTCACTTGTAGTCCAAATTATGCAATGCAATAAAACATCTTGAAAGTGGGAAACAAGCAGGCACCAAAAATTAGTTTCAGTAACCCTTGCTGGGTGGAAATTGAATGATAACACCCCCCACAGGGATGTAGAGGTTTACAACTAATCATATCTGTTCATATCAATGATTCACCATTCAGATCCTGGACAGTATGTAAATACCAGGCTCCCTATAGTGTCTCTAATAATTTGCCTATGCTCACTTTCAGCTGGTATTTTTTCCTCCTCAAAACCATTTTATAAGATGCAAAAGTTTGGTTTAAATCAGATTTTAAGTTTTGTGGATAAAAAGACAAAGGATCTCGGTTTAGCACTAAACATCATATAACTTTTAATGATTCCTTCATTAAAGCCATTACAAAAGAGAAAAAAACCTGTACTACACAGCACAAAAACCTTTAAACTGTCATTAATCAATCCTTTAACATTGCTATATGTGATTCCCTTGTACCAATGTGAATTAAATAAGAGAAAACTCTAGAAGAATTTGGGGCTTTAAAGGAATTTAGCTACACTGAAAGATGCCTCCCATACATAGCATGATGGGAAGTTGTGGGTGCAAAGATCAGACAAGAGGTTTGTAATTTAAAAGTTGTGTGTGTACAAGCAATGTATGTATTTTCTTGGTGTGGTAGAGAGAAAATAGACAGTCAACCATTAACCATTCTCCTACCCCTTTGCAACTTAAATCTTTCAGACTGAAACATAAGGATAGAAATTCCAACAGATTTTTTCTTTTTTTTTCCCCTTTATTTTTTCCCCCAGTATCTCAGCTATTGATAACTTCCACAGCTTTTTGTTCACTTTAGATAAAACAGAATTTTAGGAACTTGGCCATAGAAGAAAACCAATCTCACAATCAAAAATATGTTAATTAAAGATGCACACACACACACACCTCTTAACAAGATGCAGCCACTGCATCTCATCTACACATTAGCAACTCTGTCATGATCAGCTTGCTCATGGGCAGCTTCTCCTAGTTTCTTAACTTCTCCACTTCCAGGGCAGACATTTCATGATATGCTTTCACATAGGCAAAATATTTATACATCTTTCAGGTCTTCTTTGAAAGAGTCACCATCTTTCACTGACCAAGTAAGCACGAAGCTATTCCTGAAAATATTACAGCCTTTATCCCTGCTGGCTGCATCTCACTTCTGCCTACTCACTGCTAAACACAGCCACTTCCAGGTAAGTTTGAGAAAGTGGAAATAAAGTAAACCCACGTTTGTGTGCTGTATATCACTTTTACTATGCAAATTATTGTTTAGAGAAGAATAAAAGGCTGTAAATATTTTGAGAAGTGGGCCCCCAGTGCCTCTTCAGTCTGCCAAACGGTGGCGCGTGCTTTGTAATTATGTAATGTAGAGAATACCAGCTGGTTCGAATCGTTCTCAGGGGCTTTGGATGATATCGAAATGCTCGGCTCCCCCAGTGAGAGCCAGAATCAAGCAAGTAATACCGTAAAGTCAGACCAAATTGACATTGAGTTGTTGGCTCTTAACACACTTTAAACCAGATGTTAATGCTGTACGCTGTGATTTCAAAGTCTTTTTGTCTTTTTCTTTTCTTAGATAAAGCATTATTTCTCTGACAAAACAGTATTCTTGTATATAGATACTCTCTCAGATGTTGCATTTTACATTTTCTGAAGAAACAGCCAGATGTTTATTTTCCACTGCTATGGCACAGAATGGAAGGGGTACTTGTTTTGCTGTCAAAGTAGTTTTGAGAGGCAACCAGCCCAGACATTGCTATGTATTCAGCATGACAATGGCTTAAAGTAGAGTCTTAGGAGCAAACTTGTCAATTCCTACAGTGGTACTTATTAAGAAGAAGTGGTAGCTTTTTGTTAACACGTGAAAATAAGCAAGCAGCTTCATTAAAAAGTTTTTGCAACGAGTTCTCCACTGCTTTACAAAGCAATAGACATCTAGAACTTCTCCAGACCTTGCGGTCTGTATATCTTCACAAAAAAGTATTAAGAAACTGTAATATATCCATTTTGTGCAATCTAGCATAGAAGCTAAGAAAGGTCTCAAGCTGTTGGTACAACTACTCCCTTCCTGAAGCATCACAATTAAACCACTCTCCATAGAGATTATGTCTTCCTTCATAATTTTCTTAATAATTTTTACAGCCATGCTGAGGCAACTTTGAATTTTCATGAGAAAGCAAAGAGCTCCTTCCCTTTCCATACAACACACTCCCAGGTCAAAGACACTCTGTAAGCCAAAGAATGAACTGTAAACCACTCACCACGATTTCTATGCCTGTGACTCTTAGTGGAGCTGAACTTAACTACCTAGGCTGCTCTTCTTGCTGCTTATAGTAGCAAGTTAAAAAACCCCATCTCACCTCCAGCAGGTGTCTAATGCAATAGTGGGATTGTCCTAAGAGCAAACTGACTGCACTTTGCAGTATGAACTGGAGGCCCAGCAATCAGCTGGGTGACCCAGCTCACTGCCTGGGTGCTCAACAGCCAATCCTCCCACACAACCAGGGAAAATTTTACACAATGCCCATGCAAATCCTATTTACAATTCATAATGTTCTCACAGTATTAGCCAAAAATCTGCCAAGTCTGAAGGACTGCCATGTGTTACATGTATCATGAGACCAGTCCAACTTCCTCTTCATCCTCACTCCCCTCCTCCCAGCCTTACACTCTGATCCCTTGACAGCCATTCTGTTGGTTTTAAGCTGCTTTGCATGCTGCTGTCTGATCTAAGATGTGGGAAACCGAGTGCTGTGTGATTACGTGTGCTGTTAGACAAAAGCCACTGCATAAGGGATAGAGGTCAACAACTGCTTTGTAGGAAAAAAATTTGAAAGAAATGCAAAAATGTCCTAACCCCCTGCTGTATATTAGAATATCCCAAGGTGAATTGCAGTGACATTTCCTCCCTGAGACACAAGTATAGCATAGTTTTTGTAGAAACGTGGAGCAATTCTTCACCAAAAATCAGTATAATACACTTCTATCCTCTTGAATAAGCACTAAAAACTGTTCTATGTATTATCAGTAGCTTCCTTCCAGACAGCCATGTTAAAACAGCAAATAGACAAGCCCCATGGTAATAGGAATAAACACAACCAATTATGTTATCAATTATTCAGATGGATAACTACTTTAAAGAAGACAACACAGCTACTTTAATAATTAATAGTATTTAAGACACTAACAAACTACAATGTCACTTAAGATTTTTATGGTCTACTGGGCAAGTATTTTTCGAAAGAGCACATAAAAATAAAGGAGCATTTGAGAGACTTCTATTTGGGTTATGGAAAGATTGTATCAGTATTTCAGGTTGGATTTTAAAGCTCCTTTCCACAGTAATCTTCTATTCCAAATGACCTGTTCTGAAAAAAATATATGGTAGCCTTGTATTTCAATAGTTAATATTTTTCTATTGGGCCCATCTTTTTTTTTTCCTTATCAGTTACATTATTTTCAGTATATAAAAAACTGGCTTTCAATCCTTCTTTTCCCAACAGGAGTCAATATCAAAATGGAAACTTGTTGGGAACGGGTGCTGAGATAAACCTCTTTCTTGAATTTAGTGGGAATTAAAAAAAAACAAACCAAAAAAAACCAACCAAGAAGATGTCCAATCAGCTCTTGTATGCATAAAAAACCAGATCCTTCTAAGGAATGTAAAAAAAAGGTATGCAACTTCCTTTTTGTGTGTAGGATATCAACTCTCCTATTATCTGTTATATCAGGTTTTTTAGTTCCATTTATCCAATAGCGAGGAAAGACATAGAGATTTTTGCCCTGATGAACATTCAGAAATTTCTTAATTTCTTTGCAGGAGTGCCTAAAATTAGACTAAATCTACTCTTTGATGTCCAAAAGGTTTGACCTTTTTGGCATGAGTAACTAACAGCTCTCTTGCAAGGCATTCATCACCTGATAAAACAACTGAATGTAGGTTTTTATTCCACGTCTATTAAAGAACGAAAGAATCTCTAATTTAGTAGGACAATCCTTGTATCATTTAAGATTAAAATCATTGCTACAGACATGTGCCTTTTCAAGCCCAAGATCCTGTGGCCGGTTCGATACACATAATTTCCAGAATTAACCTGGAGCTGAGTGTGGTATTCAGCTACAGTTTTAGAGGAAAAAGCATAAGCAATAAAAGGTAGCTATCCCCCAGGTTTCTTTCCCATAATCTTCTCCTGCAACCATGCTTCACTGATTGCTTGTGATTCAAGGACATGACTGTGCAGGAAATTCGTCACAGCAGGCTGGAGGGGTGTTCCATTTATGTTCAAAAAACCACAGACTCCACAGTAATATGTCTTCAGCCTTGCTCCAGCACAGCAACTACACAGCAAACAGCTCCTCAGAAAATATCAACACCTGACTTCCAGAGGGAACAAAAAGCAACACGATTTTTGATTCACGATGTCATGCCTGGCCTACCGATACAGGAATATTTAGAAAAGGGTTTGAAAATGGAAGCAATTTAACTACACTGAAGTTTAAGGTAATAAAAGCTTCTTTCAAAAGATACACGCAATTTTTATGTCAGACCTTAACTATCTGTAAGAGGACTATGTCATTTCTTTGACTAAACTAATAAACATGGTTGCTTTCCTAAAATATATTTTAATTTACATGTATTGTTCATTCTGAAAAAAATCCCTGCATTTGTGATTTTTTTTTTTTTTTGGAGCTGCTTCTCTCACAATTTTTAGGAACTCATTTAATATTCTGAGCAAACAACAAAATATTAAATATGTCACTTTGATAAACCTAAAAATAAGCCATGTTCTTTATTCCAGCACAACTACACAGTACCTGAACTGGAACAAATAATAGGTTTCAACTAGATGACATTTCTCCTTTTTTATCACCACTTCCCCAAGGGCTCTATGCCAAATTGGAGAATGATAAAGTAAGGGGAAATTATTTAGTAGAATGGATGTTATCAGAAACATGGGAGTGAGATCTAAGATCAACCAGAATAAAATCACAGATGGCAGGTATACAGCCGTTATGAAAAAGGCTTTTACATATAGTAACATGAGAATACTTAGCAATAGTAAAAATTTCAATTATAAATGGAAACAATAAAATTTCATGACATGCCAATGAGGCTCAAATATTCAAGTAATACCTGAACTTACAAAAAGCACAATATGGTACTTATCACGTGAGAGTGCAGAAAGATTTTTTTCACTGTATAAGTAAATTAAGGGTATAAATACATGATATGGGCTAGGGGAAAGAACTACTTAAACTGCTTCTTTTTTATAATGACCTCTCAAAACTCTATGGAGATGAGTGGAGAGATATTTCAACCACTACTACTAGTTTTTATAGAAATCCCTTAATATTCAGGATACTTAAGAAATTTGAAGGCAGTCTAACATTTCATTATGCAACAAAGGCAAACAAAGAAGTATGAATAGCGTGCATAATGAAAGAAAAGATTGCCAAAGATGTGATTTCTAGAGGATGGGAATACAGTTAAACACTAAATTTGTGGTTCTATAATGAAAGTCTTGGCAGCCATACTTAGTTCTACTATTTTAAGAGGTTATAAATTGGTAACTAAAAACCTGGCATATTCTTAGAATTTTGTATTGATTCAGCTAGAATCACATTCACTACTAAATAGAAAATAGCACAACACCAGACAATACCAGTAAAGAATGCACTTGGCATACTAAGCGATCTAAAATTAACTAATAATATCTAATAATTCTCAAAATGCTGAAAGTGCGGTTTTGTAATGTTCAGTACTAGAGACAATCCCATTAAACATTTTAAAAAGGAATGAAAGAGTAAATTAAAAAATCCAACAAACAAGATTGCTGAATTTTCAAATTACACAAAGAATGCTTGCAAATTCAGATATGCAGAAGGAAGTAGTGCACAGAAACCAGTTACTGGGCAGGCAGCACATCTAGAAACCACGAATATGGCCCACACTAACAGAACAGAAGGTTTGAACTATGGAAAAGGTTCAGAGAGAACATAAGTTCGCAGGTTGATATTATGATAGAATGAAATTCTTGGGCAGGAGCAAGAAGTATTAAGCAGAAATAATGACTTCACCACAGTGCTAAATTGACATAAGAGCATTTCACATGTACCTGGCATGCATAAGCCAAAACTTATTTTCAGAAACTGAAGAAATTCCAGGGAGAATTTAAAAAAATAATTTGGTTTTGATATCTCTGCATAAAATATTCAGAACCGATCCATATGTACCATACATCAAGAAAATGATTTCAAGATGATCAGATAAGGAGCTTTTTGATTTTTGCTTATCCTGCCCCAGTGCCTCTATCCCATCTCACACTTGAAAGGTGCTGCTGCCTCACACAGCAGTTTTGCAGGTAGGAGTCATCCCAAAAAATGATGGGGTACACCCTCATCACCCCATGTATTTTCTGACCCCCTATATGAAAAGTGAGAACACAGAGTGGACTCCTCAGCTGGAAACAGCCCTGGGTCAGGTTGCAATGGCCAGTGCTAACCCCTGAAAAAAGAAAGAGAGAGCTGGAGCCAGACAGTTCTGATGGGAAACTGGCATGACGTTTGAACTGTGGGAACGCACAGATGCCAACCACACTGAGCTCAGGTGTTTGGCCCTTCAGTCTTCCTGTTTGTGCCCATTGAATGGCATCTCCATCTGGAAGCAGTAGTGAGGGGAGCTTGGGAGAAAGTCACCCTGTGTTTGCAGGACATATCCATACTTGCTTTTCGCAATGGATGAGTCAATTCAGTATTAGCTGCTCTGGAGAAACAATGATGTTTGTCCGACACTGCTCAGGTAAAAATCTTAACAAGGGAAAAATCTACTTGAAAATTAGTGACATTTTACAGGCTGTCTTTTCAAATTTTATTTCTGAAATGGGAAGGCATGGATTGTTATGAAATTTTTTAAAAGATTAAGGGGAAAACATATTTAGGTTTTTCTGTAATTACTGTTAAGAAATTCAGCATTTGCCTTACAGATTCCCTGGAAATATAACAGTAACTTTCCATCACTTACATGACAAGTGAAGTCAAGAACACCCCCCCTGTAACTGCAGACTGTGTGAACTATGAACTATTATGACCACAAAAGCCAAGGAAATTCCCCCTCAGAAACAGAATACTGACAATACATATTCCTAAGTCATATACAGAAAATTTAATATAGGAGATACTTGCCATATTTGAGCTGTGATAGGAATTTTTTCCTCTCTACACTTGTCCCTCCATTAGTAAGTGCCTTCAGACTCACCCAACTACAAACACCTCAGAAGTTTAAAGATTTATAAAAATTTACCCATTAGAAAAGTTGCTTTCAGTCAGAACCATTAGCACTGCAAGAAATAAGCCTTCTAATTAGGCATTTAGATATATTTTCAGAAAAAAAGATGTAAGTATTTAAAAGCTATCAAATGAAGAGACAGTGAATGAGTCTTCTGTTGTTTGCGGTCTTATTAAAAGTTGCAAAACACTGCACTTTGATGAAAAAAACCAAAATGCAGATGGGTTGGTGGGGAATAGACTGTAACTGGTTATAAATCAAATTAAATTCTGATTTAGGATGCATTTTAAAGCCTTTCTTCCACTTCAATCTGTTTGTTCTTTTGCACACAGAAAGCTTGGTGAAAGTTGGAGGAATTGAAAGAACCCCATACAATACACATTCATCTCAGAGTCCTGTATGATAACTTTTCCTCTCACCCCAGCTCAGAGATCATGCAGCTCAAGAAGCAGGATTTTAAGGACTTTGACAGCTGATATTTTAGATGTTAGGAACCTAATATCTTTTAAGCACCGGGCAGAGAAGCTTAATCTCTTGACCAATCATTTTTATGTGTACCTGTCCTATGGATTCAGCATTGAGGTTGTGCACTGTTGGAAGTAACATCAAATGCTTCTGTGGCAATTCTTTGTTGCAAAGGCTTTATTTGTTAATGCTCACATAGATTGTTTTGCTTCAAGTTACAAATGAGGCTAGCCAGTATCCAAAGAACTCATCTCACAGTAAGAAATGGTTCAAATTAATCTTCTGGTCTACAAACTGATCCTATGGCTGGGCACTTACTGCAGCACATACAGCCTCAACTTTTCAGAAGTACAATTCTACTCGTGCCAAGGCCCTAAAAAGGCAGCTACACTTTCATGAGAGAACAGGAACATCCTTTTATGCCAGAAATACACAATATGAAAGCCACAAAGGAGAATGAGAAATATAGGTCTCACTTTTATAGGGTTGCTGTTAAAAAACCTCATTTTCCATAGCTTACATTCTGTGTGACTGAGAAAAGAGAAGTGCAACGAAAAAAAAAAGAGCTAGCAAAGAGATTCTTAAAGGATAGAAGGCCTTTCAAAGGATGAGAAAATATATGTGCCCTCTCAGATGTGGAGAAGAATACAAGGATTAGAAAAGAAGAAAACCCAAAGAGATGAGGCAGAGG
Organism: Falcunculus frontatus; assembly: GCA_013398115.1. Taxonomy (NCBI): domain Eukaryota; kingdom Metazoa; phylum Chordata; class Aves; order Passeriformes; genus Falcunculus; species Falcunculus frontatus. Next base: position 2,570,177 of record VZRV01007598.1, read on the forward strand.
GTTACAAATGCAATACATGGAAGCAAAGCAAGCAGATCATTTTTACCACAGAAGAGATCTCAAGCAGTGAAAATATAGCAATATACATATGAGAGGTAAAAAGACGTGTAAATATATTGGGTAGCCATAAGATATGGAAAGAAAGATATCAGAGCTTGCAAGGAGAGAATAAACAAAGGGTATACCTCTTAGATGGCAGATGGGAAGGGATATTTTGAAGTAGAAAGTATCTAGGGATGGTATGAAAAATGATTTACAGGAAAAATATCAGGAAGCTACAGGCAAAAGGAAAAGAGAATTTCGGCTTGAAGGGGAATTAAAGAAACGCTTAGTAGAAGGGCTTTTTTTTTTTTTTCAGAATAAAATGGTTAATAGAGGACAAATGACAGAAAAATTGTATGGAAAATATGGGTATTTTAAAGTAGACATTTAAAGGAATGGATACCATATTCGATGGTATTTTTCCACTTCAAAAGGCAGACTATGTACTCAAGAGAAATGCCCAAAGTACACAGGATTGGGATGAAACATTTGAGTAGGCCTAAAGAAACATCAGAAGCTAAACCAGAGACGCAGAAAGTGGAGAGAAGTAAATGAATGTTGTCAACCAGAGATACAAGTATTACTTGCATCTATGACAAATGGTAGAACCAAAATTAACCAATCTACACCTCCTAATCAAGCAATTAATCAATCAGGGCAACATATAAAGAAATCATATTTAACCATAGTTAGCCACGTATTTTCTCAGGATGAACAGCCACGAGTTCCATCAACTTCCAGAGGTCTTTAGCATTCCCACATGCTACATTCTATTTTTTTCACATGCTGTACACCTGCAGGATAAAGGATATACTAACAGCCCTTATGTATATCTCTCTCTCTCCAAATACTTACCTCAAATTGATTACTGAAGTATATATTTACTGCCTGTCTTAGCTGCAACCTAAATTACTGAAGGACTCAAAACAATCTTAGGAGATGATAATAACCAACGTTACCCAACAAGCACTTATTATTGTTTTAAGACCTGCCAGAGAGTAGGCATGCACTGTGATATTGATACGAGAAGATGAGCTATTATTTCCATTCAGTTAACAGGAAATTACTTAACACAACAAAAGGAAGAAAAAACATAGTGGTTTTTTCCTCTTCTGAGTTTGCACTTGTAAAGCTGTCACCTTGTCATGGTCAGGAGGAAAAAACCTCACAAACTCTCTGGAAGAATTTCTTTCCAACATACTTTCTCAAATACACAAACTGTGTTTGGAAGTACTCATTTTGGCAGAGATCTGAAAAGTTACTCACATCTTGCTGAAGTCTATGACTCAGAATCTAAGGTCATGCTACTCCTGCTAAGTCACGCAGCTTCAGGGATTCTCTAACAGAGTGCTATTATTGCACTTTGCTCACATGTATCCATCAGCCTCAATCACCTTGGCTGGTGTATTTCTCATATTTTCAACTCCTTCATTTCACTTTATCCTGTCTCAGCTTTTAGGTCCAGGGGTTCAGAAATGCAATTTCTCCCTTTCACCACTTCAGAAGCATCCTGTTTGTTCAGCTGACCTCATCACCCATGACGGATTCAACTTCCGAGTTTAGGCTTCTTTCTCATGCAGGACAGCACAATACCTGTGAGATTTGTCCTTTTAATCTTCACAGGAATGAAAATAGTATCAGTGAAGCAACACATCACAGATTTGTCAGTATTATCATGTGGCTGCTTGTGAAAGGTGCTGACAGCAGCACAGTTCAGAAGCTCTCTGTGCCAGCCACAGAAGGTGGTTATGTTTTCATCTGCTACTACTAATATAGGCAGTGTTTTGAGACCATCAGAGAGAGAACTATGCTTGAAATAATTTTTAGGGCAATTTTAGCTCCTTAGCTGTAACACATAAGAACTTTTGTTCTGCCTCGAGAGGTACCATGACTGGTGAAAGCCTGCCTCCTTTTAATGTTCCAAACCTGCTTTCTACTGGCTTCAGTTCAGCCCCCTCTCACTTACAGAGGAAGATGTACTCAGCCTGGCCACTCTTGGTCCTCCTGAGTACTAATAGTGAGCTCAAGGTTTTAATTTTCTGTGTGAAGTTCTGACTTCTTTCCACCTGTATCACTTTGTATCTGTTTGCATTGCATATCATCTGCCATTTCACCGCTCAGTCACTGATTCTGTAAGTTCATCTTGTAGTTGGTTGCTGATGAACCTTGTGGTTACTATGCTGAGTTAACCTTAATATCATGAACAGACCTGGCCATATCTGTATTCAGTCTCATCATTTCTATTTTTTTGGGGTTTTTTTTTCTATCCACTCCCTGACTACTAAAGGAACTGTATAGGCAGCAATCCTTTAGTCACTTAATTTCCTTACAACTTTAGGGAAGTCAAGTCACCTTTTTGAAATCCACCTGGAAATTCTGACAATCTCCCATACCCATGTACTTGCTAACAACTTTGAAGAATTCCAGAGGCTTTATGAGTCAAGCATTCTATTTAAATTACCATCGTAAGTGTTCATGATAATTATCCATGTGTCCATTAATTGTACCAGCTAATGATGTGTCTAAAGGATTTAGAACTGTTGCTCTACTTTCAGCTACATCTGACTGCTTATGCACTTCATCCTCCTAAACTTGAAAGTACAATCCCAAACAATGATGCAAAGATAGAAGATTTCTGATTTACCAGTTATGAGCAGAAACTGTTTTGTATGCAGTACCTAATGGTATGTCTCTTTCACTACTGGCAAAAGTCATTACAAGAACACAAACCTTTACCAAAATCCTGCCCAAAATTCCTACCTAAACTTAATTGGATATGACTTCCTGTTGTTTCCAGATTTTGGCATGATTAGGTTCAAATTTATTTTTAATTTAAAATACCTGAATTTCCATTAGAGAACTGTTCAGTTGTGAACTTCCATCATCTTAAAGGTCTCAAATAGGAGATTGCAATGTCTGTCAATTGCAATATCTGTCATGTAGATACCTGTCATCTCTGTCAGTGCTCCTCGATAAACATCTGAACAATTTTGTTCTCCCATCTCATCAGCAACTGAATAGGTCAGGCAGTTGGATTAGATGATCATATAGGTCCCTTCCAACTGAAATATTCTATGCTATCCATCCACTGCTAAGCTGGCTTACTTCTAAGAAATACAAATTTAAATTAGGTACAGAAAGCATGCATTAAGCACAATGCAATGCTAGCTACAAATGTTCATGCTAGGTTACGTTACGCTAAAAAACATCACTGTTGATAACAAATCCTCATAAATGACCAAATGATATTTAATATATTGAAAACATTCTGTACAATTTCATTTCATTCCAGTTACAAAAGTTGTCTCTAATAAAGACACAATAAAGAGCCTGTGAGCAAAACACAAACATATTTTCTTGCAGCCTTGATTTGAGGCAGGTTCTCTACACTTCACCAAGCAGAGAAAGATGGTTTTCTTCCTTGCACCAGACACAAGCAAGGAGAAGATTTTGTATACGTCTCATGACAACATTTCATCATAATACAATCTGGTCACAGCAGCTACTGCAGAAAATTGCTCACGGTTTGCTGGCACCATGGGAGACCATCATTACTGACAAGATTGAGAAACCCATCAAAGGCAATTCAGGACTCAATCTAACTGTGGCATTCAAGTGCTGCGCTTTTTTATCGGGGCTATTTTCTTGCATCTCTTTAATTCTTATTCACGTCCGTTGGTACTTGACTTTCATTGAGATTCAATGCAATAAAGGCTTCAGCTCAACTGAATTCAATCTCAGAAATCATCAAAACCTAAGATTTATGTTATAGTTTTTGGAAAACCTTATGACAGCCACTAGTTCAGGTGGGGAGATGTAATCTCATCTTCAACAGCATTACAAAGATATTCGCCTGACTCCTTCACAAAGGGAACACACAAGGCAGCCGATTCTGTATCATGTTGTGATGACAGAAGTCACTGTCTCTGTGAATGTTTGGCAAAAGCCAGTTACCACCTGTGTCAGCAACTTTGTTTAATAGGTTTGTTTGACTGATTGAAAGTCATCTATGGTATGGTAGTTTTTTACAGAAAAAAAATTCTCCTTTCAGTCTCATGGTCACCCACTCCAAATCACACTGAAGCCATTGCTGCTTTTAAAATACCATAAAAAATATTCTTTTGAAAATATATGACATGCTGAGCTTGCAAATGTCACACAATAACCAGCAGAAAACAAGAAGCAAAAATCATAGGTCTATTTTTGTCTTTTTATTGCAGACAAGATATATCTACCTGCAAAGGGGAGAGAGACACAAATTCTGGAAAAGTTACAAAAATACATCCTTTTCATAAGCATGGCAACAGACACAAAGATTCATACTGTCTTCAGCTGAAGTTGATGCACTTGCCATTATACTGCACCAGTTCCACAGTCTTCACCTGTAATACAAATCTCTTACCAGTCTACTATTCCTTACTGGGGCAAAAATAAACAGCTAGCTTTTCCCAAAACGGAGTTAATCAAATAGTAATTGGGATTTAGTTTGGGAAAGGAAAAAAAAAGGAAAAAATTCGGTGATTCTTCTTATATTTTAGGTACTAATTTCCAGCCCCTATTTGAAAGTACTGTCAAAAAAAGCTACATCCCCAGTTTCTCACTAGTAAGTGGTAGGATATTCTAGCTTTTGATTTTCATCAGTTATTGAAAAACAATCTCTTTATACGCTCAAAATACCTTGTTTCCAAATTTAGTACATATTCCCAATTTCTAACTATCCAGTTTGGAGAATCAACTTGAGGCAAGGAGGAGTGGGGGGTGTGTGTGTGTGTGTGTAGTGGTGTGGGGTCTTTCAGTTTCTAATGTCATCTAGTCAGACATAGAAAAGACGTTGGGAAGAAAAGTCCTTCACTGCAGGAGGGTGCTGAAGATACCTTCAAAGATCTTGTGATCTATATAAAAACCCCAAAGTATCTGGCTAGCCTTCTTTTGTAGCCTAAGGCCGGTTCCATCTCAAGTGAAGTCATCACAGACTAGCTTCATTATGAACATCACATTACTCTGTCACGTCATTAAACAAACAGAGTGCATCAGGTCAATGCTAAGAATTCTTCTCTTTCATCATTACATTACACAGATCCAAAACGAGATACCAGACCTTGGTCCAAAGCCAGGACTGGCCAAAACACTAGCAACCCAGCAAGATACTGGCCAACTTTCCTCTGGGAAAGAGATACTGTGCAAATGGAAAAAAGTGTCTGTGTGCTGAACTGCCCACATATGAAGGGATAAACTAAAAGGAAAATTATTTGCTTGTGGAAGCTATCCTAATTTTTAGGTGAATTAGCATCTTAAGTTCATTCACTTTTCATGTGTTTATTCACTAGATGATTCCCATCTACCACCTGTGAGATCAGAATCACACCAGTATCACGCCTCTATTAATTGAAGCTAATTTGTTGTCTTTTTATAGCTTGGAAAAAAAAATAGTAAATGATCACACACAGAGAATAGAGAGAGAATGCCATTAAAAGTATTCAACACATCTAGTTGCTCAACTAAGACAAAGGAAGTTTCTTTTAACCACAAATCTAATTAAAAACAGCTTACATAGAGCATCTCTAGGGTATAGTGAGACAATATGGAAAATATGCATATTTAAAATCCCTGGATTTAAATCTAGCAGAGCAAATAATGCAAAAGAATGTAGAAATATTTTCCATTAAATTTAGAATCCTAATTATTTTTTATCTCTTTTTCAGGTAGGGTCTTAGGTTATTTGGGCACATTTAACCATTTTATCTTTGGTCTGTAAGACAGATTTTCTAGCTGGGCCACACAATCTGTAGATGACACTCCAGATGAGTAATCTGGTTGATATCATCACAAATACTATGTGATAGAAGAACTGAAGCTTTACATAATTCTGCTCATTCTTTGGAAGACGCAGGAAGATCTCACGATGAAGCACCTTCTCCATTTAAGCAGAAGTGACTGAAAAGGCACCCCTAAATAAGGATCTTCCTCTAAAGCACTGTTGTCCAAAGCAATATCTAAACAGCACCTAGCACCAGGGAAAAAATGAAACCACAGAAAATAATCTCAGCAGCAAAGATGGAAACTTCGGATAGAATAAAGACAACTGAAAGAGATCTAAATCACATTCTGTAGTTTAAAAAATGAGTGCTGGTGAAAAGAACCAGCAGAGAATAGTCTGATAGTAGCTGATTGCTATGTTCTTGATGTATTTTGGTTAGCAATCACGTAGAAGATGCTGATTGTGCAAATGCATTGTATATGGCTGAGGAGAGTCATACCTTGGGTAAGACCAACATTTGTTTTAAAATATGTATGTCTTAAGCTTGATGACAGAAGATAAAGTAAACCTTGAAAAATGTTTGTGGCTTACCTGGGACTGAAAAGCTGTTTGCAAGTCTGAGAGGATTAACTGAGATAAAAGACCAACTATTGGTCAGGCTAAAGGACAGAAATCTCAAAGTGGGATTTCAAGGAGACTTAGAATGAGTTCTTTACAAGGAGATTCTCTTTTGCCCAGCAACATCCCCCATGTTGATCAGGCTGTAGTTTCTGACCACACAGGTGAGATTAAAAATGCAAAGGCATCAAAAGGAAGGGCTGGAAGCAAAAAGCAAGTGGAGCTAGTTCAATGTCTATTTAATAATACCTGGAGCTTGCAAAAAGTGCCAAAATTGAGATAATATAATGAGGCAAAAGAAATAGAAGGGATGCAATTTATTTTTAAGAAAGAACACCAATATTCAGATTCAGCTGAATCCCAGCAGGAATGGTGGCAGCACTGTGTCTGTATGACAGCATACACTGACTGCCTACAGTATGCTAGGGACCCATAATAGGCGTATTTGTACATTTTCAGAAATGCACAGTCAAGAAACAACTCCATTCCCTAATCACAAAATGGATATGGAGAAGCACCTCAGTCTATGGAAAGGCGTCTATCACCTAAACTCACTTGTACCTAAGTCCACCTAAATTCACCAAACAAATAAAGGCAGTTGGTGTGTTCAGAACAAATCATTCCAAAATGATTAAGGCAACCTTCCCTGACTGAAAATGAAAGCTCACACTGGGCAGACAAAGCCAAGCCTACCTTGGTGGGACATTCAGTAGTTAGCACAATTGCTGACAGAAGCAGGACCCAGGCCTTCCAAGCCTGAGAATATTTGAAACCCAGTGCTCAGGAATGCCCTGCTTATCTGACAAGAGGCAGAACTGAGAGGGAGCTGCCTCTGCTCAGAGCTGAAAAACCAAGAATGGTAGAGGCAAAGGGCTGAAGAGATAACGAGCATGAAAAAGGTTGATACGGTAGCTTTGTTCCTATTCACAGACCACTGCCTACAGCTTAAACATGGTTTTCAGAACAGGGACCAGCTTTCTCAACTGCCAGAGAAGTTTGCTCTTCACCGGGCTATAAGTTGTATACCTGAGATTTCACTTTAAATATAATAGTCTTCTATTACAGTAGGCTATAGTTTGTAATTTGCTACTACAATTTCCTAGGAAACCATCATACTAACTTACAAAAGTCTAAGCAGCAGGCCAAAGTGCTCAGTCTGGTCTGCCTAAGTATTTGACTATATCAACAAAAAAACTCAGCAGTTTACAAATGCTTAAATTACATAGGTGGGAGAGAATGGGTCAAGGTCATTGTTCTGTACTTCACGTTTCTGATTTTTTACAGAAACAAAATATGCAGGGCAGCTCTCCAAAGTTTTACATGTCATTCAGTTCTGCTGCTGACCTGCTTAAAAACTTGAACTTTATCCTCATGGAATGATTGAGAAAACTGTGAAGCTGCATTTTCCTTGATAGTTCAGACCTCATCAAGAAACATCCAATTGCTGAGTCAGTAAGTTTTTAAAAAGCTTCTCCATAATGCAACTCTAATGCTGGATTACTTCCAGTCTACTTTTTTGACCCTTTGCTGAATTACGTGGCATGGATTTTTCAAACAAAGCCTTCACTGCCTGCCATTAATCCTTTTCGGTAAGCAAATCAGCAAGCCTTTTAATCACTGGGATTGATGCAACCAGTCCTAGAAAAGCACCACAAACCATCTGCCAATTTCACAACTATCAGATCCATGAGTGAATGAAAGTACAAGATAAACAGCCTGGTACAGAATGCCATGGCTGAATAAAAAATTAGAACCATCATGGGCGAGATGGATTACTACTTTATTGTACTACAATCCACAGAGCAGTTAAATCTCAACATATAATTTCTATTATAGTAGTCTTTGCTCCAAAACTTTGCTCCAAACCTCCAAAGTCTAAGCATGAACACTTTTCTGTGTATTACAAGAACAGTCACATATGTAACAAATATGAACATAATGTAGGTTTTCATAGGCTACTTTGCTCCTAGTGCCTACAATCATACTTTATCTGAAACACCACTTCAAAATAAAGAAAAGTCTTTGTAAGCTTTTCACTACAAATGTTGTAAGTTGTGTCCTGTACAGTTAAATAAACTCAAAACTTCTTAAAGGGATATGAAATACCCCTTCAAAATGATGATAGGCCAACCCTGCAGCAAAGCAGTTGCTAAAACTAGGTGCAAAACAAAACCCAGGGTAGGTCTCTTTTGAAACAGCAGGATATGGTGAATTGCAGTGGATTCAAGGAAGGGTTACCATCCTCCCTCTGAGTATATGGATTAGAATAATTTATCTATTTGTTTTCTTTTAACATACCTAGTCTTTCTTGAGAACATAATGGAGAAAATCCCTTAAAATACATTGAAATCTGAAATAGATGGAAAAAAATGTCTAACCGCTGTCAGAGACCATAGGAATTAACAGTGGCTACTAGCAGAACAAAGGAAAGAATTTGATGCTCATCTCAAAAGTACTGACAACAGCACAAGCACCTGGAGCCCCTTTTGAGTCTCCCTCAACCTTGAAAAGATCAGGCCTTTTCAGTATAAGTTCAAAACTCAAGAGACCCAACTATTTACAGCAGCAACCAGAATAGAAGGCCAGCAGTAAACCACAAACTAAAAATTATAATTATTCCTCCCTTTTTCTTCTCCCAGGGCAGATTTCCACCTCCAGGGACAGCAACTGTATCCAAAGTTTAGAAACAGAAGTTGATTGGGCATTAACCACAGATTACAAGTGATAGAAATAAACATGCAGTAGGGAGACAAGACAGTGAGAAGGCAGAGACTTTCCCGCACTAGTTTGGCTAATTCCCACCAAGCTCCTGGTTTTGCAAAAAAATGAGCAGCTCACCCCCTCATCTGGGCAGGCTCCACCCAGTACTGTTCCTCAGGCTGAGGGAAAGGCCACTCCTGGCAGGGCAGAAGCAGGCAAGAATCTCTTAATCTGATGCTCAACCAATAACAGCTTGTGAAAATGAGAATAAATAAGGAAGCTGCTGATGAACAGCTTTGCCTGAATACTGAGGAGGGAGTCAACCTGACTCTGCAGCTTCTAGATGGGCTCCTAAGGCAAAAGCAATCATTAAAATGGCAGAAAATGAGACAGACCTGCAGTCCAGCTTTTGTCAATAGCACGTGGTAGCTTCAGCCACACTTTGTGAAGAGCTCTGGTGGCCTTTGGGATCTTCTGAGGTCCTCAGTGGCTCCTGTTGCTCAGAATACTCAGGGAGAGGACAGCCTCATTTCTGGATCGTCACTTAGAACAGGGACCAGATGAATTGTAAATACAAAGTTTCCTCCATAAGGGCAAATGGCCAGAAACTGCTCTATTTATGTTCCCATTGCTCAGGAACCTTCCACTGCAGCTGCGCCTGAGGCAGAACAACCTGAGGAGGCCAAAACAATGCCTTTGTTTGGGGCTGTTTGCAGAAGCAGTGTAGAGGCCCTTACCCAAGATCATGTCCCAGGCTTTTTTATTTTCTGTTATCCATGAGAGCACAGGCACATCCTTACTAAGAACAAAAGACATCTCAAAAGCATTAAAAGACATTTTTTTTGTTCTTGTTGACATTTTTTTCCTAAAAAACATCAAACCATTGTTGGCATTGCGAAAAAAATTTGATCAGTGTTTTCAAATTTGGATGGCCAAGTTCTATAAAAATGAAAGCTGCCTGGTTGACAGATATAATTAAGTTTCTGAAATCTGGATCCTTTGGCAATCAACTTAAGTGTGTATTTCTGAGGTGTAAGTGTAGACTTAAATGTATTAAGTATCCCAGTAAGACAGTGCCAGCATGATTATTCAATGTGCAAACAGAAGACCTTAATTAAAATTAGTTTATCTAATTCCATGTCTTGAAGGACATTTATCTGCACAATACATACAAAACCTAAACCCACTAAAAACTGGTGCTATTCACTTGAAAGTATCTATTATTTCAATAACAGAAGTAATTCAGCAGGCCAAGTGGCAACATTAATACAGGAGAAAGTGATCCAGAAATGTATTTATTTATTGGCAACAGTTTTGGACTCGTACTGAACACAGGGTTGATAGTACAGAGATGTTTTTGTTATCATTGAGCAGGGCTTACACAGAGCCAAGGCCTTTTCTGCTTTTTGCACGGCCACACTGGTGAGGGGGCTGGGGTGTACAGGACACTGGGAGGAGACACAGCTGGGACAGGTGACCCCAACTGACCAAAGGGATATTCCAGACCATGTGGCATCACACTCAGTATATGAAGTGGGGAGAAGAAGGAGGAAGGGGGGACATCTGCAGTGACAGTGTTTGTCTTCCCAGATGGCTAATACTGCTGACCCTATTTATTGCACATGACTACAACTTTTAATAACAGTTTGCTATATTTAAGTTCAAGGCTTATGAGGTTCATATTATTTATTTATTTATTCTCTTACTGGTGGCTCCAGGCCACTCCTGGAAATTAACGACCAATGAGAAAAGCAAGGACCACCGTGAGGTGTTTACCTTTCCAGATGACAGCAGTATCGCTATGAAGTAATTTACAGAAGTTTTGTTCTTATAAGAAATGCAGAAAGAATCTCTTTCTTCTTTCTAACAGCTCTTCTTTTTGAGAAGAGCTACAATTTTGCTTGCTGGAATCCTTTCCTAAAACCTTTGAAAGATGTTCCTGATGTGCTGGGTCTTTCTGAAGGCTTTAAGCTCTGCTCTGAAATTTGGTGCATTCCATCTCGATTACAATGGCTAAGGTTCTGCCAACAGAATCTGCTCTTTTAAGCATCAAGGGGGAAATATGCTTTGTTAAAGTGGATCAGCTGGCCTGCTCCTACTGGGGCAAAAGCTTCGGTATATTCACAGAAGGACCAAGCTATGATCCGGCTTTATGTTTGCTATTATCTCTTGAATCAAGGAAGTCATCATTATTTTTAAATTCTGTGAAATATTTATATAATGAAATCCAGAAGGTTACAGTCTCCTACAGGCAGAGCCCCCCAGACTTCCTGAACGGTCCTTCTAATTTCTATATATTCTCCCTATTTGACGTTTTCTCAGGGCCTTTTATTTTCCAAATCCCCTATTCAACAACCATCTCTTATCCTTTCTGCAAAACAATAAGGGGTCATTTTTACACTTCATTACTTGATTTTTCATAGTTTTAAAAATAGATCTTATTTAAGATTCCCTTGAAGTGTGAGGAAAAAAATGAATACGTGTTGCAAAAAGTTCAAGATCTGAAGTGCAGAAGGGTTGAAGGCCAAATCAGCTAATACTCAAAAAAAAGTAAAAAAAAATTATTACCATTATAGACAGGGACCAAAAGCTCCTTGCTTCCACATTAATACTGAGGCATTGATCTAACAGTGGAATCTAGGCTGCAGAATAGGGTGGTTTGCTCTGTAGTGATTGCAATGCTTATAAAAATTGCAGAGGCATGAACCTTGCTCTACTCTTAACCCACACATCAACAAAGTCTTGTCTTCAACTCTGACAAGAAAAAGGGGAGACAGACAGACACTCAGTGTAGTTTCCTGACTTTTGCCAAGTTAAATCTGCTCTAGCACCCAGACAAGCACTCCGGTCCTGCCCACACAGCTGCATTCCTCTTTCCCCTCCTTCCTTTGAATCAGCTTATAATTTTTGCAAAGGTTCTAAAAAATCTTGCAAAAAAATTAGAAATAACAGTAACCCTGATCTAACTTGAGAAACTAAAAAAACTAGAGGAAGAACATCAGTTAAAGAGAGTATATTTGCTGGCTGCTTTGGGAAAAATTCCCACATAGTTCAGGAGGCAAGTAGCAGAACCAGAATAAGGATATGCAGGCAGCTTCCCAAGACAGCCCAGGCCTGCAAACCAGCATGGCTTGTGGTCATGGCACTTTCCCATACTGATCTAAATCTATGCTGAACATGAAAAAGGTAGCTCCTCTTATGTCTGTGCTCTCTGTTTAGTGTTTCTACCCTCCACCCCCACAGTTAGGCACATAAATAAAAATAATTTATTTAAGTCAGGCACTTAAAATAATACATATAGTTTGATATCCCTAGTTCCTGTAATGAACAACTACAAAACTATGATTAACAATCACTGTCTTCACATCTCAAGAGACTGCTATGCCTTTTACTCATTATTACTACTGAATGAAGTTACTTAGATGCTGAAAGGATGCATAAAACCCAGTACAGTTGCTTTGCGAAGCCTGAAGCCCTGCTGTAAAACCATGAAATGCACTGCCCTATAGTTATTGTGAATATACTTGGAAAGAAAGCAGCATGTTTTTATGATAGAGTATTCCGTGCCAGAAATAAGGAAGATGAAAATTGCTATCAGATTAGAATTCCTATAATCAAGCACTCATTAGAAATTCAAAGGTAATGTATATGCAGACAGAGATATTTATTTTTTACATTTTACATATTAAAGGCTACTGAAAGGGTGAATTTTGTATATCAACTCCAAATCCTTTAAAAACTTTCAAACATACCCTTATAGTAATTGTATGACCTTGCAGGTTTGTTCCATTTTACATTACAGCCATTTTCAACTGAAGATTAGACTGAGTGAAAGAACCATCAGTCAGTGCAATTTTAGAACATTTTAAAGCATTACACAAGCAAGAGTAAACCTGATCCTTTCATGATGTGAACGTGAATAAGAAGTGACACTGTGGCAGCTACAGCATATTTCATTTACCTTCTTCATCAAGGCTTTCTTCTCAGGTTTTCTCCATCACACCTGTGCTTCCGTAGGCTTTTAACCAAGCTACTGTAAAAACATGGAAATTATCTAGCCAGTCCTCTCTTGGACAGAGATTCCTCCCCACAGGATCTACCGAGTCTGCCACTGAGCCTGTCTAGTGACTAATGAAGTCCTGCAGTTCTAGCACTGTCAACTGCACTTATCACTTCTGGCATCCCAGAAAAAAGAGGGCTCAGTCATCTCTGTTAGTCCAGACAGAGTATCTCCTACTTTGTCACTTGAGATACTTAGATATATTTCCCCAACATGTATGGATAACAGGGCTGGGGATAGGCTCCAGCACTGCTCCGTGTCACCTAGTGTCAAAGCTGTAATCAGTATCTTGTCTGGTGCTTTTGCCCACAGATACTGTCGCTACACAATCTAATTCTCTGCAAATGTGCTAAACTCCTGGAGAAACACGGCAACAAGGCAAATAACCGAGACTCAGCAAACAAGTGTCTTAACTTCTTGACATTCTGCCTTACTATGATTACTTCTCACTGGAGAATTACAGGGCTTTGCCTCCCCCATACTACCTTCCCACAAACATACACATTCTCCTCTATTTTCTGTTAAGAGTGATTAATAAACAAGAAGCTGTCATTATAATAGGGAAATGTCTCTCACTTGAAGGCCTTTTATTGCACAATGACCACTTGCAGCCTGTCACTGCAGTAGCTGCCAAGCATCTGACACAATTGCTGCTGTAAGCCACCCCAACAGACAGTGAAGATGACACTGCAGAAGGAAGGCTGTAATGCAGAGAGAAGCCCTTGAAATAAAGTGGCAGTTTACCAACCTGACACATTTTATTACTTTTTCATACTACTGAAGGGTTTTGTTCAGCATGTTTTTTCTTGACCTAAGATTCAAAAGAATTTATTGTTTTCTTCATTAACCTTTCTTGATACTACTCCCTACTCATGCACATAGTCGCAATTGTTTTATTGAGCACGTTGCAGGTGTGGGGCACACACTATCCTCTTTGGCTATACTTTTTTAAAAACAGAAAATATTAAGATATTCTGAAGAAGAACCAGTAACAAAGAACAACCCTGTTCCAGTTTTATGAGTACAACAGAAGCCAGAATCTCTGTACATTGGTGTGGTCAGAAAGAGCTCTCAGGGATTGGTTTTTACTTAAAAAAATTAAAATGGCTATTCCTCTCCATTCCTTCTCTACCTTCTTCATCTTCTATTATACTTCTAAAGAAACCCTTATAATGTGTTCATTTCACTCTTGCATATGAAAAACCATAGATCAGCTGTCAAGGAAAACACTGTCAGGGTCTTAAAATCCTCATTGCAGAGCAGCTAGATCTCTGAAAGTAGGCATATACACTAACCTTTCAGCATGAACAAAGAGAAAGAAAATGAAACTCCAAAAATTAAACCTTCTTTTATAAAAGTAAATGAAAATTCCAGCTCAAAGATCCAATTATTAAACTATGTACTGTAACTGAGGCAAAGGTTATCACGAATCCCTGTCTTTAGCAAACGAATATAGATTTTAAGGATTACATGTGTATCTTGCCTAGCAAGCACCTGCAGTAATTGAAGATGCTCCTGTTCCACAGCAATATGTTACTGCCTTGGTGCTGGAGGTTACTGCATTGACCTGCATTCTTCAGCCACTCAGTGTGAAAGCCCGCAGCTTAGCCCTAAGCCTCATTTCCACGACAGTATAAAATAAAAACCATTTAACTTTGCACTGGTTGATGGACACTTTCATAGCCTGTTGACACATCTGTCCAGGAGGTTGTTTTTAAACTTTTGCAGCTGATTGCCATGTGACATGCACTTAAGATTTTAATTGTAAAAAGTTGAAAATTAAATACAAGATTAAAATTTGGACCCAAATCTGCTTCTTCAGAAGGCAGGCTGCTCTCTGGAGAACTTTTTTGTCTAGTGATCAACTAGGATTACTCCCAAGTCTAGCACAGGTGCTTCAGACTTTCCTATAACTAGCCCAAAATTAGTACACAAGTTCAAATCTTCCAATGAGAAAAAAAGCTTCTTTTAAATACAGCCAGGGTATGAATTTCATTACTCAGTCTCTTCCTGCAACACACTAAACAAACTAATTTAAACAAGGAAATGTGACAGTTATGGTTTGCCCTGAGGCAAAAGCCCTAAAGAGATATGGGTTGCAGAACTAAAGCTGTGACAATCTGTACAACATACATAACTGTAAAATAAAGTGATGGAGAGACATCATTAAGCATCTCAAAACCAAAAAATTAAAACTCCATTCTCTACATCAGAAGTTATCAGCAGAGTACAGCCAGTGTACAAAGCTTGCATGATTGCATTCAGCACGTAGCACATTTAGACTGATGGAAACAAAGATGCTTGTAACCATGTTCTGAATTGCCTGAACAGTAGCACAGGACACAGTTTTCTAATAGACAGAGTGGAGAAACGTGCTTGTGGCAGGGGACCTGAGGGAAAAAACCACAATTTTCAATTATTTACTTCATGACATCCTACACTCCACAGCATAATCACTTCTGTAAATTATGAAAGCTTTACTCCTGTTGTAATGACTTGGTAATAAGTCCAAATGCATTGGAGCATGATACAACATCTAAACCACTACATAAAGTGTAAAAGATCATTACCTAGCTCAGAAATTATTATTGTAAATAGCATCTTGTGCAATTAACAATATCCACTGAATCTGAAAAATGACAAGTCACTTTCAGGCAGCCTATACGTTGCTTCTCTAACATTTGCATATTACTGTGAAACAAAGACATCTTTATAGTTAGAGCCCAAAGTCTTGAAATTTTGAAATGTATGTGTTCGAGCCAGAGAGAGTATGAATGTCTTCATTGGATGTCCGTTGTCTGTTTGCTCTATTTTTCGAACTCTCTGATGTGATAACCTCAGACACTGTCTGAACTGGATAAACATTTGGTAATTTTCTGCTTAGCAGAAAATAGTCTAGACATAGGTTCCAACTGTAATGTGCTATCCATATTCTTCTTATCTATAATCAAAACACAATAAACTTGTTTCATCATAAAATAAATTTGGTGAAATAAGGCTTTTAGATCAGTGCATAATGAAAGCTGCCTTCTATGCTCTCTTCCTGAGGGGCACAGGACAATTTCAGTTTTCAACATCAGGCAGTTGCAAAGTTTTTTATAACTTTTCTAAGAACAAAAAACACATTCTTGTTTTGATATTTCATAGGTTTGGATCTTAAATCATCAACGTAACTGTCTTTAGTGAAAAGATAATGTGATTACAATAACTGTGTCCAACTAATGACAGTAGGGTTCTCTATTTTCAAGAGAGACTGCCCTATTTTTAATGATAATTTATGAAAAGAGACATAAAAAATTCCCTAGCATTTTTCAACCTTTTTACATTGGGCCCTTTAACATCATAAAGTAATCAAAGTGACAGTTTCATCTTCCCGTGCTTCAGTGGAGCATTGCATCAATAAAAAAACAAGAAAGTATTTTCTCCAATAGGAGAAAAATCTTCAGCAAACTCTCCTGCCCTTTTCCTAAGTCCAGGGATGCATTACTCAGGGGATACTGCATAGGACTCATTACAGTTACTGCATTTTAAGAGCTTTCAGTACCCTCTTGATTTTCATTACTTTAATCTCTACCGCCTCCTTTTTAATATCTCTCCATCTTTACTCTCAGTGCATAGAAAACACACTAAATGCAATTACACCCACTGTTGAGGGGTTTTGTGCTTTATTTCAATATTTTAGCATATGTCTTTCTGAAACAGAATGTTGGTACTCTAATTATAGTCACAAGCAGGGAATATTATTACCTTATTCCTTTAAATAATTTATTTAAATATTTTATGTCGGACACAAAATGCAGATGTGAGTTTCTAAAGAAACATGGGGTGTTTATAGATCTCTATATGTGTCTTACAAATATAAAGCAATGATCTTTAGAGCTCATAATACACAAGGTCAAGAAATAACATGAAATCAGATGTGCAACAAACCCAGTCTTGAAAACAGAGAAATGTTTTCTTTCCACTATCTCTTTATCCAAGACCCAAATCACAGTCAAACTGAACATTTTTTGAGCTTTGAAAATTTGGCTAGATTTTTCTCATCAGCATTTTCTTCTTCTATGATCTCTAGATCACAGGAATATCAGACAAGATACAGCTTTTGGGGTCAGACTGATGAAAAGCAGAGGTTCTTTTCAGTTGGGCTGGATTAGTTTGTGGAGTCAGTAATGCAGTGACTGAACGTTCCCCTAGATTTCTGCAAACATATTCAAATTGCTTGAGATTCTTCCAGAAGTAACGCTTGCATTCCAGCAAGTGCCACTTTTATTAGCTAACACTTCCATTCAAAAACTATGAAGAAAAACAAGACCTATTTTATACCAATTTACGATCCAAACCACTACTTACTTTTCTTATAATGAAGCAGCTATTCCAGAGACTTTAACAGCCTTTTTAATATGTAATATGACTATTACCAAGACTGGATCAAAGCCCTCTTAACGTCTTTAAGGCATTTCTGACCTACCCCTATTGAGTAAATATCGCAATACAGCTGCAGAGCTCCTAGAAGTGCAATCTGGCAAGTCATTCATTTATAACTGCAGTCTTAAAATCCCTCTGACAGGGCCACACGAGGTGTATGTGAGATACCAGACACAGTCAGTATAGTTTTGGCAGTGAGATTTCATGAGGAAGTGTGCAACTGGACTACATCCCAAAATGGAGATTTGCTAAAGCAAGGTTGTGAAGCTTTGATGAATAGCTGATATACACAATCAAGTCAGTAACCTGCCCAGAGCCTCTTTTCAGAGTGGGTGTTAAAACCTTGTGAGTGCCTTCTTCACTGAAAAATACCCCAGGACCATAGCGTGATCCTGTGTACAGAAAAGCTGGGCAATGCACCACCTATTACACAACGATTATTCTTCTACTCTTTGAATCTACAATTGTAGGTGTCTTTTGAATCACATACCACGCTGTAAATTAAATGAACAACCGTCCACACCACACAGCTCATTAGGAAAAGAGCAAAGCTGAACTCTCCCTCTTGCTCTATTTCCTTAATTAGCTCAAAATCTGCTCTCACTGTTATAATGTATATTAATGAGATATATTTTATTCATCTACTAATTTATTATAAGACTTTTATTTCAAAAACTGGATTCTGAAAGGAATATTCACAGTTACTGGTTTTTTCAGAGTTCAGGTTTTTGATCATCTGATAGTCAGGAAACACAGTAGGAGATGCTTTGTATCAGGGAGGTAACAAGGGACTTACCAAATCAGAGGATTTATCTGTAGTTAGTTGTGCTATCAATAAAACAACAGAGCTTCTGCTAAGGAAGCAGTTTGTTGGGGGCATGTAGCACAGTAGGAACACCATGTCTGTCTTTAAAGGTGACCTGAAAAAAATTGTTATTCTGCTGAGCTGTTTATTATGGGGCCTGTTCCTTTCACTGCACAAAACCTGTCACACTTTAAAATTACTCCAAAATGTTTCTCCAAAAATCCTTGTTTGAGAAAACCTGCAGGAAAGGCATAACTTTATACAAAGAAAGAGGGTCAGCAGACATGCATCATACAAGTTCACACACTGATAGATGACGAACATTCACCAGGGAATGATATCACAGATCTTTTGCTACGCCCTTCATTGCTTCAGTAGTGACACATTTTAGTAAGGCCTGTTACAACAGAACATAATGTCTTTTAACTAAAAGATGGTAGATTTCGGCTAGATATAAGAAAGAATTTTTTTACAATGAATTTGGTGAGACATTGGAACAGAGAGGTGGTAGCTACCTCCCACTGATGCTGCATTAGGCAAGAATAACAGTAGCTTTTGTAAGACAAAGAATAAAGTATGTAAATAAGTGCTATTCATCTATCTTAATTTGCTACCTGGTTCTTCATTAGTTTAAATTCACACTAATCTCTTCTTCGGCTGAAGATAAATATCTTCACCATTCAGCTTTTAATTTGCTCAATATTCTACTATCTTCTCCCCTTCAATAAGGATGAAATTATTAAATGATTATTAAAGATTAAATAGCTTTCATATGGGTACGCATGTAAAAATAAATCCTCTCTCAATGATATGGGCAGATTGGCTGAATGGCACCAAAGGTGTGTTACATCCCTGGCTGAGGTTTGTGCAGCCTAAGTTCCATTTTACATTTTTCCTTTTAAAGAGATATAATCTCAACAAATGAGAAAAACATACTTAGTTGACAGAAAATGAAAGGATAAATACAATGTGATCTTACCAGGAGCTACAATACATGTCTTTTACTTTGTATTTTGGTAAACGTGTCATCTGTCTTGGAAATGGAAAAATGTCTGATGAGAGCATATCCCTCCCAGAACGTGGCCCTCTGCACCAAGGTCATACAGTTATGAAGATGTTTTTCCTCCATAACAGCACATTTTCATTATGATTTATGACTGCAAAAACCTTTTCACATTATGATTTGTTTGATTGTCTGTTTCTATTAAGGGTATCATAATAATATTTTTCTGTTTTCCAAATAAATGTTCCACACAGCCTAGCATCCACCAGATATGCACAAGAATGTGACAGTGATTAATTTCTGTTGCTGAATGCTTTATTTCAAGTAACTAATTTAAGAAAGTCACTGCTTTTTAATAACTCAAAGGTATAAATTCTGCAGGGTATTTTTGCTTATGTAATTGATAAAACATCTTCATATAATAACTGCAAATTATGACTGTATTATATAAATATATCTCCTCTGAAGTGTCCTGTAGGACATGGTAGTACAGGCAGCTGCTGTGCACTGAGGTATAAAATTTATACTATGAAAAATAACACATCACCACAATGCCAGAACTTCTCTGAAAAAATAAATATAAAAATACTTTTTCTGCTATAATTTTATCTGGATGATAAAACTCTGATTAAATCATATATAATTGAAATAAATTATATATAAGGTTGTTGAGAGTGTTCAATATCGTCTTCCCGTAGGAAACAGCAAAAGCACAATTTGGTTTGGGTTTTAAAAGCAAATTAGACAAACCACTGGAAAATTGCCTGTTGAGAATAATAGTGCAGTGGCACACAGAAGGACAGGTAACAAAATAGAACTTTCCTAAAACCTTAGAATGTCTCAATCACTGGTCCTTCCTTAGGTAAAACTATAATCAAGCATAGACAAAGTCGGAAGCAATTGCAAAAATAAATGGTAAATCCACACTCCATTTTTAAAGCAAACTCATGAAATTATCCTTGCTTCCACATAATCCTTTCTTAAAGCTGAGGCCCACATTAGAACATCAGGAAATTTTCTTGTGTAATATCATATGTACGCATGCTTAAAAATAATTTAATGTTTAGAAAATAATTTGGTCTAGGTATGCCCTACTATTTTTGAAGAGGCTATGGGAAGTTTTTTCAGGCAGTGATGAATCCAAGTCATAGTACAGACGGGTAATCAGACTTTTTATCAGAGTAGCTAAGTGTTTGGTTTCACCATTCCTTTCATCTGCAAACCACTAAATCCTCCAGAAATTATTTGTCAGCAGCCAAAATATGCTGATATTTCCATCAGGTTTTAATATCCATATATTTATGTTCAATTTTATTGTACCTTACAGGAAAGTATAGTCCAAATATTCGGGTTAATAAAAGTTATGATATCTTCCCATGCAAACATAAGGCTGAGAGAAAGACATACTGAAGAGAAACCCACTCCTCTGAAATATTCTCTGCTAAGAACAATGTCTCTGGGCATTTGACCAGACTACAGAAGGGAGTAAAAAAAAAAGTTCTTGAGATACTCAGCAGCTGTTCCTTATTGTGTATTTTACTGGGATTCAAAGAAGACAGTATTTCAGTAATGCATATAATCACAAGTATAGCATCTATACAGTGTGTAGGCAGGGTCATCATTTATTCCTACCGCACTATCTTTGGTTCTGTTTCAGCTGTCCTTCAGAGTTGCACAGAAACAGCAGGAGCTAAAGAAGATACAAGGACACTGACACGGTCCTTTCACCATACCACACTGGAAAATCTCTCCAATCTCTCTTTCTGCCCAACTAACCTTACATCACTTCTGTGCATGCTACAACCTACCATTTTATATGTGTACAGGATTTTTTTGTTCGTCAAAAAAACCCCCACTAAGACATTCCTGCCAAACAGCTCCTCTTGGACAATACACGGGACAGCAAAGACTTTATCTGTGAACATGCAACTGAATTTTAACAGCCCTGGAAGAGGAAGAGTTGAACACTCCTAATTTATAGGCCAGTATACAAAAATATTATCTGCCAAGGCCTAAGTACTTCTCAGACATACTGATGCTGTGAGGAGAAAGAAGTTATTATATTTCAGCATTCTCTTCTTTTAGCAATTATCAGGGGATTTATTAAATGCCAGTCAGTCATGTCTTTCAGGGACTGAAAGTCTTCTTGGATATGACAAAGGCAATGTGTTACATTATTTTTGTATCATAAAGCAATTTAGCAGGCATGAAGCAGTGTAGTAAAAGAAAATTACAGTAATTCTCAAATTGACCAGGATGAACGTGCTCCTACCTTAAGCACACACTGAGTATCACTGAAAAGAGGGGTCTGAATTCCAAACAAACCTCAACATGCCTCAGCCTGCAGCTGAACACACCCTCCCCTTCCTCTTCACTCTTTCTCAGAAGCGTTATGCTGGAGTTATTGCAGGCTAGACGCTTTGCTGGGGGTCAATTCTGTCTTACTCCAAACCAAGCTATTATGTAGGAAAATTATAGTTTTCAAATTGCTGCAAGTATAAACACCACCTGGCTTTTGCAAACAATAATATAATTAGGGGCTATTAGAAAATAATCAACTCTGAACCATAATTCTGCATGTTTTCACTAAAAATGCACAGACTATAATTTTTAAGTACTGTAATTATTTTTTTTAACATTCAAATAACTTTTCATGGAAACGTTTCGTCCAAAACAGATTCACAAAGACCCAACACCTTGAATAGTTGCAAAGTCATAAATGAACTTACAATTCCTGCATGTACCTTAAGGTTTTATTGAAGAAATGTACTAAAAGCTTTGAAAAAGACATATATGGTATTTCATATCAGAATGTTATTAGAAGTAAGAATTAAAATTAAAAAAGGAAAAAAAAAAAACCCACAGGGTAAGGAGTGATTTCAGGGGAGTAGCAAGGCTACTTACACTGTAGTAGACATTTTTGAACAGTTTCTCAAGGGCAAAATCTTTGGCTTCACAATGGATAAAATTGTCTATCATGTCATACAAAGGATCCAAATAACTGAAAACCTTCTGACATACCAATCTTTAAAATATTTAAGTATGTACTATATTTTACTTTTGCCTGTAGGAATTTATTTGAGAAAGAATGTTCCACCTCCACACCTTTCTTTCTTCTTTAATCCACTACTGAAAAACAATGGAAGATACGTACCTGTTCCTAAATCAAGGAGTTAACCAGAATGAAACCTTGGGCCTAATAGGTATCTACAGCTGAGGAATGAAGCAGCTACCCAAAATACCAAATGGAAGGAAATACTATAAAAAATATAAAGCTTCATACAATCATTAGAAATTAGCAAATCCTGAATCCTTCGCTTTCTAGGAAAGCCTAACAAAGATACTCAAGCATCCTGTAATTTACATCTATAACTTATTCTAAATTTAAATATAATGTGTTTCTCTTTAAGATTGTGTTATTAATTTTAACTTTAAAACAGAAGAGCAATCCAGAAAAGTGCTTCTCCACAGTTAAACCCTAAGTCATCTGATTTTAAGGGAGAATTGAATAGACAAGAACCACAGCCTCAGAACTCTACAGCCTAAGGCAGATCTCCCAAGGAAATAATTGACAGAGCTCTTTGCTGCCAAGCGGCCAAAAGAAGAGAAAAAAGAGTCATTGTGAATAACTGGAAATAGATTTGAGATTTAAAGGAGTGAGAAATTAAATAGGTGTGTATTTTTTACTTACAGAAGTACTGCATGCATTGAAAATCATTTAAAAACACATACACAAAACTACAGAAGGCAGATTTGAAAAATACGACACTGAAAATTATTAATATTGCCATTAACTGCAATAGAACTAAAAGTAATATTGAATTAAATTTATAAATATTACTCTAAAGTATTAAGATCAAAAGTACCTCACAGCCTAACAGTTTTCCTTCTCTTTTTAGCAGCATTACCTGGCAGCACCATGAACATGATATTTTGCTACAACACTAGATTTTATTTATTTATTTATAAATTAATTTGTCCATAAGGATCTTGTGTTGTGACTAAAAAAATCCTGACCCCTTGCCCACTTCAACAATAAAATTCCTGCCAAACTGAGAAAAAAAGAAGACATGAATTTTTCTATGACAGTATACTAGGCTACTAGAGCAGTGAGCTTGCTGTTCATCATCCATGCCATGGCTACCTACCTACAGCACGGGACAACCTTGCAGCTGATAACACAGCTGAGTCTGCCTAATCCTGGTAGAGCAAGATGAGTTCTTAGAATATTTTGATTTGTATGACTGATGGCAGCACACATGGAGGAGCTACGAGAGGAGCAATATAAAATGCTGTGTTAGGCTACTACAGTGCACTGGTCTCCTATTTGGAAGTAAAAGCTGGGTTTAATGCCTTGCCATGCTTTTTTGGGGAACATTTATAACCAGCAATTTGATCTTAAAATATTAACATTTTATGCATTTATGATGCAGATATATTAACTAATATTCTTGATTTAATTAAAACCTGCCCAAAAGTTAAGTTCTCAGTAAAACTAGACACATGGTTGTCAACAAAATCTACGGCAACATGGAAAGAACTAAGCATGGAGTAAACAACACACACTCACTTTCTTTCTCCTGAAAAGGACATCACAGCATGACATAGTGCACACACACTGTGACAAATTACATCCACTCTTATCCTGCTCCTTTTGCATGTTATGCTCTTTCTCTGAATTGACTTTTTTTGGTTGAAAGTGCAAGCTCTGAATGGACCTTCCACCAAAGTGTTTGCAATAAAGCTTTGGATAAGACGACTGCACTGTTTCCACATTTAGTTTGACCTTAAATACAACTTCATCAAGAAGAAACTTGATCACCAGATAGATAGAAGAATTTTAGAATAGAAATTAAAACTGGACATTGCAGAACAGCCGCTCCACATCTCCCACAAACACTGCCACTGCTCTGTCTTTAGATGTATCCATGCAGTCCGATTCAACTTGCCCAAGTCTTTTCTCTTTCTCACTTCAGAATCATTACAGTTGAGCTGTTCTTTAAACTATTTGTATATAAAATGTGGAAAAAATTATTTTTGTTTTCTGCACGTTCCTTTTATTTTTCTTTTTTTTTTCATGTCTATCTTATTTGACATTTTCCTCCATTCTAACCATATTATTTCCTTTTCTTCTTATTTCTCTTTGTTATGCAATCTTTTATTGCTCCCAACTACCATTATTTTCTTATGTTACAATTTCTGGGCCTATAACTAGACCTATTCCTATTCCCTCCCTCTGTGTTTCTCCTGAACACTTCCTGTTGTTATCCAGAACGGTCCAAGCCCTTCCTTTCTTCCATCAGTATCTCTTCCTAATACCGAAAACATGATCCCGCTTCCACATTATCATGTATTGCTCCTACATTTTGGTTTTCCCAAATCTAAACCAGACATCTCTAGCCAACTTCAAAATAATCCCTGAATTTCATGCTGGTACTTATACCTGCCCTTACCATTGGCTGGAGTTTAACTCTTTTCCTGATATGACTCTCATGGTGGCTACACAATCAAAGAAAAAATGTTTCTCAACAATCCATCACAAGAAGTACAAGAGAGGAAGGCTAAATGAGCCCTTCTCTCACCATGCTATGCTGAGCACATTCTGTGATATCCCATGGGGAGCACAGATAATTAAAGCAATAGACAATTCAGTAGGACAAAACAGGAAGCAAAAAGAGTAGTATGAATATTATTCAGCAGGCTGAGTGAGCCACAGATAATGTATTTTGGGATACAGAAAGAAAAGAAAAAGGGGACACCCTCTGGGGAACACAGAGAAAGAATTTATTTGAATATAAAGGTGTCTCCTTCCAGTTGTGAAATATAAAATTACACTAATGGACAAGAGTATACCCTGTCCTTGTCAGATTTCAAACCAAAGGAAGAAAAAGAGCTTTCACTTCTGTTTCTCCTCTTAGTTCACTGACCATCACTGACATAATCCAGAAAAGGACAACTAATGAGAGCAGTATCCTGATATATTTTAACTGCTGTTTTCATTAAGCTGATGAGAGTATTTTCCTAGCAACACAACTGGAGATATTTTCAGAATTATATGAGTAAGATGCTGCTGTTCACAGGATTCCTACTCCTGATTCAGAGCATAAACAGAATTCCTTGGGATCAGCTCAGAGAAAACACAACATTCGCGGAGTTCACCTTGTGGCCTAGCAGAGAGTTAAAACTTTCTATGTTTACTATAAGGAGTTTACAACTGTCATTTAATAGCTCCCATATTTCAGTTTTCACAATGGAAAGTAAAAACATCAAAATGAAGGACAAATTTATGGTTTTTACAGACTTTTCATCTCAAGAATTGTTTCCAACATTTCCAGAAATGCATACTTATCTGTGGCACATGCTTATCTTTCATCTCCCTTTTAGTATATGATTGAGGAATAATACATGTTTCCACTGCTAAATATTTTAAGCGCTTGTGAAAAAACACCCCCCAGATGCTATGCTACACTACATGGCTAGAAGACACTGTAGCCTTAGAAGACATGACAAGCTTAGCAGAAAGAAATTTGGGATTGGATTTTGCTTTGTTTTATTCAAAGGACAAGCATAGTAATATTTACAAATTGCGACATCTGACTTAATTTTGTTTCTTGCTGGCTAGAAAGAAAAAATTGCTTCATTTGATTTTCAGCAACCTAGAATTTGATTCACAAGATCATAGAACAGCTGCAGCATATTCAAAGATAAGCCTTCAGCTTCTAAAGTGAGGTCTACAAATGCAATGGGCCCGTCCTTGTAACGAATTTATATTTTCATTTTTAAGTAAGTAGTACCACCGCAAGAGACCACAGAATACACAGTTGCATCAGAATTATTTCCTTTCAGAACTTCATTCAGGTAAATATTAATGAACACATGTGAAATAAAAAGTTTAAGAGTCTGTCTCACAACAGACCTGATCCATAATACAGTCTGTGTGGTGTGACTAGAAGGAAACAAGTATGAATAAAAAAAAAAAAGATGGGTATCCAGAAAAGATGTGTCCTAGAGAGCACCAGCAATAACATGTGTATTTTATTGAAAAATGAGTAAAATGTTCATTATATAAAAATGTCATCTTAATAGATAGTTTTGTGAGTTTTTTTCCATTCATGTGTCACATTATTTGCGTAAGATATTAACATCTTTTTTTTTACAAAATCGACTTTTTTAAGGGGCCTCAGGAGAAAGTCAGATTTAAAGACTCAGACCTGAAGCAATGGATACCCCACTTTTAGATATTAGCTTTTGAATAGATTTTACAGCCAAAATAATTTTTTTTTTCTGCATTTTTTTTGTGTCAAGGATTCTTGTCTCTCTGCCTTGTCTCAGATTAAGGGAATTATACATTTAGATGGTGAGTTAGTTTCCAAAGGACGAGACAACTGAACTCACTCTGCCAGCACAGGAAAAGCAGAAAGCAAGTTCTCTGATGGTTTAACAAGATATATTGACTCACCTTCTAGTGATAAAATCACCTGATCTAATGCAGAGTAAAGAAGTGGGAATATGGTTTAGGGAAGAAATCACACAGACTGTTTTCTTTAAGTAGTCTCTTGCCATAGGATCAGCTTCGCATCCTTCTCGCATTCCCCAGTGTATGGGCCATTCCTTAAATTTTACATTCAGTGTATGGGCCATTCGAGATCTCTCCTCTTCCTTGGCTGTTAGCTTGGAGTCCTTTCAACTCTTTTTTCTGGGGAAGGTGAGATTGTGCCCCATGATTCCATTGCACTTACACCACTCTGTCAAC
The DNA here is from genome assembly GCA_013398115.1 of Falcunculus frontatus. Lineage (NCBI taxonomy): Eukaryota > Metazoa > Chordata > Aves > Passeriformes > Falcunculus > Falcunculus frontatus. Next base: position 2,597,341 of record VZRV01007598.1, read on the forward strand.
AGATGAGTTTTTCTAATGCTAATGTACGTTATCAAAAAAGTTTTGATACCTCTCCCCAGTTATCCATGACTACATATCCTTGCAATTTATCCTTTCATAAGTGCTTACACTGTATTTTCAGAGGCAGACTAAGCATGGAAATCACCTGATGAGGAGCGCCACATAAATTAGGAGAGGCACTATTATTAAAAGAAGAAGTACTATTATTAAATTTCTGAAGTACTTCTTGCTTTCTAGTGGCTGACACTGGATAAATAGAGGTCCAAAAGGCAACCATGTACTCCATTCCTCTGAGATAGGCAGTGGAACAGTAGGATCATTTATGAGAGCTTTCTTTAAAAGAAATTCACAATGCAGTGAGTCCTTCTGATCCAAGGCCCATAGGGCTCCTGAAGAACACTGGACACTGGGTAGATGAATTGTTAATATGGGGAAAATGTCTCCTTTGTTACCTTCTGCAAATGGCTCAGTGTATTGCCTATTTCTATGAGATCTGTGACAGAGAAGTGCCTGGAGAGAGCACTCTGGTTTCCTTTGAAAGAAACAACTGAAAGCTGAACAAAATCCTGCGCTAAGGGACCGGATCTGCAGAGTGCCAATTTTACCTCATGCTGTTTCAAGTGGAACTGGAGCTGCCATCTATCTCAATTTCATATCTTTCATGAAGTTTAGTAGTGCAAAATTCAACACAGAACTAACTCTAAAGCTTGGCCAACATCGTGAGCAGCTTCAGCCATGACATGTAATTTTTGAGGTTGTGCTGTGAGGGGCCAAGTGGATGCTATGATCCTTGTGGGGCCCTTCCAACTCGAGATATTCTATGATGCTCCACGCTGAGCTATTTGGCCTGGCAAGAGATGATGGGTGCTAACACCAAACCTGTGGAAATCATAGGTGCCTACGTCTGAGGTCCTGCAGAGGAGAAAACACCATCATAATCCATTGAGAAAAAGAAAACATTCAGGCTTACAGGAACAGGCCTTGGAATAATGAGCCTAGGATCAAGAACAGCTCTTGAAGTTTTTCCTGGCTTCTCAGAAACACTTAGGTCCTCTAGCAGTAATAAATTAATTGTTCAACTGTGTCCAGAGCTGAGGAAGCCACGAGAGTGTTGCAAGCTGGAGAACTGTGCAGGCAGCCCTAAAAGCCAGGGGACTAGGGATCGGATCTGCCACAGTGACTAAAACAGTCTCTTGAAAAGCACTATCAGTAGGGAGAAGCTAAGTCTACAGATAAATGTAAAGTCACTTTTTTTTCCCTCCCAAGTACCAAATTTATAGAATTCAATGACTAGGAGAATAAAATCCAGTCACAAAATGAGAATGCAACTGTCCTTCACATAAGTAAGCTCTGACACAGAAGACACAGAGCACATGGCCAACATTTGGTCTTACACTAAGCTTGACTTACTTGGTCCTCTGTTGTGGTCAACAACCATTTCTTCAGTATGACGTACTCTTACAATCTATGTGAACATTCATGTGAGAACAGACAGATATTTGAGGAACAAACACATTTACAAGTCTATTAAACAAATCAGCACAACTAAAAGGGAGTGACTAATTCTCTTTGAAGTTCCTCCCTCTCCTGAATACATACTTTACTAAAAACACTACAGTAATCTCATAATTGATGTGTTTTCTCAGCTCCAAGCCTCTGGTTACTATATCCTGACAGGATACATTTAACACGGTTAATTCAAGGGAGAATTTTAGGATGACCTAAAAATACTTTGTAGTCTACTCTGCAGTCTACTTTTAATTATGCTGACCTTGCGTAACTTCCTTTGCTGAGCTGATCAAACACCTGCGGCTCCTCTTTCGTTGCTTAGGTAACTGGCAGCAAAAGTCCCATTTGGGAATCCTAGACTGCCTTCTTCTGTGTGCACTCAGCCCAATGCAAATGAAACCCTAGCTCACATACAGTACTGAAGAGTATCTTGGAGGACTGTCAGTGAGAAAGCCCTCTGGATTTGACTTTGTGATTGTGACTACAGTCACTGAGGCAGCAGATGAGATTACAGGATAGTGCAGATGAGGACAGGCCAGTTTTTTGAGGCTCTTTCCAAGACACTGTATCTTCTGTCAAAGTGCCTAGCTAGAACTAGCTTATTAGAGATTATGCAGCCAGTACACAACTGCATTTGCTCAGAGAAAGTACTCTGTCAACAGAAAGCAAGTTTTTACATAAACAAGGGTAATCTTATACCAGGAATTTTCAAATAACAGCAACCACGGCCACAGCCTGTACAGTAGAACCCAAAATAAATTTTGTCTCATGTACATCAGTCAAACATTAAAAAAATATAGACTCTTTGTAGGCATTTATTCAGAGACAAAACAATACAAGAATTGGGCTGTCCATATAGACTACCAGAAACATCAGTCACTGGTTCTTAAGGCTTTAATAATTAATTCATACTTTCTCAAAAAAAAAAAAAAA